>SJYW01052869.1:0-11770 GCA_006410735.1 Raphicerus campestris | reverse complement strand
TGGTGGGCTACGGTCCATGGAGTCGCAAAGAATCAGACATGACTGGGTGACTGAACTCACACATGTATACGTCTTCTTTATTCATTCATCTGTCAATGAATGAATGACACTTTGTGTCCATATCTTGGCTATTGTAAATGCTGCTGCTATGAACACTGGAGTGCACGGGTGTTTTTGAATTAGGGTTTTCATCTTTTGGGGCTTCTGAAGTGGCTTAGTGTTAAAGAATCTGCCTGCCAATGCAAGAGATGCAAGAGACATGGGCTCAGTTCCTGGGTCAAGAAGATCCCCTGCATGGGGAAATGGCAACCCGCTCCAATATTCTTGCCTGAAAAATTCCATGGACAGAGGAGCCTGGCAGGCTACAGTCCATGGGGTCAAAAAGAATCTGACAGGACTGAGTGCGCACACACTTTGTAACTTTCGTCTTTTTAACTGGTTTATTTTTTTTTAAGACAGAAATTGGTTTGGAGAGTAGTAGGGGATGTGTCCTTCTCTCTTTGACTTTGCCCTAGAAACTTTAAAGACAGGGACCGTCAGGGTACACCTCGGTGGGGAACATCAGTTAGGTGGCACGTCACGCTGCCAGCAACTGTATTCCTTTCCACTCCTTTCTCTTTAATTGCCAGGCGTCTATCTTTTACAATAGAGTGCCTTTTCTTCTGCAGATAAACGCCAGGTGAGCTCTCGTTTTGTATGTGGGAATGTTTCAGCAGTGTCCTCAGCAAAAGCCCTGTCATCAATCACACTTGACAAAGTCGGGGATGAGGGAGGAGGGGAGAAGTTTGCTTTTCATTTAGGGAGGCACAAAGGTCAAAGCCAGCTTTGCTCTCAGTAGGGTTTTCAGTCCCAATATTCTGGTCTACACCTTTCTTTCTCTCCTTGTCAGACTTGTAGCATTTTTTTCTGCCCTTTTCAACTTCTTTCTTATATGAAAGCTATTTTACAAGTCTCTGTCGACTCCTATGAAATATCCTTGATGCACGAAGTCTAGAGGGCCTTTAAAAAATTCCCTCATCTTGTATTATTCAGGGAACACTGATCAGTCCTTTCTTGTCTCTCCGTCTCCCTTCTTGGCTCTGCTGTGAAGACAGGGCTGGGACAGGCAGATCGGTGGAGGAAGGGAAGAAGAGAAATGGCAAACAGAAGGAAAGTAATTCTGTGTTGGGCCAGCCACTGGCTCATGCTGAGAGCGGGGCAGAGACAAGGGAGCTGAATGAAACTGCAGAGAAGTCTTGGACTGGCTTATTGAGATGGGAGCAGTCCAGCCTGAACAACAGAGTGGACTTGCTGAGTAATTCAGATCGGACCTCAGTCTAGCCTGGATGATCAGTGCACGTTAGAGAATCAGAACCTGCCTGTGGGCAAACCAGAGGCTTAGCTTAAGCTCTGTGATGGTGAATCAGGGCCAGGCATGGGTCAGTGAACCAGTGAAGTTGCTCAGTTGTGTCTGACTCTTTGTGATCCCACTGTAGCCTACGAGGCTCCTCCATCCGTGGAATTTTCCAGGCAAGAATATTGACGTGGGTTGCCATTTCCTTCTCCAGGGGATCTTCCCGACCCAGGGATTGAACCCAGGTCCCCTGCTTTGCAAGCAGATGCTTTATCGCCTGAGCCACCAGGGGTCAGTAGTCAGATAAAAATCAAAACCAGGAAGACATCACAGCACAAGGAAGAAGAATGGGGAGGCACTCAGTCCAGGTGTAGAAATGGAAACTGCCTCCTTCCTGAGACCCACAACACAGAGGAAAACATGCTCTCCCCTGGGAACAGGACTTAACACAGGCGACAAACTTAGCCACCTGCAGGGCCAGGCAGGCACCCAAGGAGTGAGGAGAGCGTGCTGTAGGAAGGCATGAAGGAGTGCTGGGGACTGTGGTCAGCAGACTCTGCCCATCCTGTCTGTCTGAAGGGAGAGGTTGCTCCTCAGGGCTAGTAGATACCTAGTCATCCAGAGGAAAACAAGCCCAGTGCTGCCGGTTCTGATGTTTTTCAAAAGAAAAAGTTAAAAAAAAGAAAAAAATGGATTTTTGAAACAAATCTTCCTTTAAAAAAATCTTGGCAATGAATTCACATTTTTTGAAAAACACCATAAGGCCAGGATTGTACAGGCTAAACCAAACACATCTGTGGGCTGCCCGTGTGCCAGTCCCGTAGGTGGGAAGAACGGGCTCCCTGCCACTGGACAGAATTGACATCTCCACGCCCTACTGCCTGACTGTCTGACTCTTTGGACCTGTGTTACTAGCCCTTTGAAAGCCTCTGGATCCTCATAAGCAAGAGGCAGAGAGTAATAATTTAGTTATAGAGTGCTGTAATAATTACTATGATATATGTGGAGTCCCTTATCTACTTTATTCTTTGAAGGACTTTAACACTAAGCTTTGCATATTTCACGAGCACAATTTGATCTGTTTTGATCAGATTTGATCTGTTTTGACATATGCATACACCTATGAAACTATCATACAATTTGGTATAAACAAGTTAAATATTTTCTTGTACTTCTTTGCATCCTTGTCTGGAAAATCCCATGGACAGAGGAGCCTGGTGGGCTATATAGTCCATGGGGTCACAAAAGAATCGGACACGACTGAGCAACTGAACTGCCCCACCAATAATTCTGCTTGGCTCAAGAAAAGGCATCCAGGGATCAGGGAGAGGCTGATGAGATAGAGAATTCGCAGAAGTGGGAGGAAGGGGAATCTCACAGGGAAGGTCAGTCAGCCAGGGGTCAGTGAAATCGTGGTTGCTCTCAGAGCACTCGGTAGAAACCAGGAGCCATGCCGCCTCTCTCTAGGGCATACAGAAAGGTTAGGATGCCTATAGTGCGAATGGAGTCTCCGACAACTGAAAAGTAAATAACACAGAACACAGATGTACACACGATAGCAACAGGTAGTAGAGGATTAGTCTCTAAGTCCTCGTTGGCTCCAGCACCAGCAACCAATTATTGTTATTTACTGATCTGGCTATGAATATGACAACAGTAACTTACTATGTCAAAGACTGAGGAGGCTATCTTACTTCCTCAGTCTAAGAGTAGAGAATCTACCCTACTTAGTAACTAGTAATGCCCACGCCTACCTCCCCCACCTCCTATTTGCCTAGTTCCCATCCCCCACCCTCTCCCACATCACCATTCTCCATTCTCTCTCAAATCTGTTTCTCTTTCTCTTCCTGTCTTCCATCTGCTGCCTTATTCTTTCTTCTCTCATCCAAAGGGCTGTTAAGTCCTCCAATATAGTCTCCCTCCTATGTATCTCTTTAAATCTGTACCTCTTTTTAATTACTAATGTCTATGAATTTCCTTTTCCCAATTCACTTTGCTTAGTCTAAAATTATGCGTCATGTTGATGCCTTTCTCCCCCCGCCCCCAAAGCTGACGTGACTCTCTACTGTCTGTTGAACGAAGGTCAGACTCCTTGACATACTGTTCAGTGTCCTGTATACACTTTTCTGTGCCCACAGACCTATTTTTCCTTCCACTCCCTTCATCTTGCAAACCCCGAGACCCTCACTTCAGAAGCTCTTTGTTGGGAAAGACCTCCATAGATTACATTCATCGTTGAGGGATAATTGATTCTGTGATTTTTCTTAGATCCTACAATAACTGGGGTTGAGACTCTTATTACTTTCTGCTTAGGAATATACATGCTTCCCTAAAACATGTCTCCCATCCCCCTTAATGTTAATAACTTAAAAGCATCCCAGTAACTTAATCCATCATTAGCTGAGCTCTGTTTGGTAGTTTTTCCAAGAGCCACGCCTGTTTGATGAATTGCCCCCCGCTTGGTCATGACAGTCCTGTGATGCATTATGTCACTCAATATTTTCACCCCAGAATAATAAATCGGAGAAATGAGACATCTGCCTGCAATTTATTCCTGTTATGTCTTTTCCTTCCTGAAAAGGAAATGCCAACACTTCTAAAATGAGAAAGCTAGGTCAACTTCACCCTTTAAAAAGTTACCACGGATCCAAGGGACAGTCACATCATTTTTGTGTGTGTGTGTCTTACATGTTTGGTTGAAACACACACACACAAATATTTTTGCCTTTAGCTTGAAAAGGTGTTACATTAATGAATTAAGAGTGAATGTGAACTTATGTGTATCACTGTACTCACCACAGGGACCCACAGACATGGTAGACTGGGCCCAGAGGGAGGTGGTTGAGAGTGGTGGGTGGGTGAGAGCATGGATTTTGGACTCAAGCCTTTCTTCTCTTGTTTACTAAGTAAATGCTCTTGGATCTACGAGTGCTGAAGTCTTCCGTTCAAAAAAATGAAAATGACTGTTAAAGCATTTATATCAAAGCAAAGATCGGATATATATATAAGCTATATATATATAGCAAACTCTCAGTAAGTAGTATTATTTTTAATTTGGTAGACAAGTAGACTATGATAACAGAGTAAATATTGCTATGCTAGACATAAACAAAGTAGCTGTAAAGAAACAGTATCTAACAGAGTTCTGGGGTAGATTTCACTGATATTGTAGGAGTGTCTAACATTTATTGAGTGCTTATAATGTACTAGAAAATGTTCAGTTCTCACCACAAGCTTTTGAGGTTAGATGCGATTGCTCATCTCTGTTTCACGTATGGCATATCAGCAGATCCCTATACATACGAAAGTCAGTAACTGGATACGTTTGAGGATAGGAGGCAAAGGATCTCCTGTACAGGGATCGAGGTGATGCACCTGAGTTGAGAGTCATAACAATGGAGAAGAGAGGAAGAAATCTCTACCAGGTCTAAAGGGGAGGAAGCAGGGACCGGCTTCATGCTTCTTTATTGTGATTTCTAGGGGCGCTCAGAGTGCTTTGTATAAAGTAGTTAACAGTAAATTAATGAATTTAGAAAATTAATCTGTAAAGTATGGTTTGTCACCACCAGTATATTCATAGGAAACAGCAAGAAGCATCCATATAAATATTATGCTTTAAAACAAACTTGAATGATAAAATCACTAGTCGCTCTGTGGAGAGAGGTTTACTGTCTTGGGGGAAAATTGTTTTCTGTAAAGACCAACCATGAATTATCTGTTGATTGTTTTTTTTTTTAAATAATAGAAGGCACCTGGAAAACAGGGAGAGAGAAGTAGAAGATCCAAACGGTAAAAGATTGAACACAGACAGGGGAGAAAGGCACGCGGTGCTGGCTGCACGATGTCTTGCTGCTGCTCTGCCAAGTTGCTTCAGCCATGTCTGACTCTGTGTGGGCTGCAGCCTGCCAGGCTCCTCTGTCCACAGGATTCTCGAGGCAAGAATACTAGAGTGGGTTGCCACGCCCTCCTGCACGGGATCTTCCTGACCCTGGGGTGGAATCCAGGTCTCTTGCATTGCAGGCATATTCTTTACTGCTAAGCCACCAGGGTTTCCCTTGTGTATTACTTTGAGCCAAATTCACTGGTCCACTGAAAGGGAGCAAGCCAGCTTGCTGAACGATGTCAACACAAACCAACAACAGAACCTGGAAAATGCCTCAAAAACCGTCCAACTCAATAAAAATTTAATCGCATCAGTTGTCTGACACTGAAGACAAACCAGCTGGTTACCTTACAGGGTCTTCAAACTTTCCAGCAGCTTTTGTTGGATGGTGCACACGTCTTGGGCCTTCTCGCTGGCTTAGGAGTAAATAAGATTTGTTATCATTAAAGCAAGTGGGTCTGTAATGCAGGAGCCAGAGGAGGTGTGGGTTGGATCCCTGGGTTGGGAACTTCCCCTGGAGGAGGACATGGCAACCCACTCCAGTATTCTTGCCTGGAGAGTTCCATGGACAGAGGAGCCTGGTGGGCTACAGTCCCCGGTGTCTCAAAGAGTCAGACACGACTGACATGCAAATGTCTTGCAGACTGGCTGCCAGAGAGAACACAGCTTGCAAAGGAAGTGCCATCAACCTGGGGCAATCTGATCCCAGGCACCCTCTAGGCTCCGCTTCTAGAGGAAGGTGTGATCAACTTCCAGTCACGTTAATAGCACCAAGATTTTAGGTAAAACTGTACAGTCTACCAAGCGCCTTCACACACTTTATCCCTTGGATGTCATAGAATCCTGATGGAACAGACCTTATCACCCAATTTATTAGATTTGAAAGGCTGAGTCTCAGAGCAGTCAGCAGAAGTGTCTCGGGTTGTGCAGTAAAGCTAGGATACCTGTCTCCAGCATCACACTGGAAGCTCAGTGCTTCTTCCTTATCATCGTTCGCTTCTGCAGAGTAGTCATGGGGGCTATTTCTAGAGCTGAGGTCTGTTTCCAGGTCAGTGTCCAGAAAACCCAGAAATAAGGACCGCACGTACTCTGTGATGATTAAATGAGCTTCTGCTAGCTAGGATTCTATAATTATTTTTAATTAATTAATCCAGTTGAGTCCATTCAATGGGAGAATCTACATATACTAATTGAAGAGTGTTTTTTTATTTTAAACTCTTTAAGAATGCTTGAATCTATTCTGTACAACGATCAATATACAACACACAAACAACACACACATATTATAAATGCCATGCTATTCACTGATATGTCTGTTTTTTTATTTTTTCCACTAAAGAAATTCCAAAATGTGCTAACAAGTCTGTAGTTAACAAAGTAGTCATGGATTCCTCTAGACCAGGGCTGTCCACAGACATGTGATGCTGGTGGTTTGGTTGCTAAGTGGTGTCCAGCTGTTCGACATTGCTTTACAATGTTGCGCTGTTTCTGCTCTACAGCAGTGAGTCAGCTGTATGTACACATATATCCTGTCTTTTTTGATTTCCTTCTCATATAGGTCACCACAGAGCCCTGAGTGCTGTTCACAGCCTCCTGTGCTATACAGCAGGTCCTTGTTGGTTCTCCATTTTAAATATAGCTGAGTGTACATGCAGATCTCAAGCTCTCTGACTATTCCTCCCCTCTCCCTTCCCCCTAGTAAAGTTCATTCTCTAAGTCTGTGAGTCTGTTTCATAAATAAGTTCATTTGCTTAATTTCTTTTTAGATTCTGCATATAAGAGATATCACAAGATATTTCTCTTTCTCTGTATGAGTTACTTCACTCAGTACAACAATCTCGAGGTCTGTCAGCTCAAACTTCAATTCTAAAAGGCTGAGATAGGTCATCGAAATGTGTGGATCTAGCTAGGTGTGAGAAAAAAGACGTGGTTGAATCTACAGGGGATTTGGAAAATGTGGGTCCAGCCTAAATTCAAAATTAAAGCCCCCAAAGAAGCAACTCTGTGCCAGTCTAAAATTTTGGGGGGACAGTATTATCCTCAGTATAACCCAAGCAGTAGGCCTGTGTTCTCTTTGGTACCAAAATACACTGAAATATTGTCTTAATATTCTTCCACCATTGCCATTATTCCATTCCTACCTTCTGGTAACAATAGCCTGGAGTATTATTGCTTGAATTTATGATTAAAATATTACTCTTATACCATGTGTAATAACACATAGTCTGGAGAGGATCCTGTGGGCATTTTCCCCTATGATATTCTCTTTCTTTTGGTTATGACAAGAGGTTTTAGCATGGTGATAAGTGGATGTGGGAAAGGCCTTTTTCACTGACTTAGGAGATTTTATCCACAAGGCCTTGTGGAAGAGTCCTTTCCTAGCCAGTAAGAATTCCCTGGGTGAAAGGGCTTCACTGGTGTCCATACATATTTTTGAAATTTTATTTATTTTTACTGCTATGCTGGGTCTCCGTTGCTGTGCGCAGACTTTCTCCAGTTGCAGTGAGTGGGGGGTCCTATCTGGCTGTGGTGTGCAAGGGCTTCTCATTGTGGTGGCTTATCGCAGTCTCTAGGTGCCTGGGTTTCAGTAACTGCGGTTCCCAGGCTCCAGGGCACAGACTCAGGAGTCATGGCACATGGGTTTGGTTGCCGCTTGGTATGTGGGACCTCCCCTGATCAGGGATGGAGCCCACGTACCCTGCACTGGCAGACAGACTCCCAGCCTCTGGACCGCCACGGCCGTACTGGTGTCCATATCTGCCTGCCCCAGGTATGCATTGCCACTTGGGTGGTTGTGACTTACTATCAGTGTGACGACTAGGTAATGAGAAAAAGCTATGTTTGGTCACACAGAGGTGTGCGACTGGTTATTATATTTCCTCATCTGGGAGACAATTCAGTATAACCCTGGAGACAGGGATCTATTTTCATCTCTCTCCTCTCCTGCTTGCTTTTTCTGCAGTTACAAATGCACAGCTCCTTAAGCCAGTGGAGGTCTAAAATGTTATATTTTCAGGGAAGGCATCTTAACAAGAGGTTAAAAAAAATCTGCTTCTCCCTTCCCATGTATGAAATAAATATTGGTTGTGCCAAATTGGCTGTACTGTGCCCTATTAACAGTCTTCTGGTTATCCAAAGCATGGTCTCAATGGCTAATCAATAGTGCCCCAGGGAACATTTATGCAGTGTACAGAAGGGAAAAATTCCACTCCAACAGGACAGTAAATTTAGCATCTTTAGGCAAATCCTTATATGACTTTAAAAAATGTGGGNTTCCCATGTATGAAATAAATATTGGTTGTGCCAAATTGGCTGTACTGTGCCCTATTAACAGTCTTCTGGTTATCCAAAGCACGGTCTCAATGGCTAATCAATAGTGCCCCAGGGAACATTTATGCAGTGTACAGAAGGGAAAAATTCCACTCCAACAGAACAGTGAATTTAG
This sequence comes from Raphicerus campestris, assembly GCA_006410735.1. Classification (NCBI taxonomy): domain Eukaryota; kingdom Metazoa; phylum Chordata; class Mammalia; order Artiodactyla; family Bovidae; genus Raphicerus; species Raphicerus campestris. The sequence continues at coordinate 3,109 of SJYW01052869.1, read as the reverse complement.
CATCTTTAGGCAAATCCTGATATGACTTTAAAAAATGTGGGAGTATGTGGGAGTATGTGTGTGTGTGTTTGTGGTGAGAAAGATTTGGTCAAGTGAGAACTTTGATTACTTAATCTATTTTCTTCTAATCCAAGCTTGGACCATCTAGTTATGGGCATAGATCATATAATATGGGGGTGGGAGGGAGGAGCTGTGGAGAGAAAGAAGTAAACAGGAAAGCTTCACATTATAAATCTGTTCCTTATTGCTTACAGCTCCAGGCAGCCTTAAGAATCAACTTTTATTAGCTCCCTATTAGGGGACCATTTCCCTTATAATTTGATTATTAGAATGGATATATTTGAAACTTACATTTCCATATAGATAGAACCACTCCCATTTTATGACCCTGATGCACTCTTAAAAACTCACTGAGAGACTCCATCTAAGTTTCCTCAGTTGATTGTTTTCAAGAATGAAATGAGAATAAAATCCATGGAGCTCAGAGAGAGAGGGTCGAGGCCAGGGAGTGGAGAATGGTAAAAGTTGGTGCTTGGAGCCTCATTAGATACACGAAGTGTTTTATTTCTGTTGATCCTTGGCAAAAGACGTCAATTAAGTGCAATTTACTTTTGGATTTTTCTCTCTTTGCTCTATCCAATGATATTTTTATTTTTTCCTTTTTTCTCTCTCCCTTCCACTTAACATATGTATTGAGGATGCTCAAACACCTGCGGAAATCCTGCTGACCTGTCTAGTACTAAAGAGTTCATTTCCTGATTCTGCGCTGGCGTTAGTAATAATACCTAACACTCATGAACCTTTCACTGTATGCTGAGCCCTGATGACATTACCTCATCTTCACAACTATTCATGTGACACGTGCAACCGATTCCCATCCAACAGATGAGTAGGAATCTGTGGATCAGGGTGTTCAAGCAAATCACCTAAGGTTATGTACATAGTTTATAAAGGATGAGTTGGGAGTCAAATTCAGGAAGCTAATCCATTGGCCAAATTCTTGACCTTTCTGCCTTACTGCCTGCAAAGCATGTCCATAACATGCTCATTTCATTCCCACATCAGCCCTGAGATCATTGCTGTCATCTCTCCAGTTCTAAAGACACACATAAAGTTCAGAGATATTATATTGTGTGGACCAGCCCATTAAAATTTTTGTTTTATATTGTTGTATAACTGGTTAATAGTGTGTTTCAGCTTCAGGTGTATAGCAAAGTGATTCAGTTATACATATGTAAGTATTCTTTGTCAAATTCTTTTCCCATTTAGGTTATTACGGAATATTGAGCAGAGTTCCCTGTGCTATTTTAAATATAGCTGTGTGTATGCATCAGTCCCAAACCCCCAATCTATCCNGTTCAGAGATATTATATTGTGTGGACCAGCCCATTAAAATTTTTGTTTTATATTGTTGTATAACTGGTTAATAGTGTGTTTTAGCTTCAGGTGTATAGCAAAGTGATTCAGTTATACATATGTAAGTGTTCTTTGTCAAACTCTTTTCCCATTTAGGTTATTACAGGATATTGAGCAGAGTTCCCTGTGCTATTTTAAATATAGCTGTGTGTATGCGTCAGTCCCAAACCCCCAATCTATCCCTTCCTCCTAGTAGCCATAAATTTGTTCTCTAAGTCTGTGAGTCTGTTTCTGTTTTGTAAATAAGTTCATTTTTATCATTTTTTTCTAGATTCCACATATGTGATTTGTCTTTGACTAACTTCACTTAATATAATAATCTCCATTCATGTTGCTGCAAACGGCATTCTTTCACTATTGTTTATGGCTGAGTAATATTCCATTGCATCTATGTACCACATCCTCCTTATCTGTCTTTCTGTCAGTGGGCATTTAGGCTGCTTCCATGTCTTGGATATTGTGGATAGTGCTGCACAGTGAACGCTGGTGTTCATACGCCCAGGAGAGGGATTGCCGGATCATGTGGTAGCTCTATTTTTAGTTTTTATAGGAACCTCTACACTGTTCTCCGTAGTGATTACACCAGTTCGCGTTCCCACCCACTGTGTAGGAGGGTTTCCTCCACACACTCTCCAGCATTTACTGTCAATAGACTTTCTTGATGATGGCCATTCCGACCTGGTGTCAGTGTCTTTAAAGTCACTACCTTTCTGCTCTTCATGTTGAGAGAGGTTTTGAAGAAGGTACAGATCTTATATCCAGTCAACAAGGAGGAAGTTCCCAAGGGGATGCTATCCCTTGGGATAGTCTTCCCAGATATGAAACTCCAGAACACACTTGAAGTTTAAAGCAATGTGGAAGGTGGAGCTCTGTGGAGACAGCGGGTGTCACACACCTTGTTATTTCTTCCATACCCTAATCATTTCTACTTCTACTTGATCATGGTTGGAAAATGTTACTTCATTTGAAACAGTAAGAATGACAAGGGGAAAACTGTTTTATTAGCAGAACAATGGGAAATTAATCCCTTCTAGCATTCCTCTCCCCTTTGGCCAAAACTTTGAATTGAAGGTGTAATAGTGAGTAGAAAAAAATTGATTAAATACGGTCATATAAAACCAGAATTGCTCTAAATTGATTCCCTTCTCATTATTTTTTATTCCATTTTATATTCCTGGGGCGCATTCATTGAGAACAAAAGGCATCCTCTTAAAATATAACACTAAGGGTTGTTCTTAAAATTTGGATGAAAAATAAAAGATGATTTGGTTGGGTTTAAATGTTAGTCCTTTTTAAAATTTTTTTGGAGTTTCATTTTCACTATGTACTTCAAAGGTGGGTAGACAAATATACAACTGCTATTACCAAGTAAGACCTGGGAGTTGGAGCTGAAGTAGATAATACTTCTCTGCATGAAGGGAAGATTTCCTCAGTAAGAATCCTCAGTTATCATTTTATTAATGATAATGCATAGGTGATCAAAAGTGCATTAGGTGTAATCTAGTGCAAATCCCTTATTCAGTAGGTGAGTTAACTGATACTTAGAAAAACTGACTTGCTCAATCTCTTCTGAGGATGAGATATGCAGGGAACCAGGACAGGGTGGAAGTGGAGATAAAGGGTAAGTATCCGGCTGGAAGAGAAACGTGTCCGGTGGGTTCTTTGAACAGAGAAAAGCTAAGAGAATGTTCAG
>SJYW01052864.1:14335-34497 GCA_006410735.1 Raphicerus campestris | reverse complement strand
GAATACAACAGGACCAGTGCTGTGAGAAGAGTTGGAGAAAATAAGATGCGAACGTATTGACCAGTGACAGTCAGTCCATCTCCCCTGCCCCGCCGCCCCCGCACCCCAGGCAGACACACAGGAGATGCCACCCACTGAACTGATCCAGAAGACGGGGCCTTGCTTGTTGTCGCCTAAGAATCAGGAATGCAGTAGGAGGTGGTGACGGGACAAGACTGGGTGAAGCCAGGCTGCAGTGCCATCTCTGCACCGTGCCCTCCCAGGCGGCCGAGGGGTCCTGTCTTCTGTGGCTTGGGTGCTGCAGCCGACCCCATGGACCAGAGCCCGCCAGGCTCCTCTGTCCGTGGGATTCTTCAGGCAAGAATATTGGAGTGGGTTGCCATTTCCTCCTCCAGCTATTTAATAGAAAGAGATCTTCTGGAGGAGGGAATGGCAATCCACTCCAGTATTCTTGCCTGGAGAATCCCAAGGACAGAGGAGTCTATGGGGTTGCAGAGTCTGACACGACTGAGAGACTAAACCAAACACCCAACAGAGTAAGGACGGGAACGGAGCCTTGACAACAAGCACGCAACACCTGATCCAGCCACCAGGTGACGCTCTTGCCCTGTGTTTCGCAGCGGAGGGTTCCCGCTGCAGGCCAGGACTTCCTCTGCAGAATTCAAAGGGTATCTGTCCACGGTGTTCTGCTTGAATCAGGAGGCGTATTTTTACCCCTGCAAATCTGGCCAGGGAGGATCAGAGGTAGAAACTTGTTTTGTCGGGGTAGCAGCTAATGGACTTCAACTGTGAACACCCAGGTGTTCAGATGAGTGTATTCTGAAGTACTTGGGTGTTTAGGAAGGGGAAGCATAGGGTAGTTTTGTTTTCTGCATATAATGGAATAAAGTATTCCTCTTTAGTTCTTTAAATGGATCTTTGGGAAAGAGCTCTTTCTTTGATGAAATTTAAGCAAAAATAAGGATTTCAGGGTATTGGGCATTAATGGATGCTGAAGAGAGAGCTCCCTGCTCATCCCAGAGGAGCCGTCTCGGCAGCGGTACTGTGTGTCGTCAGCCTTCAGAGCCTGGGGGAACCGGTGAGGCCTTATTCTGGTCTGTTCATTCTTCAAACACTAAACGCAGAGTCCTTCCTGTTTGTGAGACGAGCGAAGAAAGGAGGGCCGTCAGCTCAGTGCTTCCAGGAGGAGAGGTCTCCCAGGATGTCAGCAGGGGAAGTGGGATGGGGGCGGTTAACTGGACCAAAACTGTCATCCAGCGTCGCCCTTCATCATCACTGCTGTGAACACGCTTCTCTAAGTTGTTTGGCTAATTAAACAATGCAACACAGGCAGGGGCATTGTCCGGAAGGTGCATGTGAGAGTCTTTCTGCCTTGGTTTCGGGATCACTAGGTCCAGACGTGCCCTGTGGACCCGGATGCGGCCAGGAGCCGGCGCTGTTCTCTGGGCCCGGGTGTGCGCCTTCCTGCTCAGGGAGGGGCAGGAGGTGGTCGTGTGTATCCTCCTCGTCTCCCTCCTCGGGACCGAGGCCGCGGGCTCCCACCAGGCACGCGGGGTGGAGGGTGGGGGTAGCGGAGCAGCCTGGCGGTGAGCACCCGGCCCTCACGGAGACCGCCTGGCTTCTCCCCGGGTGGAGGAAGGCGAGGATGCCGACTGCTCTCCAGGTGGGGGGCTTCCCTGGGCCAGGTGGGCTGGCTGTGGCGTCTGGAGAGCTGGGCGCTCTGACACAGGGTCCTCACGCGGGGTCCCTGGGGCTGGTCAGCGAGGGGGAAGCAACAGCAGAGTCCCCGGCAGCTCGCAGCGCGGGCGGGCGGGGCCTGGGTTGGCGGCCGTGGTTCAAGAACAACCGGCTGCAGTCAGCGCGGTCCCTGCGCGCGGTCCCGCAGGCTGCCGGCTTCCCCTAGCTCCGTCACAGCTCCCCCCGAAGGTGGAGGCACACCATCACAGCATCTCCATCTGTACCCCCAGGCCCTGGCGGCTGTACGGTCTCCATGCGATTTCCTCATCTGTCTCCGAAACTCGCTGGTGCCTCAGCTCATCGTGTTTGGGAGGTGGACCAGTACTGCACCTTCTGAAGGGACATCTTTGCCCAACTCTGAAAGCAGGAGGGAGTGTTGGACTAAGACAATACTTTTTCTAACAATGTCTGTTTTGACTGGAAACCTTGCTGCCTAGTTCCCTGTCAAGCAGAATAAAAGTAAACTCCCCCCTCCCTTCCCGCCACCTCCCATTTCTGTCTTTAATAAATGGACTCCTACAGAGTTAACCTCTCAGAAGAGGAAACCTGAAGGGTTGGCTCTCTGGGGACTGGCTTATTTCTCTGGCTTATTTCTATGTCCCCGAGGCTCATACATGTTGCATCTTGTCACATGAGCTCCCTTTTTCTTAAGGCTTCACGATATTCTCTGATGTGGAGGACCGTGTGTCTGTCCGTGAACTTGTGTTGCGTCCACCTCCGGCTGTTGTGAGCACCGTGAATCTGGGTTGCAGGTGTCTCCTCCAGGGCTTGCTCTGAATCCTTTTGGAAAAATATCCAGAAATGAAACTGCTGGGTCACATGGTAATTCTAAGTTTTTTGAGGAATCTCCATACTCTGGTACACAATGGTTACACTCTTTTACATTCGACCCAGGTTATACTAGCCCATTTTTGACAAGTAATATAAATTGTTATACTTAGTTCCACTGCACAATTTTGTTATTGATTGGAATGGTAAGTATTTCTGAAGGATCAATTTGCAAGGGTAGAATAAATTTGTCATTTACATATATAGACATGGTGCTCTAGGAAAAGGTTGTTTGATCTTAGAAATTTTTTTTTTTCTGGATAGTAAATGAAATTCCAGAGGCCTGAGACAAGAGCAAATTAGAAAATTGAATAGAAGTCTCAATCATTTCTAATAAGTTTAGGGTAGGCAGAGCATTGCATAGTTTAAATTGAAGATCTGTGAGAACTCTGGAGTCCTGATGATGTGGATGGTTCAGAAGGGCTGTGAAAAGACAGACATGTTCCTCTTGGGAAGAGAGATGCAGATGGGTTACTTAGAAACCAAACCATCATCATGGGCTAGGCTGGCAGGGTCCCCAAGTCAGGTCAGGCATGTCCTGGTGAGCAGATCCAAGTGGACACGTGGGCAGGGGGGCCCACGGGGGCCTTAAGGACAGGAGCCTCAGCCAAAGAAAGGAACAGCCCTGATGCCAGGGAGAAACTCCCTGTCCACAGCTTTGCTCAGAGCAGGACACCAGTGTTGACGTTTTATGTGAAATGTTCTTAAATAGTTTAACTCGAGAACTGTGTCGCATGCAGAACAATCTGAAGAAAAGTCCTGAACTCATCACCTGAAAGCATAAGTCCAGTATTTAAAGAAATGGTAAAGAGAACTGTATCAACCTTTCTAGTAATCAATCATGAAATATTAGGTCTAAAGCAGATTTGTTTTCCCTTTTCCCCAAAGCCTGGTATGTTAGCTAAAGAAGATATTTTTATTAGCACCTATCTGTATTCTGTGTTGATAAGAAAGGGCCCAAGTGACTCCTTTGAGCAGTGGATGTCAATAACTTTTTATTTATCAGTGAATTCATTTAATTCCTGGATATGTCAGTTCTCATATATTTTTATAAGCGGATCCCCATATTATCATAAATTCTAAGTCAATACTTCTAATACCCAGAAGAGTATTTAAAACTTATCTCCACAAATCATCCTGATGTGACCAGGACATTATCAGAGTTGAGAAGGAGACACATGATCCATTTTCATCCAGCAGAAAGGCTGATGACTATGGTGTCTGGATAAGCACCAACTTACAGAACTGACTTTACAGGTGATTGAGTTCACCTGTAAAGAGTTTTGCCTATTGTGCCTGAAGCTTTATTTTTTCAGAGACTAAAATATGCTTCCACCAAGCCAGCATTCATTTATTTTTGAAAATACCAGAATTTTCATTTACGCCAAACCAGACATCAAGGAGACCTCCTCAGACCCTATGTCCTTGTGGTCCAGTCATGGAATGTCAAGCCTTTTGCTTTCAGCTTAAAGACACTCAAGCCTTCAAGTTCCTTTTCATAAAACACCCTGCAATGGATGGTGTGGTGAGTTGGGGAGAGCAGGTGGGGAGAGGTGGGCAGCCGTCACTCAGGGTCCTGATGTCTGAGGGGAGGGTGGTGGCCAGGTCCGAAGTGTCTGTCCCCCCAGTGCCTGCCCACGAGGTCGTCCCTGCTCCAGGCCTGACTTCTGAGGCTGCTTTGTGTTTTGGATCTGGCCCTGCAGATGTTTCCACTTGGGTAGAACTTTTGATTCACCACGATGTCTGATGAAGCATCCCTGCCCCCAGGCATGGCTCTCCAGTGCTCCGAGACATCCCTTCCCACAGGTGCCGTTAATGACCCTCCTCACACAGCACCTGGCCTTCCCCAGTGGCTCAGTGGTGAAGAATCTGCCTACCAATGCAGGAGATGAGGTTTGATCCCTGGGTTGACAAGAGCTCCTGGAGAAGGAGATGGCAACCCACTCCAGTATTCTTGCCTGGAGAATCCCAGGGGCAGAGGAGCCTGGGGGCAGGGGAGGGGCCTACGGTCCACGGGTTCCCAAATTGCTGGACACGTCTGAGTGACTACACACAGCACAGCAACTCATGCCACACGACAGGCTCTGTCTCCAGTTCAGTCCAGTTGCTCAGTCACGTCTGATTGTTTGCGACCCCATGGACTGCAGCACGCCAGGCCTCCCTGTCCATCACCAACTCCTGGAGCTTACTCAAACTCAGGTCCATCGAGTTGGTGATGCCATCCAGCCATCTCATCCTCTGANGTCTGATTGTTTGCGACCCCATGGACTGCAGCACGCCAGGCCTCCCTGTCCATCACCAACTCCTGGAGCTTACTCAAACTCAGGTCCATCGAGTTGGTGATGCCATCCAGCCATCTCATCCTCTGACGTCCCCTTTTCCTCCTGCCTTCCATCTTTCCCAGCATCAGAGTCTTTTCCAATCAGTCAGCTCTTTTCATCAGGTGGCCAAAGTTTTGAAGTTTCAGCTTCAGCGTCAGTCCTTCCAATGAATGTTCAGGACTGATTTCCTTTAGGATGGACTGGTTGGATCTCCTTGCAGCCCAAAGGACTCTCAAGAGTCTTCNGTGCAGTGCCCAGGCGCGGACAGACCATGGGCACACAGATCTCAGTGCCTGGCCGACAGCCCAGCAGCCTCTGCCACCCAGCGCTTCCCCCTACTTCCTTCCCTCCCCGGCCACCCCACTGGAGAGGGCTGTGACCTCCCCACAGGGCTCCATCTCCTCCTCCTCTCTACCCAGCGGCACGCGCCTCCTTCTAAAGATAAAAATGCCCCCTGCCGACATCCCCAACTGACTTTCCTGCGCACAGAGACCATAACCAACAGCCCAGCCCTCTCACCCTGGCTCAGGCCCCACTTGGCCTGGCCATGCCTCTGTCTGGCCCTGCTTTCCCTCCCTTACTTTGTTCCTGCATTGTGCCTTCCTCCCGTTTCTAGACTACATCAAGCTCTTGGCTGTGGTGGGGGATTTGTCCACTCAGTTCCTGATGCCTGAAGCCCTGGCTTGGAGGCCTGCACCTCCCCAACTCCCCCTTGGCAGACTCCCCATTTATTCTCTAACCCATCTCTTTCTGATCTCCTCATATCACTTATTACAACAGTCATCCGTTGTGTTCTGTCTCCTCCAGTAGAAAGTTAACCCATGAGGGCAACTTATCATTGAATGAATGAGTGAACAAGGGAATGAATGGCAAAGCTTCTTCCGAAGCCCCTGTCACCCTCCCCTTGGGGTTCTGAGCTCATGCAGGTAACCACAGGTCACTCCCGGGACAGTGACAAGCAACTGCTCTCCCACTGGTGACACAAAGATGGAGAGCATAATACACTCTGTGTCTGCCTTCATGGAGCCGTGTCCGAGGGGTTCATCCACTGACTCAGCCGGTGAGGGGCAGGATCTGGATCCTGGCCTCTGGAACCCCAGGAAAGAGCTCTTTCCCTGCCTGGGATGCCCCGAACCCATGCGGAGCAGGGAGCAGCTACCCCGGGGGAGGGGAGTGGAGGGGCCCTGCGGGGGTGGGCAGGAGAGGCCAGAGAGGCAGGCGACACTGGGCCCAGCTCTGTCCATCTGGCCTGTGGAAGCCTGGCTGAACTCAGAGCCAGGTTCCCCGCTGACTCTGTCCCTCCCCAGCTATTCCTGCTCCTCATCAGGCTCCCTGTTCCAACCCCAGGCTCTGGCTGGCTTAGAGTGACTGTACATCGGATGCGGAGGGTGGCAGTGGGCTTCCTCCCACAAGCAAGGCCAATGCCACCTTTGCCTCAGCCACATCCCAACACCAAGGAGAAGATGGGGAAGGAGGCTCAGTGAGGGGAGCAGCTGCGTGGGTGTGCTCACGGACACTCAGGCGGGGGCACACAGAGACATTGGCACGGCTAGAGTTGAGGACACCACTGACAGTGACGTGTTCAGTAAACAGCGAAACGAGTTGAAGGCTCTCAAAGTTTTCTTTAGTTCTGCTAAATAGATGTCCTTTTTTTTGTAGGTTCCCAGCCCTAAGAGAGTGGTGATGGCTGGGAAAAAGGGAGAAAGTCCAGGGAGGGGGACAGATTATCAGAGGTGCTAAGGATGCTTCCAAACACCATCCTCTCATACACCATACACCAGGGTCTCTGAGGTCCTGGCCCCTCTGTGCGCCTGCCTGGCCTTTTGACCAGGATGAAAAGAGNCATCCCTGACCTCTGCTCCACCTCCAGTGTCAAAAGCTCTGTCCTGTTCACAACTCTGCAAACCTTAAGCAATGTTCTTTCCTATAACCAGAATGATACTTCTAGATTTTATATCTCATGATAACCCTTCTGTGCTTAAAACCCTCTGGTGACCGCACAGTCACAGGATAGATCTCACCTGCATGGGAACAACGCTCTGCAGGAGCCTCCCCCCACTTCCTCTGTCATCGCCCTCCCTCCCCGCTCCATGATCTGCTGTAGCCACGTTTCACTTGAGATTTCTTAAGTTTACTTTGCTCTCCTTGATGGCGAGAGCCTGAAACATTCCATATCTCAGATAGGATTTGCCTTTCTTGACCTCTGGGCAATGCCTACTCAATCTTCAGAATTCAGCTTAAAAACAGCACTTCCTCCAGGATGCCCTCCTTACTGGAATGTGTCCTCTCTACAGCACATGCCTCCACCAGCATGACTCGTGTGGTTCACACATGAGCTTCTGTCTCATCTCGATCATTCACTCTGGACTTGAGACACATGCGTGCTCATCCTGCACCCTCAGTGTGCTGGGGGCTGGTCCAGCAAGGTCATGGAAGGTCAGCCCTCATGCATGTCTGCACCGGCCATCACAGCACCCTGTCCACACCCCCCAGGGTGAAGTATGGATTACTCCCATAGGAGTGCTTCTTCTGTAGGATCCTGAGAGTGGTCGCCTGAGAATACATTTAACTGCTTCTGACACACGTCTGTTACTACTGTTTCCTCATGCTCACCCGCCTTGGGCTCACTCTGGGTATCTTCTGCTTTCCTTCTGGGAATCCCTTGGACATAGTGGGCTTGACTAGACATCCTTCTGGGATGTGTGTGCATGATATCATGTTTCCAGGTTCATTTCTATAGTGATTACTTGTCTGTGGACATGATTCAGACAGCAGCTCTCTTAAAAGCCCCAGCTTATTCACAGCAATGCTTTCACAATAGCTGGAACATGGAAGCAACCCGAGTGCCCATCCACAGAAGACAATTCTGATATTCACCAGTGCTCTTCCTTTTTTGGGCTGAATAACATTCCATTATAGGCACATGCTACATCCACTTACCCAGTCATCATCTTTTTAATATAAGGATATATGTATAAGACTATGACATAAAATTGACTTGAAGTCCACAACAGAGAATAGAGGTTAGGCATATCACATCATCCTAAAAACATCCCACTGGAAATCCAGAATAATCTCAAACTTGCATTCTAATGCTGACAATAGTCTTGACATACATAAAGTTTAAAACGACAGTAACTGCATCTGTCATCTGTTGATGGGCCCTCAAGGTTCTAGAGCCCAGGGTCCTGGAGTCTCAGAAGGTCAGTACTAAGTGTTCCTTTCCTCACCCCTCCCCCACAGCTTAACTTCTCTTTGGAGTCTTTTATTCTGACTTTTGTGATGTAACACCTTATTTCTATTAAATAAACCCAAGAATCTCTGTTGTCAGTTTATTCAATATGATGTTCATCATGAATTTAAGATGTTGAATTCAAGGTCTATTTTTAAACATTTATATATTTTAATTGGAAGATAATTACTTTACAATATTGTGATGGCTTCTGCCACACATCAGTATGAATTGGCACAGGAATACATGTGTCCCCTCCATCCTGAGCCTCCTTCCCACCTTCCTCCCCACCCTGTCACATTTTAAACATTTATTATATTAGTGAAAACCATCTAGAACTATCATTTGCACTTTTCCTAGATGTGAAATTATTCCTATCCTTAATGTTTATATTTTTATTTGGCTTCTCAAATTCCTCAGTTTTCTTTCAAGATTATTTGATCTTTATTTCCTAGAAGAGCATACTTACCTGAGATTCAAGGTCAGATTTTCAGAACACAAACAGTATGTTTTATAGAAATGTTCTACTAGTGACTACTTATTTGTGATCTTGTTATGCAGGTACGTGTTTTTACACACTGTTTTCTTGGTTTTCCTCAACATCTCTGCATCACTTTTAGTCAAGAAATGTCATTTTCCATGAAATGGGAAGAAGTTCACAGCCAAGAGGATTTAAGACATACTCAAGTTACCTTCTTGAAAATTGGTAGAATCAGCAAAGCTGCTAAAACTCACTGGTTTTGAGGCCTCAACTTTCTTGGCTGCCTGACTTGGACACTGTGGCAAGCTCCAGCCTGTGTCAGCAGTAGGGATAACAGCTGCTTCACTTCCCTAATGTCTTCCTAGGCTTTCGGCAGGTTATCCTGGTCTCAGAAACCTTTCCGTCTGTTGTCATACTAGGTTTTTCATGATTACATCATTGAAATAATTAGCCTTGTTTCTTTCCTTTTGCAATTTTAATGTTCCTACTGTTCCACTGAAGTCCTTGAAGGCATGTTATCTTCCTGGTCTCATCTGTGTATAGTGATGATAAATGGATGTGTTGGGTAAATTAATGAACATGAGTTTAGATACCAACATAGGACTTGGAATTTTCCTTTTTTTTAAAANCTGTCATCTGTTGATGGGCCCTCAAGGTTCTAGAGCCCAGGGTCCTGGAGTCTCAGAAGGTCAGTACTAAGTGTTCCTTTCCTCACCCCTCCCCCACAGCTTAACTTCTCTTTGGAGTCTTTTATTCTGACTTTTGTGATGTAACACCTTATTTCTATTAAATAAACCCAAGAATCTCTGTTGTCAGTTTATTCAATATGATGTTCATCATGAATTTAAGATGTTGAATTCAAGGTCTATTTTTAAACATTTATATATTTTAATTGGAAGATAATTACTTTACAATATTGTGATGGCTTCTGCCACACATCAGTATGAATTGGCACAGGAATACATGTGTCCCCTCCATCCTGAGCCTCCTTCCCACCTTCCTCCCCACCCTGTCACATTTTAAACATTTATTATATTAGTGAAAACCATCTAGAACTATCATTTGCATTTTTCCTAGATGTGAAATTATTCCTATCCTTAATGTTTATATTTTTATTTGGCTTCTCAAATTCCTCAGTTTTCTTTCAAGATTATTTGATCTTTATTTCCTAGAAGAGCATACTTACCTGAGATTCAAGGTCAGATTTTCAGAACACAAACAGTATGTTTTATAGAAATGTTCTACTAGTGACTACTTATTTGTGATCTTGTTATGCAGGTACGTGTTTTTACACACTGTTTTCTTGGTTTTCCTCAACATCTCTGCATCACTTTTAGTCAAGAAATGTCATTTTCCATGAAATGGGAAGAAGTTCACAGCCAAGAGGATTTAAGACATACTCAAGTTACCTTCTTGAAAATTGGTAGAATCAGCAAAGCTGCTAAAACTCACTGGTTTTGAGGCCTCAACTTTCTTGGCTGCCTGACTTGGACACTGTGGCAAGCTCCAGCCTGTGTCAGCAGTAGGGATAACAGCTGCTTCACTTCCCTAATGTCTTCCTAGGCTTTCGGTAGGTTATCCTGGTCTCAGAAACCTTTCTCTCTGTTGTCATACTAGGTTTTTCATGATTACATCATTGAAATAATTAGCCTTGTTTCTTTCCTTTTGCAATTTTAATGTTCCTATTGTTCCACTGAAGTCCTTGAAGGCATGTTATCTTCCTGGTCTCATCTGTGTATAGTGATGATAAATGGATGTGTTGGGTAAATTAATGAACATGAGTTTAGATACCAACATAGGACTTGGAATTTTCCTTTTTTTTAAAATAGCAATCTAAATAATAAATATAATGCCACTTTAAAATTAGAGTGCAGCAGTAGCTTAACTGTAAAATTTTATCTTCAGTCATATACAGACTTAATGTCCAACATGCTTTATAAATGTACACTGCTTATGCACCTGAAGTGGCCTAGTGACAGCTCTCTCCACATCACCTCAAAATGATTTAATAGACTGTTTTATTCCTGTAAGAAGTCCAGGCACATAGAGAGTTGACACAGCTCTTGTCCAGAAAGAGAGAGAGAAGTGTAAAAGCATAGGAGAGACACATGAACAAGTAATTATATTAACAGCTACTTGAACATCAAAAGCAATCTGAAAATGTCCACTGTGATGAAAAGGAAATGGCATGAAATTACAAAGAACACAGCAGAAAGCTACATATTTTATTTGAAGTCACAGAGTCTCCCTGGAGGTTCACAAGGCATGGAGCACACAGGAGTACTGTGTGGAGCTTGTGAACATCTGTGGGCAATGACCTTCATAACATGCAACTGGAAACAGCCACCCACATAACAACTGACACAGAAGGGTCCTCCTGAATACATTCCTTATCCAGAGCAATGTCTCTGAAGATCTACTTCTTATAAAACTTCAGTTTAAAACTGCGTTGTGACTATGCTCAGTTCAGTTCAGTCACTCAGTCATGTCTGACTCTCTGCGACCCCATAGACTGCAGCATGCCAGGCCTCCCTGTCCATCACCAATTCCTGAAGCTTACTCAAACTCATGTCCATCGAGTTGGTGATGCCATCCAACCATCTCATCCTCTGTCATCCCCTTCTCCTCCCGCCTTCAATCTTTTCCAGCCTCAAGGTCTTTTCAAATGAGTCAGCTCTTCACATCAGGTGGGCAAAGAATTGGAGTTTCAGCCTCACCATCTATCCTTCCAATAAATATTCAGAACTGATTTCCTTTAGGATTGACTGGTTTGATTTCCTTGCAGTCCAACAGACTCTCAAGAGTTTTTCTTCATCACCACAGTTCAAAAGCCTCAATTCTTTGGTGCTCAACTATCTTTATAGTCCAACTCTCACATCCATACATGATTTTTGGAAAAACTATAGCTTGAGTAGACAGACCTTTGTTGGCAAAGCAATGTCTTTGCTTTTTAATATTCTAGGTTGGTCACTACGCTATTTTATACTAAATTGCGATAATCTTGAAAGAAATGCTACAATATTTACATTCTCAAAATACTACATTGTTTCATTTCTAGCCTTTCTAAAAATGTGAAGAAAAATTAATCTGTGTTTACTTTTTTACAAAACAGCAAAAAAATAAAAATTCAGAGTATCTTTATTTTCATGTTACTATAAAAGAATGATTTTGTGAATGACTCCCACACCTATTATTTTTGTCCAGTTTCACTGGAAAAGACCCTGATGCTGGGAAATATTGAGGGCAAGAGGAGGAGGCAGCAGAGGATGAGATGGTTGGATGTCCATCACTGAATGGACATGAGTTTGAGCAAACTCTGGGAAATAGTAGAGGACAGGGAAACCTGGCACGCTGCAGCCCACGGGGTCGCAGAGTTGGACATTACTTAGCGACTGAACAAATTGAAATTATAATCATGTGAAGACGTGCATCATCAATTGCTCGAAAAACAACAAAAAAATGGAGAAAAAAGTGCCTTTAGAAAGTGGTGGCTTGTTTCATAATCTTAATCTCCATCTTTTAAATTTTCCAGAGTGCTCTTATAGCAAAGCTCCACTAGGTGATGCTGCGAGAATATTGATGGGCAGAGCAAATTCCTTCATAACAAATGGGAAACTTTTATTTTGGGGAGTAATTTTTGACATTTTATTAATTTTTAAAACCTTGATATTTAAGGTAGCTCAGGCACTATGCAGCTCAAGGTACTTTAACTTCTGGGCTTATGGTCCAAAGCCCAAGAATCATGGAAACCCTGGAGGGGGCGGTTGGCCCTGAAGGTCCCACAAGATGGGGCTCTGATCTGATAGCACATTAAGCCTTCCTGTGTTGGGCCCCTTTCAACAGAAACCAGCATCACAATGTGTAATGTGAGTATATACAGTCCCTGCCAACTTTACCTCAACAAGGCTGGGAAAATTTAAAAATTTTGCCTCGGTTTTACCTTGTTATCCTTTGGAATACGGGTAAAACACGGTTAGTAGAGTCTATTATGTGTGATTCTAGGTGTATAAAAATATGTTATTGTGCTTAAAGATGTAAATTTATAAAAATCACCAAACTGGAGATAGGAACTTGGCTTTCAGATCATTATAAGCATTGCCTATAAAAACTTCAAGTGACTGAAATGTATTTTTAATACTGGTTTCCATTCTTTGCTTGTAATGACTTTGATTAAATACCTCTTTGGCACATATTTAAATAATCTGTTCTTTATAAAACTTATAAAAATATAAGTTTTATAATAGGAAACTTACTGAAACAGTTTATTATAGTGCTTTGGTCTGGAAAAGAATCATAAAAGGAATACAGTTGAAGCCTGTAGTGAATGTAAATACTAAGCAAAATCTCACAACACCTACAAAACAGTCCCTCGGCAGCCCAGGGACTGTGTTCCCTGTATCTGGATGCGCTTGGGGAGCCCCAGCCTCCTGGGGCCATGGAACCACAAGGATGTGTGGAAAGGCATGGGGGCCTTGTGTGTTTGTTCCTTTCAGGGCTTGTGCAGTGTGAGCTGGGGGAGCCTCACATCTCAGTGGACACACACTGAGGCCATACGAACAAGTCAGGATGGGTTAAATCAACGGCCACCCGCTCGGATCCTGAGCCGCTGTGGGGGCTCTGTGTAGCTTTCTTCACCGGTGTAGGAGCGGGTCCTGGGGCCCCTCTGGGGGTTGTCATGACACACTTGTCAGCTGTAGGCACCGCACTGTCAGCTCTGCAGCCATCGGAGTCCCTCGTTCTCCTCGTGGCCCTGGGGCTGGGCCACTGCATCCTGCTCATGCGGGGGGAATCACGTGCAGCTGTAGCAGATGTTCACTCTTCCACAGATCTGTTTACTCATCAATCCACGATTAAATGTTTCTGACATACGGAGTGCATACGGATGTCCTGGAAGCTCATAGGATTTTTACTCTTGTTTGTGTAGCCGTGAACAGAGCACAAAAATGCAGAAATGGCGGCCAGCTGCAGGCAGGCTGACTCCGAGTCGGTGCCTCTGTGAGATTCTCATGTGCGACACTGCTTGAGAAGCCCCGTCCTGACCAGGACGTGGCGTCTGCAGACCACTGCTGCAAAGAAAGGGCAGTGTGTCCCTCTCAAAACGGCTGCTCACTGCGTTTACCTCTAACCGAAGATGAAAAACCAAGGGGCCATTGAAGGCAGCTGTTGCAGGAAGAAGTCCTATCATTTATAACTGATCAGAAAAACAAGGACCGTCATCACTAACCATGTGGAGTCTGACTCAGGTTTGCCTGGGACCCACTGGCTCCTGATTGCTGAAGGTGACTGGCCTTTGTCCATTTGCTTCCCTACAACTGAATCACACTCTAGACAGAGCTGGACAAACTTTATAAATAACATGAACTATTAATGTAAATTTGAAATCTCAGATGATAAATAGCAATTTATTTTAATAGACTGAACTAGAAATATCAAGTCCATAGCATTCCCTTCAAATGTATGGCAAAGGGGTGCTTCCCGTTTTAGCACCAAGAGCAATAATCCTTTTCCCACCATGAAACAACAAACCTATAAAACACAGCTGAAAAAGCAATCCACTAAAATGTGCAAGTGAAGATACATAAATTTTTAAGAATCAAATATATAATTTCAAAGGAACTAAATCCTATTCGTTCCTAAGTATGGTTAAGTAAGGAGTTTTTTATGTGTTTCACTGATACGCAATATAAAGGCAAGTCAGAATCTAATTCCCTCACACTGGACAAGGAAGCATAAAATAAGCTGCTCCATAATAAAGACATAATTCTCTCCTCTGTCGGATGATGTCAATCAACATTTTGGATGTGAATTCCCAAAGAGGCTTACCATCTCACTGTTGGCCCTTCCCATCTCACTCCAGGATCTTTGAAGTTGGTAGACGATTTCTCTATGTGTTTGGGGGAATTTGGCAAGAAAAGAAAGAAGGCTATTTTCTACACTTAGGGATCTAAGATAGGAACAAATTATGTGATTTGACCATACAGAAGGTGAGTTTCAGAGTCTCTGCTAGAAGCTGGGGTGTCTGCAGGGATTCAAATCAGGGATACTGCCACAGAACAAGACCCTGTCCTGCCTTGTCCTCTCGTTACCCAGCTGTGTGTTTGTCCTTCTGTTTTCCTTTCTTTCCGTCTCTGTGGGAAAGGATCACATAATAATAAGTTTATCTACTTGCATGGAGACACATGAATCAAATTAAAATAACAACTCTACTTGCTACACGATGACTTAGAGCACGTTTCACATAACAAGTGCTGGATTTGAAGATGTTGAGACTTCATATGACTTAAGTGTCCATGTGGTCATGACAAATAATATTCTGCATCTTCCAAAGGAAGGGAACCCTCCACCCCCAAAAACTCCCCTCATGTGGGAGCAGCACAAAACTCTTTTTAGAGGTGTGATGGCGAATTTTATGTGTCAGCTTGGCAACAGCATGAGTTCTGTCTATCAGGTCATTTCTTCTTGGCAATGCCCTCATCAACTGCAAAACTGTAAAATTATTACTCCTCCGATGGTAAATAATGGTAAAATTATTACTCCTTCTCAGCTGCTAATCTCATTTTTTCTTGAGCTTCATTAAGCCTTAAGCATCTAAGGATTTTGACCCATTAGCTCCAGAATGCCACCCTGAAGACCTTGGGAAGCTGTATACTGGCCTCACCTAGAACTGCAATCTGAAAATCAACCTGACTACTCACCTTGGACTGACTACAGACCATCTACTTGGTAAGAATTTTCTTTTGTTTTACCTTGTGTTACCTACAGTGTGTCATTATTTACATAAATTACTGAAAAAAGATTTGGTAGAAAAAAGTGACATATTGCCATTAATAACTGAACATCTTAAGAATAGAGAAAGTAGAAAGTAAAGGATGGCATTATGCATGGGCGTGTGTGTTGTGTGCTTACCACCCAAAATTTCATATCATGCCCTTTCTCAATCTAAATCTGACATTTCAGGACATGCCAACTGAATTACACATTTAATCATTTTTGTTCGAAAAATGCAAAAAAAAAATAGTAATGATGACAACAGCAACTAGACAAGGAGAAGAGCAGACAACGCAGTTTCCATGTTCTGAAAAAGATCAGAAATGGATGGAGGGGTGTCAGTAGGTCCTGTTGAACCCAGACTCCCAGTTATGCAGCTGGGCGGCCCCAGGCTGTCCACACCTGCACAAGTGGTTACAAGTGACTGAGAGAGAAGCAGACCCCGAGCCCCTACCCATGCCTCACGCCGCCTGGTGGTGCCTCCCCCAATGTTCCATTTCACGTGTGGCACACACAACAGTGGTCTAACAAAATGAAAACAGACTCTCCAGGCCAGGCCAGTAGCAGGGGGCAGGGGTCAAGAGATGGGAACCAGGCGGTTGGTTGAATGTCTGTAACCTCGTGGTGAGAACCACCCTCAATCAGCCCTTCCACCAGCAAATCTGTAGGGAGAGGTATTGAGAGATTCTGTGAGAAGGTAGATGGAGCTAGAGAAGAAAGACTATAGTTCTGACATGGAGACTCCCTAACCAGAGTTCAGTTTACCTGAAGAGTGAGATGCCCCAGCTAAAGACTTAACTGGCCCCCAAAGCTCCTAATGATGTTGTTAAAATTTCATTCTTTTTAAAAATTTTATTTTAATTGGAGGTTAATTACTTTACAATATTGTGGTGTTTTTTTCCATACATTGACATGAATCAGCCATGGGTGTACATGTGTCCCCATCCCTAACTGCCCTCCCCTCTCCCTCCCCATCCTATCCTTCAGGGTCATCCCAGTGCACCGGCCCTGAGCACCCTGTCTCATGCATCAAACCTGGACTGGTGATCTATTTCACATATGATAATATACGTGTTTCAATGCCATTCTCTCAAATCATCCCACCCTCACCTTCTCCCACAGAGTCCAAAAGTTTGTTCTTTATATTTGTGTCCCTTTTGCTGTCTTGCATATAGGGTTGTCAGTATCATCTTTCTAAATTCCATACGTATGCATTAGTATACTATATTGGTATTTTTCTTTCTGACTTACTTCACTCTGTATAATAGGCTCCAGTTTCATCCACTTCCTTAGAACTGATTCAAATGCATTCTTTTTAATAGCAGAGTAATATTCCATTGTGTATATGTACCACAGCTTTCTTATCCATTCATCTGCCGATGGACATCTAGGTTGCTTCCATGTCCCAGCTATTGTAAACAGTGCTGAGATCAACATTGGGGTACACGTGTCTCTTTCAATTCTGGTTTGCTTGGTGTGTGTGCCCAACAGTGGGATTGCTGGGTGATATGGCAGTTCTATTTGCAGTTTTTAAAGGAATCTCCACACTGTTCTCCATAGTGGCTGTACTAGTTTTCATTCCTACCAAGAGTGTAAGAGGGTTCCCTTTTCTCCACTCCCTCTCCAACATTTATTGTTTGAAGACTTTTTGATAGCAGCCATTCTGGCCAGTGTGAGATGGTACCTCACTGTGGTTTTGATTTGCATTTCTCTGATAATGAGTGATGCTGAGCACATTTTCATGTGTTTGTAGACATCTGTATATCTTCTTTGGAGAAAGGATCATTCTTTTTAAAAATTTATTTATTTTTAATTGAAGGATAATCAACATTGTGTTGGTTTCTGCCATACATCAACATGAATCAGCCATAGCTATACATATGTCCCCTTCCTCTTGAATCTCTCTGCCACCTTGCACCCCCTCCCACCCCTCTAGGTCATCACAGAACACTGAGCTGAGCCCCCTGTGTCATACAGCAGGTTCCCAATGGCCGTCTCTTTCACATATGGTAACATACACATTTCAATGCCACTCTCTCAAGTTGTCATACCCTCTCCTTCCCCGTGTTCACAAGTCTGTCCTCTACAGCTGCATCTCCATCGCTGCCCTCCAAATAGGCTCATCGGCACCGTCTTTCTAGATTCCATATATATGTGAATATATGATATGAAGTTTCATTCTTAAGCATAAACCAAGCACTGAGGGTAACCGGACACCTGTGACACAAAAAAGGACGCTGAGTAACAGAAATACAGAAGAACTAAAACCAGAACTCCAAGGAAATATGGCAACACCAAGAACTAGAGCTAACATCATCAGAGGAAGGAGGGGAGGTGCTACACCTATAAGACAGGAGCCAACAGCGAGGAGATGAGCAGCTCGGGACCATGGGGACCCAGGAGACAACCACAGGGCGGCCCCAATGGAAGCGTCACCAGGGGCCCTGGGAGGCAATGGCGAAGAGTAAAGAAAAAGAAGATATGGGGTATGTTTGAAGTCTATGGGAGTTGTGAACAAAACAGAGTAGGGGTGAAATAAGATTAAAAATATATATTCATACTGGAGAGGAAAACATGTGCAGGAAAGTGTCATGAGTGTTCATTCCAAGCTTATGAGAGGCAAGGATTTGTCAAGTGCACAAAAAAGGAAACCTTCCTTTACGAGGCAAACCCCGGCTTATTCTTTCCTACCACTTCCTGGCCACAGGCTATCTGCTGCAGCAAACGCCAGTCCGGCTCAGAATGGCTGTTTCTCGTGACAGCAGACACTGGCCTTGCAGAACAGAGGTCTCTGGTAGCTTGCAGGTGGAAATCAGGAAAAGTAACTAAAACACTGAGTGTATTCATGTGCAGATGTATTCATACGCTGAGCCTGAATTTCATTTCAAAGATTAGCTTATATATTAGAGGATTTCTTCCCCTAAAACTCAAGCTGTGTTATGCTTTTGGGTTTCAAAACTGATGATACTGATTGTGCCTTCTGAATTTGGTTGCCAATTCTACGGATGATTGATATGACCCTTTTGAAAGCATCTTAGCTCTGCAGCCCTAAGCAAAGTAGTCATTTGGTGGGAATAGGCAATTATGAAGTCACATGGGAAGAGCACATTCTAAAAGACAAGATTAAATGATGATTTTCCATGACTACTTTTTCAGCATCTGATTTTATAATGTTTGAAGGTCTCAAAAAAATCTTTCCATTTCTTTGTCTCATTTGCTGTCTCTTCGACAAATCTGTGATGCCCTCCTAATGCTATTGTAAAATAAAATTATAAGATGCTTTAAAACAACTGAATTTTCCCAAACTTTCTTAATGAGCTAATAAAATAGGAACAACGGGTTCAGATATTCCTAATGTTTCCATGGAAAAGGTTACACCATTCTCATTCAAGGTTAATGATAAGGCTGTGGGTCATTTAATAAGTGCTAAATTGGCCTGTGATGTTTTAAATCGTCCATAAATAACGACTAGACAAATGGAATGTAAGCCAAAAATTATTTATGATCGACCTCGGTGATCAATCTTGCAAACGTTTGTATAAATGACTCATCATATTATTCAAAGTCAGGGAAAGATTTAATCACTTACATGATGACAGCATAAAATGACTTAAAGAAGTTAGAATTAAGTGTGTGTGAGAGAGAAACTGAATAAAGTTTGAACAGGTACTTCATTCACCAATAAATAGAGTGGTTGGTAAATATGATATGATTACTATAGAATCATTTGCAAAAAATATTTATATACATTATCTTTTGAAAAAATTTTGTGTTACTATAAAATAGGCAGTTAAGATTGTATCCGTTTTTTTCAGGTGGGCATCTCACACTCAGAAAGCTTATATATGCTGCTAAATAATGAAACTGCAATTCAACTCTTGGAAAAGACTCTGATGCTGGGAGGGATTGGGGGCAGGAGGAGAAGGGGATGACAGGGGATAAGATGGCTGGATGGCATCACGGACTCGATGTATGCGAGTCTGAATGAACCCCAGGAGTTGGTGATGGACAGGGAGGCTTGGCGTGCTGCAATTCATGGGGTTGCAGAGAGTCGGATACGACTGAGTGACTGAACTGAACTGAACTGAATTCAACTCTAGCCCTCATGCCTCCAAAACCAGTTGGTCCAGTGTTACGTTCTGTGATCTCTCACCTCACACAAACACATGGCCTGAATATTCATACATAGTTATTAGGAATTTTTTTCCATGTATAGTATTTTATGATTCCATTTATGCAAAATACCCAGTATAGGCAAATTTATAGAAACAAGCTAGATTAGAGGCTAGAGGGAGGGAAAAATGAGTATGACTGCTGAATGGTGATGGAATTTCCTTTTTTGTGTGGTTGTTTTGTTTCTTTTTTAATTTTTAAAAAAATTTATTTAATTTTCTATTAAAGGATCATTGCTTTACAGAGTTCTGTTGTTTTCTGTCAAACCTCAACATGAATCAGCTGTAGGTAAACATATGTTCCCTCCCTCTTGAACCTCCCTCCCATCTCCCTCCCCATCCCACCACTCTAGGTTGGTAGAGAGACCCTATTTGAGTTTCCTGAGACATACAGCAAATTCCCGTTGGCTATCTATTTTACATATGGTAAATTTCCATTTACTCTCTCCATACATCTTACCCTCTCCTACCCTCTGCCTGTGTCCATGAGGCTGTTCTCTATGTCTATTTCTCCATTACTTCCCTGCAGATAAATTCTCCATACCACCTTTCTAGATTCCACATATATGCATTAGTATACAATATTTATCTTTCTTTTTGTGACTTACTGTACAGTTTTCCCA
>SJYW01052864.1:0-13783 GCA_006410735.1 Raphicerus campestris | reverse complement strand
CACTGCTTGAGAAGCCCCGTCCTGACCAGGACGTGGCGTCTGCAGACCACTGCTGCAAAGAAAGGGCAGTGTGTCCCTCTCAAAACGGCTGCTCACTGCGTTTACCTCTAACCGAAGATGAAAAACCAAGGGGCCATTGAAGGCAGCTGTTGCAGGAAGAAGTCGTATCATTTATAACTGATCAGAAAAACAAGGACCGTCATCGCTAACCATGTGGAGTCTGACTCAGGTTTGCCTGGGACCCACTGGCTCCTGATTGCTGAAGGTGACTGGCCTTTGTCCATTTGCTTCCCTACAACTGAATCACACTCTAGACAGAGCTGGACAAACTTTATAAATAACATGAACTATTAATGTAAATTTGAAATCTCAGATGATAAATAGCAATTTATTTTAATAGACTGAACTAGAAATATCAAGTCCATAGCATTCCCTTCAAATGTATGGCAAAGGGGTGCTTCCCGTTTTAGCACCAAGAGCAATAATCCTTTTCCCACCATGAAACAACAAACCTATAAAACACAGCTGAAAAAGCAATCCACTAAAATGTGCAAGTGAAGATACATAAATTTTTAAGAATCAAATATATAATTTCAAAGGAACTAAATCCTATTCGTTCCTAAGTATGGTTAAGTAAGGAGTTTTTTATGTGTTTCACTGATAGGCAATATAAAGGCAAGTCAGAATCTAATTCCCTCACACTGGACAAGGAAGCATAAAATAAGCTGCTCCATAATAAAGACATAATTCTCTCCTCTGTCGGATGATGTCAATCAACATTTTGGATGTGAATTCCCAAAGAGGCTTACCATCTCACTGTTGGCCCTTCCCATCTCACTCCAGGATCTTTGAAGTTGGTAGACGATTTCTCTATGTGTTTGGGGGAATTTGGCAAGAAAAGAAAGAAGGCTATTTTCTACACTTAGAGATCTAAGATAGGAACAAATTATGTGATTTGACCATACAGAAGGTGAGTTTCAGAGTCTCTGCTAGAAGCTGGGGTGTCTGCAGGGATTCAAATCAGGGATACTGCCACAGAACAAGACCCTGTCCTGCCTTGTCCTCTCGTTACCCAGCTGTGTGTTTGTCCTTCTGTTTTCCTTTCTTTCCGTCTCTGTGGGAAAGGATCACATAATAATAAGTTTATCTACTTGCATGGAGACACATGAATCAAATTAAAATAACAACTCTACTTGCTGCACGATGACTTAGAGCACGTTTCACATAACAAGTGCTGGATTTGAAGATGTTGAGACTTCATATGACTTAAGTGTCCATGTGGTCATGACAAATAATATTCTGCATCTTCCAAAGGAAGGGAACCCTCCACCCCCCAAAACTCCCCTCATGTGGGAGCAGCACAAAACTCTTTTTAGAGGTGTGATGGCGAATTTTATGTGTCAGCTTGGCAACAGCATGAGTTCTGTCTATCAGGTCATTTCTTCTTGGCAATGCCCTCATCAACTGCAAAACTGTAAAATTATTACTCCTCCGATGGTAAATAATGGTAAAATTATTACTCCTTCTCAGCTGCTAATCTCATTTTTTCTTGAGCTTCATTAAGCCTTAAGCATCTAAGGATTTTGACCCATTAGCTCCAGAATGCCACCCTGAAGACCTTGGGAAGCTGTATACTGGCCTCACCTAGAACTGCAATCTGAAAATCAACCTGACTACTCACCTTGGACTGACTACAGACCATCTACTTGGTAAGAATTTTCTTTTGTTTTACCTTGTGTTACCTACAGTGTGTCATTATTTACATAAATTACTGAAAAAAGATTTGGTAGAAAAAAGTGACATATTGCCATTAATAACTGAACATCTTAAGAATAGAGAAAGTAGAAAGTAAAGGATGGCATTATGCATGGGCGTGTGTGTTGTGTGCTTACCACCCAAAATTTCATATCATGCCCTTTCTCAATCTAAATCTGACATTTCAGGACATGCCAACTGAATTACACATTTAATCATTTTTGTTCGAAAAATGCAAAAAAAAAATAGTAATGATGACAACAGCAACTAGACAAGGAGAAGAGCAGACAACGCAGTTTCCATGTTCTGAAAAAGATCAGAAATGGATGGAGGGGTGTCAGTAGGTCCTGTTGAACCCAGACTCCCAGTTATGCAGCTGGGCGGCCCCAGGCTGTCCACACCTGCACAAGTGGTTACAAGTGACTGAGAGAGAAGCAGACCCCGAGCCCCTACCCATGCCTCACGCCGCCTGGTGGTGCCTCCCCCAATGTTCCATTTCACGTGTGGCACACACAACAGTGGTCTAACAAAATGAAAACAGACTCTCCAGGCCAGGCCAGTAGCAGGGGGCAGGGGTCAAGAGATGGGAACCAGGCGGTTGGTTGAATGTCTGTAACCTCGTGGTGAGAACCACCCTCAATCAGCCCTTCCACCAGCAAATCTGTAGGGAGAGGTATTGAGAGATTCTGTGAGAAGGTAGATGGAGCTAGAGAAGAAAGACTATAGTTCTGACATGGAGACTCCCTAACCAGAGTTCAGTTTACCTGAAGAGTGAGATGCCCCAGCTAAAGACTTAACTGGCCCCCAAAGCTCCTAATGATGTTGTTAAAATTTCATTCTTTTTAAAAATTTTATTTTAATTGGAGGTTAATTACTTTACAATATTGTGGTGTTTTTTTCCATACATTGACATGAATCAGCCATGGGTGTACATGTGTCCCCATCCCTAACTGCCCTCCCCTCTCCCTCCCCATCCTATCCTTCAGGGTCATCCCAGTGCACCGGCCCTGAGCACCCTGTCTCATGCATCAAACCTGGACTGGTGATCTATTTCACATATGATAATATACGTGTTTCAATGCCATTCTCTCAAATCATCCCACCCTCACCTTCTCCCACAGAGTCCAAAAGTTTGTTCTTTATATTTGTGTCCCTTTTGCTGTCTTGCATATAGGGTTGTCAGTATCATCTTTCTAAATTCCATACGTATGCATTAGTATACTATATTGGTATTTTTCTTTCTGACTTACTTCACTCTGTATAATAGGCTCCAGTTTCATCCACTTCCTTAGAACTGATTCAAATGCATTCTTTTTAATAGCAGAGTAATATTCCATTGTGTATATGTACCACAGCTTTCTTATCCATTCATCTGCCGATGGACATCTAGGTTGCTTCCATGTCCCAGCTATTGTAAACAGTGCTGAGATCAACATTGGGGTACACGTGTCTCTTTCAATTCTGGTTTGCTTGGTGTGTGTGCCCAACAGTGGGATTGCTGGGTGATATGGCAGTTCTATTTGCAGTTTTTAAAGGAATCTCCACACTGTTCTCCATAGTGGCTGTACTAGTTTTCATTCCTACCAAGAGTGTAAGAGGGTTCCCTTTTCTCCACTCCCTCTCCAACATTTATTGTTTGAAGACTTTTTGATAGCAGCCATTCTGGCCAGTGTGAGATGGTACCTCACTGTGGTTTTGATTTGCATTTCTCTGATAATGAGTGATGCTGAGCACATTTTCATGTGTTTGTAGACATCTGTATATCTTCTTTGGAGAAAGGATCATTCTTTTTAAAAATTTATTTATTTTTAATTGAAGGATAATCAACATTGTGTTGGTTTCTGCCATACATCAACATGAATCAGCCATAGCTATACATATGTCCCCTTCCTCTTGAATCTCTCTGCCACCTTGCACCCCCTCCCACCCNAAAGTAGAAAGTAAAGGATGGCATTATGCATGGGCGTGTGTGTTGTGTGCTTACCACCCAAAATTTCATATCATGCCCTTTCTCAATCTAAATCTGACATTTCAGGACATGCCAACTGAATTACACATTTAATCATTTTTGTTCGAAAAATGCAAAAAAAAATAGTAATGATGACAACAGCAACTAGACAAGGAGAAGAGCAGACAACGCAGTTTCCATGTTCTGAAAAAGATCAGAAATGGATGGAGGGGTGTCAGTAGGTCCTGTTGAACCCAGACTCCCAGTTATGCAGCTGGGCGGCCCCAGGCTGTCCACACCTGCACAAGTGGTTACAAGTGACTGAGAGAGAAGCAGACCCCGAGCCCCTACCCATGCCTCACGCCGCCTGGTGGTGCCTCCCCCAATGTTCCATTTCACGTGTGGCACACACAACAGTGGTCTAACAAAATGAAAACAGACTCTCCAGGCCAGGCCAGTAGCAGGGGGCAGGGGTCAAGAGATGGGAACCAGGCGGTTGGTTGAATGTCTGTAACCTCGTGGTGAGAACCACCCTCAATCAGCCCTTCCACCAGCAAATCTGTAGGGAGAGGTATTGAGAGATTCTGTGAGAAGGTAGATGGAGCTAGAGAAGAAAGACTATAGTTCTGACATGGAGACTCCCTAACCAGAGTTCAGTTTACCTGAAGAGTGAGATGCCCCAGCTAAAGACTTAACTGGCCCCCAAAGCTCCTAATGATGTTGTTAAAATTTCATTCTTTTTAAAAATTTTATTTTAATTGGAGGTTAATTACTTTACAATATTGTGGTGTTTTTTTCCATACATTGACATGAATCAGCCATGGGTGTACATGTGTCCCCATCCCTAACTGCCCTCCCCTCTCCCTCCCCATCCTATCCTTCAGGGTCATCCCAGTGCACCGGCCCTGAGCACCCTGTCTCATGCATCAAACCTGGACTGGTGATCTATTTCACATATGATAATATACGTGTTTCAATGCCATTCTCTCAAATCATCCCACCCTCACCTTCTCCCACAGAGTCCAAAAGTTTGTTCTTTATATCTGTGTCCCTTTTGCTGTCTTGCATATAGGGTTGTCAGTATCATCTTTCTAAATTCCATACGTATGCATTAGTATACTATATTGGTATTTTTCTTTCTGACTTACTTCACTCTGTATAATAGGCTCCAGTTTCATCCACTTCCTTAGAACTGATTCAAATGCATTCTTTTTAATAGCAGAGTAATATTCCATTGTGTATATGTACCACAGCTTTCTTATCCATTCATCTGCCGATGGACATCTAGGTTGCTTCCATGTCCCAGCTATTGTAAACAGTGCTGAGATCAACATTGGGGTACACGTGTCTCTTTCAATTCTGGTTTGCTTGGTGTGTGTGCCCAACAGTGGGATTGCTGGGTGATATGGCAGTTCTATTTGCAGTTTTTAAAGGAATCTCCACACTGTTCTCCATAGTGGCTGTACTAGTTTTCATTCCTACCAAGAGTGTAAGAGGGTTCCCTTTTCTCCACTCCCTCTCCAACATTTATTGTTTGAAGACTTTTTGATAGCAGCCATTCTGGCCAGTGTGAGATGGTACCTCACTGTGGTTTTGATTTGCATTTCTCTGATAATGAGTGATGCTGAGCACATTTTCATGTGTTTGTAGACATCTGTATATCTTCTTTGGAGAAAGGATCATTCTTTTTAAAAATTTATTTATTTTTAATTGAAGGATAATCAACATTGTGTTGGTTTCTGCCATACATCAACATGAATCAGCCATAGCTATACATATGTCCCCTTCCTCTTGAATCTCTCTGCCACCTTGCACCCCCTCCCACCCCTCTAGGTCATCACAGAACACTGAGCTGAGCCCCCTGTGTCATACAGCAGGTTCCCAATGGCCGTCTCTTTCACATATGGTAACATACACATTTCAATGCCACTCTCTCAAGTTGTCATACCCTCTCCTTCCCCGTGTTCACAAGTCTGTCCTCTACAGCTGCATCTCCATCGCTGCCCTCCAAATAGGCTCATCGGCACCGTCTTTCTAGATTCCATATATATGCGAATATATGATATGAAGTTTCATTCTTAAGCATAAACCAAGCACTGAGGGTAACCGGACACCTGTGACACAAAAAAGGACGCTGAGTAACAGAAATACAGAAGAACTAAAACCAGAACTCCAAGGAAATATGGCAACACCAAGAACTAGAGCTAACATCATCAGAGGAAGGAGGGGAGGTGCTACACCTATAAGACAGGAGCCAACAGCGAGGAGATGAGCAGCTGGGGACCATGGGGACCCGGGAGACAACCACAGGGCGGCCCCAATGGAAGCGTCACCAGGGGCCCTGGGAGGCAATGGCGAAGAGTAAAGAAAAAGAAGATATGGGGTATGTTTGAAGTCTATGGGAGTTGTGAACAAAACAGAGTAGGGGTGAAATAAGATTAAAAATATATATTCATACTGGAGAGGAAAACATGTGCAGGAAAGTGTCATGAGTGTTCATTCCAAGCTTATGAGAGGCAAGGATTTGTCAAGTGCACAAAAAAGGAAACCTTCCTTTACGAGGCAAACCCCGGCTTATTCTTTCCTACCACTTCCTGGCCACAGGCTATCTGCTGCAGCAAACGCCAGTCCGGCTCAGAATGGCTGTTTCTCGTGACAGCAGACGCTGGCCTTGCAGAACAGAGGTCTCTGTTAGCTTGCAGGTGGAAATCAGGAAAAGTAACTAAAACACTGAGTGTATTCATGTGCAGATGTATTCATACGCTGAGCCTGAATTTCATTTCAAAGATTAGCTTATATATTAGAGGATTTCTTCCCCTAAAACTCAAGCTGTGTTATGCTTTTGGGTTTCAAAACTGATGATAACTGATTGTGCCTTCTGAATTTGGTTGCCAATTCTACGGATGATTGATATGACCCTTTTGAAAGCATCTTAGCTCTGCAGCCCTAAGCAAAGTAGTCATTTGGTTGGAATAGGCAATTATGAAGTCACATGGGAAGAGCACATTCTAAAAGACAAGATTAAATGATGATTTTCCATGACTACTTTTTCAGCATCTGATTTTATAATGTTTGAAGGTCTCAAAAAAATCTTTCCATTTCTTTGTCTCATTTGCTGTCTCTTCGACAAATCTGTGATGCCCTCCTAATGCTATTGTAAAATAAAATTATAAGATGCTTTAAAACAACTGAATTTTCCCAAACTTTCTTAATGAGCTAATAAAATAGGAACAACGGGTTCAGATATTCCTAATGTTTCCATGGAAAAGGTTACACCATTCTCATTCAAGGTTAATGATAAGGCTGTGGGTCATTTAATAAGTGCTAAATTGGCCTGTGATGTTTTAAATCGTCCATAAATAACGACTAGACAAATGGAATGTAAGCCAAAAATTGTTTATGATCGACCTCGGTGATCAATCTTGCAAACGTTTGTATAAATGACTCATCATATTATTCAAAGTCAGGGAAAGATTTAATCACTTACATGATGACAGCATAAAATGACTTAAAGAAGTTAGAATTAAGTGTGTGTGAGAGAGAAACTGAATAAAGTTTGAACAGGTACTTCATTCACCAATAAATAGAGTGGTTGGTAAATATGATATGATTACTATAGAATCATTTGCAAAAAATATTTATATACATTATCTTTTGAAAAAATTTTGTGTTACTATAAAATAGGCAGTTAAGATTGTATCCGTTTTTTTCAGGTGGGCATCTCACACTCAGAAAGCTTATATATGCTGCTAAATAATGAAATTGCAATTCAACTCTTGGAAAAGACTCTGATGCTGGGAGGGATTGGGGGCAGGAGGAGAAGGGGATGACAGGGGATAAGATGGCTGGATGGCATCACGGACTCGATGTATGCGAGTCTGAATGAACCCCGGGAGTTGGTGATGGACAGGGAGGCTTGGCGTGCTGCAATTCATGGGGTTGCAGAGAGTCGGATACGACTGAGTGACTGAACTGAACTGAACTGAATTCAACTCTAGACCTCATGCCTCCAAAACCAGTTGGTCCAGTGTTACGTTCTGTGATCTCTCACCTCACACAAACACATGGCCTGAATATTCATACATAGTTATTAGGAATTTTTTTCCATGTATAGTATTTTATGATTCCATTTATGCAAAATACCCAGTATAGGCAAATTTATAGAAACAAGCTAGATTAGAGGCTAGAGGGAGGGAAAAATGAGTATGACTGCTGAATGGTGATGGAATTTCCTTTTTTGTGTGGTTGTTTTGTTTCTTTTTTAATTTTTAAAAAAATTTATTTAATTTTCTATTAAAGGATCATTGCTTTACAGAGTTCTGTTGTTTTCTGTCAAACCTCAACATGAATCAGCTGTAGGTAAACATATGTTCCCTCCCTCTTGAACCTCCCTCCCATCTCCCTCCCCATCCCACCACTCTAGGTTGGTAGAGAGACCCTATTTGAGTTTCCTGAGACATACAGCAAATTCCCGTTGGCTATCTATTTTACATATGGTAAATTTCCATTTACTCTCTCCATACATCTTACCCTCTCCTACCCTCTGCCTGTGTCCATGAGGCTGTTCTCTATGTCTATTTCTCCATTACTTCCCTGCAGATAAATTCTCCATACCACCTTTCTAGATTCCACATATATGCATTAGTATACAATATTTATCTTTCTTTTTGTGACTTACTGTACAGTTTTCCCAGTACCACTTATTGAAGAGGTTATCTTTACCCCATTGTATATTCTTGCTTCCTTCATCAAAAATAAGGTACCTATAGGTACGTGGGTTTATTTCTGGGCTTTCTATCTCATTCCATTGGCCTATATTTCTATTTTTGTGCCAGTACCATACTGTTTTGATGACTGTAGCTTTGTAGCAAAATCTGAAATCAGGAAGGTTGATTCCTCCAGCTCCCTTCTTTCTCAAGACAGATTTGGCTATTCAGGATCTTTTGTGTTTCCATATGAGAGTTCTAGAAAAACATCTACTTCTGCTTTATTGACTATGCCAAAGCCTTTGACTGTGTGGATCACAAGAAACTGTGGAAAATTCTCAAAGAGATGGGAATACTAGACCACCTGGCCTGCCTCTTGAGAAATCTATATACAGGTCAGGAAGCAACAGTTAGAACTGGACATGGAACAACAGACTGGTTCCAAATAGGAAAAGGAGTACGTCAAGGCTGTATATTGTCACCCTGCTTATTGAACTTATATGCAGAGTACATAATGAGAAACGCTGGACTGGAAGAAACACAAGCTGGAATCAAGATTGCTGGGAGAAATATCAATAACCTCAGATAAGCAGATGACACCACCCATATGGCAGAAAGTGAAGAGGAACTAAAAAGCCTCTTGATGAAAGTGAAAGAGGAGAATGAAATAGTTGGCTTAAAGCTCAACATTCAGAAAATGAAGATTATGGTATCCGGTCTCTTCACTTCATGGGAAATAGATGGGGAAACAGTGGAAACAGTGTCAGACTTTATCTTTTTGGGCTCCAAAATCACTGCAGACCGTGATTGGAGCCATGAAATTAAAAGGTGCTTACTCCTTGGAAGGAAAGTTATGACCAACCTAGATAGCATATTCAAAAGCAGAGACATTACTTTTCCGACTAAGGTCTGTCTAGTCAAGGCTATGGTTTTTTCTGTGGTCATGTATGGATGTGAGAGTTGGACTGTGAAGAAGGCTGAGCACCGAAGAATTGATGCTTTTGAACTGTGATGTTGGAGAAGACTCTTGAGAGTCCCTTGGACTGCAAGGACATCCGACCAATCCATTCTGAAGGAGATCAGCCCTGGGATTTCTTTGAAAGGAATGATGCTAAAGCTGAAACTCCAGTACTTTGACCACCTCATGCGAAGAGTTGACTCATTAGAAAAGACTCTGATGCTGGGAAGGATTGGGGGCAGGAGGAGAAGCGGACGACACAGGATGAGATGGCTGGATGGCATCACTGACTCGATGAACGTGAGTCTGAGTGAACTCCGGGAGATGGTGATGGACAGCGAGGCCTGGTGTGCTGCGATTTGTAGGGTCACAAAGAATTGGACACGACTGAGTGACTGAACTGAATTGAACTGATGAATTGTGAAATTTTTTGTTCTAGCTCTGAACTTCGTTCTAGTTCTATATTGAATCTGTAGATTGCATTTGGTAGTACAGTCATTTTCACAATATTGATTCTTCCTACCCAGGAACTTGGGATATCACTCCATCTGTATATGTTGTCTTTGATTTCTTTCATCAGTGTCTTATAATTTTCTTTTTAAAAAATTTATTTATTTTAATTGGAGGTTAATTACAATATTGTATTGGTTTTGCCATACATCAACATGAATCTGTGTCTATTAGGTATGTTTATTCCTAGATATTTTATTCTTTTTGTTGCAATGATGAATTGGATTGATTCCTTAATTTCTTTTTCTGATTTTTCACTGTTAGTATACAGGAATGTATGTGATTTCTGTGTATTGATTTTGTATCTTGCAACTTTGCTAAATTCACTGATTTGCTCTAGTAATTTTCTGATAGTATCTTTAGAGTTTTCTATGTATAGTATTGTGTCATCTGCAAATAGTGAGAGCTTTACTTCTTTTCCAATCTGGATTCCTTTTATTTCTTTTTCTTCTCTGATTGCTGTAGCTAGGACTTCCAAAACTATGTTGAATAACAGTGGTGAGAGTGGACACTCTTGTCTTGTTCCTGATCTTAGGGGGAATGCTTGTAGTTTTTCACCACTGAGAATAATGTTTACTGTGGGCTTATCATATATGGTCTTTACTCTGTTGAGGTAGGTTTCTTCAATGCACACTTTTTGAAGAATTTTAATCATAAATGGGTACTGAATTTTGTCAAAGGCTTTTTCTGCATCTACTGAGATTATCATATGGTTTTTACCTTTAAATTTATTAATATGGTGTATCACATTGATTTGCATATATTTGCATATATCTTGCATCCCTGGAATAAAACCAACTTGATCATAGCGTATGAGCTTTTTAATGTGTTGTTGAATTCCGTGTGCTGGAATTTTGTTGATTTTTGTTTCTATTCTTAATGGTGATATTGGCCTCTAGTTTTCTTTTTTTGTGTTGTCTTTGTCTGGTTTTGATATCAGGATAATGGTGGCCTCATAGAACGAGTTTGGAAGTATTCCTTCCTCTAAAATTTTTTGAAACAGTTTTAGAAGGTCAGGCATTAGCTCTTCTCTAAATGTTTAATTGAATTCACCTGTAAAGCCATCTGGTCCTGGGCTTATGTTTTTTGAGATTTTTTTTATCAGTTTCGATTTCAGTGCTTATAATTGGGTTGTTCATAATTGCTATTTTTTCCTGGTTCAGTCTTGGAAGATTGAACTTTTCTATGAATCTGTCCATTTCTTCCAGGTTATCCATTTTATTGCCATATAGTTGTTCATAATAGTCTCTTATAATCCTTTGTATTTCTGCATTGTCTGTTGTAACCTCTCCTGTTTTTTAAACCTCTCCTTTTTCATTTCTAATTTTGTTGATTTGTGTCTTCTGTTTTTCTTGGTGAGTCTGGCTAAAGGTTTGTCAATTTTGTTTATCTTCTCAAAGAGCCAGCTTTTAGCTTTATTAATCTTTACTATTGTTTTTTTCATTTATTTTCCATTATTTCTAGTCTGGTCTTTATGATTTCTCTCNTCTAATTTTGTTGATTTGTGTCTTCTGTTTTTCTTGGTGAGTCTGGCTAAAGGTTTGTCAATTTTGTTTATCTTCTCAAAGAGCCAGCTTTTAGCTTTATTAATCTTTACTATTGTTTCTTTCATTTATTTTCCATTATTTCTACTCTGGTCTTTATGATTTCTCTCCTTCTGCTAATTCTTTTTTCTTGGTTCTTCTTTTTCCAGTTGTTTTAGGTGTAGAGTTATGTTGTCTATCTGATGTTGCCCTTGTTTCTTAAGGTAGGATTGTTGCTACAAACTTCGCCAATACAATATTGCAAAGTAATTAACCTCCAATTAAAATAAATAAATTTATATTAAAAAAAACTTCCTCTTAGGACTGCGTTTGCTGCATCCCATGGGTTTTGGGTTGTTGTGCTTTCATTGTCATTTGTTTCTAGGAATTTTTTGATTTCTCTTTTTATTTCTTCAGTAACCTGTTCATTATTTAGAAACGTATTGTTTAATCTCCATGTGTTTGTGTTTTTTAGTTTTTTTAAAAAACTTGTAACTGATATCTCATAGCATTGTGGTCAGAAAAGATGCTTGATACAATTTCAATTTTCTTAAATTTAATGAGGTTTAATATGCGACCCATGATATGGTCTATCTTGGAAAATGTTCCATGTGCACTTGAGAAGAAGGTGTATTCTTCTGCATTTGGATGGAAGATCCTGAAGATATCAATGAGATCCATTTCATCTAATGTATCATTTAAGACTTGTGTTTCCTTATTAGTTTTCTGTTTTGAGATCTGTCCTTCAGTGTAAGAGGGGTGTTAAAGTCTCCTACCATTACTATGTTAATGTCAATGTCTCCTTTTATGTTTGTTAGTATTTGTCTTTTGTCTTGAGGTGCTTCTATGTTGGGTGACTAGATATTTACAATTGTTATGTCTTCCTCCTGGATTGATCCCTTTATCATCATGTAGTGTCCTTCATTATCTCTTGTAATATTCTTTATTTTAAGGTCTATTTTGTCTAACATGAGAATTGCTACTCCAACGTTCTTTTGATTTTCGTTTGCATGCAATATACTTTTCCATCCTCTCATTTTCCATCTATATGTGTCTTTAGTGGGTTTCTGAATTGGATTTCTTGTAGACAGCATATACATGGGTCTTGTTTTTGTATCCATTCAGCCAGTCTGTGTCTTTTGGTTGGAGCCTTTAATCCATTTACATTTAAAGCAATTATTGATATATATGTTCCTATAGCCATTTTCTTAATTATTTAGGGTTTGTTTATATAGATGTTTTCTTCTCTTGTGTTTCCTGATTACATAAGTCCCTTTAACTTTTGTTGTACAGCTGGTTTGATGGTATTGAAGTCTCTTGACTCTTGCTTGTCTGAAAACCTGATTTCTCCATCAGTTTTTTTTTTTAAGATAACATTGATTTTTTTAAATAATTAACCATTTTTGTTTATTTTACTTTATTTTACTTTACAGTACTGTATTGGTTTTGTTTTTGAGAATAACATTGATTTATTTTATTTTTATTTTTTATTTTACTTTATTTTACTTTACAATATTGTATTGGTTTTGCCATACATCAACATGAATCCGCCATGGGTGTACATGTGTTCTCAATCCTGAACTGCCCTTCCACCTCCCTCCCCATACCATCTCTCTGGGTCATCCCAGTGTACCAGCTCTAAGCATCCTGTATCCTGCATTCAACTTAGACTGGCGATTCATTTCTTATATGATATTATACATGTTTCAATGCCATTCTCCCAAATCATCCCACCCTCTCCTCCCACAGAGTCCAAAAGACTGTTTTGTACATCTGTGTCTCTTTTGCTGTCTCGCATACCGGGTTATTGTTACCATCTTTCTAAATTCCATATATATGAGTTAGTATACTGTATTGGTGTTTTTCTTTCTGGCTTACTTCACTCTGTATAATCGGCTCCAGTTTCATCCACCTCATTAGAACTGATTCAAATGTATTTCTTTTTATGGCTGAGTAATAGTCCATTGTGTATATGTACCACACTTTCTNTTTCTAAATTCCATATATATGAGTTAGTATACTGTATTGGTGTTTTTCTTTCTGGCTTACTTCACTCTGTATAATCGGCTCCAGTTTCATCCACCTCATTAGAACTGATTCAAATGTATTTCTTTTTATGGCTGAGTAATAGTCCATTGTGTATATGTACCACACTTTCTTATCCATTCATCTGCTGATGGACATCTAAGTTGCTTCTATGTCCTGGCTATTATAAACAGTGCTGCGATGAACATTCGGGTACACGTGTCTCTTTCAGTTCTGGTTTCCTTGGTGTGTATGGCCAGCAGTGGGATTGCAGTTCTTTTTCCAGTTTTTTTTAAGGAATCTCCACACTGTTCTCCATAGTGGCTGTACTAGTTTGCATTCCCACCAACAGTGTAAG
>SJYW01052859.1:136416-147454 GCA_006410735.1 Raphicerus campestris | reverse complement strand
TTTCCAGTGGTCATGTATGGATGTGAGAGTTGGACTGTGAAGAAGGCTGAGTGCTGAAGAATTGATGCTTTTGAACTGAAGTGTTGGGGAAGACTCTTGAGAGTCCCTCGGACTGCAAGGAGATCCAACCAGTCCATTCTGAAGATCAGCCCTGGCTGTTCTTTGGAAGGACTGATGCTAAAGCTGAAACTCCAGTACTATGGCCACCTCATGCGAAGAGTTGATTGGTTGGAAAAGACTCTGATGCTGGGAGGGATTGGAGGCAAGAGGAGGAGAGGAGGACAGAGGATGAGATGGTTGGGTGACGTCAGCGACTCGATGGATGTGAGTCTGAGTGAACTCCANCATGCGAAGAGTTGACTGGTTGGAAAAGACTCTGATGCTGGGAGGGATTGGAGGCAAGAGGAGGAGAGGAGGACAGAGGATGAGATGGTTGGGTGACGTCAGCGACTCGATGGATGTGAGTCTGAGTGAACTCCAGGAGTTGGTGATGGACAGGGAGGCCTGGCGTGCTGCGCTTCATGGGGTCGCAAAGAGTCGGACACGACTGAGTGACTGAACTGAACTCATATGGGGTATCTGTTAATTTTATGAGCCATTGCTATCTTCAAGTCGACTGTTCTTCATTCTCATAATGTCCCAGCATGACATGTCGTGATTAGTTATTCCACTTTCTGAGACAACCAGAGGAATAAAGGAGCTTGAGTGAGGTCATCCAGGGATTCACAGCTAAATCAGCATGAGAACTAACAGTCCCTAATTCCCACTCTAACCCCTACATCTTCTAAATCATAATAGACCCCAAGAGAAAATAATTCTGTAGAGATAATCTCTAAATTATGTAGAGATAAATTTTGTAGAGATAAATAATTTCTACAAAAAGATTTGTAGAGATTGAAGATGTCTTCCAAAATAAAATTGATTAAAAAAATTCAAACCCAATTTTATTTTAGTCTTTACAATGACGTTTATATATTTACAGTTCATCTGCTGCTGAAACAGCAGTAGAACAATCTTTGAAGTGATGGCTTATGCGTACATTGGCAGAGTTGAAGATAAACAATGCCAAAAGACTCCTAAAAAGATTAAACTGTTAACCACAAATACATGGTTTTAGTACAGAAGATTTATTTGTCTCTGAGCATATTAGCCATTGTAGTTAACACTGGCTCTGGGAAAGTCATACTTTGGTTACAGGCCAATATGAAGTATTTGTAGGACTATAGTTGAATTTATAGGATGGATACAGTTGACAGTGCAGATTTTCTCTACATTAAGCAGTTAATTAAAAAGTCACAAAATGTTCTGTTCGTTCTATCCTCTAAACTTCTTTATGGCACTTTTAAGAAGTAAACATTCATATAGTCAGTGGAAATTTGCTGTATGGTGCAGNAGCCATTGTAGTTAACACTGGCTCTGGGAAAGTCATACTTTGGTTACAGGCCAATATGAAGTATTTGTAGGACTATAGTTGCATTTATAGGATGGATACAGTTGACAGTGCAGATTTTCTCTACATTAAACAGTTAATTAAAAAGTCACAAAATGTTCTGTTCGTTCTATCCTCTAAGCTTCTTTATGGCACTTTTAAGAAGTAAACATTCATATAGTCAGTGGAAATTTGCTGTATGGTGCAGGGAACTCAAATCCCTGATGCTCTGTGACAACCTGGATAGGGGGAGATGGGGTGGGGTGGTAGGGAGTTTTCAACATAGAGTGGGCATATATCTACCTATGGCTGATTTGTGTTGATATATGGCAGAAACCAACACAATATTGTAAAGCACATATCCTCCAATTAAAACAAATAAAAAACAAAGAGTTAAACACTCAGATGCACTGTCTCCCAGCATTCTGTCCATCTGTTTCCCTTTCTTGGCTCATGCACTAAGATAGAGTGCTCATAAGGCATGTTTCCTATCAGTATCATTCTGTTTGAGAACTCTGCAAGCAGCTATTTGAGATAAAAGATAATGGAAATAGGGATGGAGGGGGACACTGATGAACTGGAATGATGTCATAAGGTAACTGACATTTAGTAAGGACCAACTGTGTGGCTTGGTCTAAGTCTCTATTCCTTTTCAGCCCCAAATGGATGCATAACAGTTCAGTTCTGGCACAAACCACTTGAAGCTAGCTCAGACCCCACAAGCTAAAGGCATAGCCCTCTACAAGACTGCTCTACTTCAGACACTAGCCATATCTGGGGGTTTCCAGGCCACATACACTTTGGAATCACTGGCTATAGCTTTGAAGTTTTCCACAACTGCTTCATGTTCAATAATTTGCTAGAATGACTCATAGAATTCAAAAAATTACTATAATTACAATGATAACTCATTACAGAGATTACAAATCAGGAGTAACAGTCAAATAAAGAGATGCATAGGATGAGGTCTGAGAGGGAATACAAAGCTTATGTGTCACCTCTTTGTGAAATTAGGATCCATTACCCTCCTGGCATATAATGTGTTCATCAGCCAGGAAGCCCTACTGAGCTCTGTGTTTAGAGTTTTATTGCACATTTATTATGTTGCCATGATTAACTGAACTATCAGCCAGGTGATTGAACTCATTCTCTAGTCTCCTTCTCCTCCCTAGAAAGTCCCAACTTCTAACTTTGTGGTTAGCCTTTCTAGAGATCAGCTTTGTCCTGAAGCTTTCTAGAGGCTCACCACAGTGACATTCCCATCACTCTGGAAATCCCAAGGGTTTTGTCCCTTGGCAGGGGGAGGGGGGGAAAAACAGGCAAAATCTTCATTATACCACAGCTCCTCACCTGCACTGTCTTACTTAGGTTTACACAAATCTCATGCAGTAGGTCTTTTTTTTTATCCACATTAAAAATTCGGAAACTGAAGATGAGAAATGTAATATCACATGCTAAGTTCAAACGCAAGAGCATTTGATTCCATTGATGTCCACTTCAAGAGCAATGCTTTCTTTGCTACTCTAAATAAAAACAGGTGAACAATGTTTACACACTGACAGATAAGCACACTTACAATGACTTGTTTGTTGTCTATTTTCCCCTGGAAGTCCATCAGTTTTGAAAGAAAGAATATGTAACTGTACTGATGGTTGCTGTCCCCGAAGCACCTAGTACACCCCAACTCCCTCTAGATATTCAGTTCAGTTCAGTCGCTCAGTCATGTCCAACTCTTTGCAACCCCGTGGGCTGTAGCATGCCAGACTTTCCTGTCCATCACCAACTTCTGGAGCTTACTCAGACTCATGTCCATTGAGTTGATGATGCCATCCAACCATCTCATCCTCTGTCATCCCCTTCTCCTCCTGCCCTCCATCTTTCCCAACATCAGAGTTTTTTCAAATGAGTCAGTTCTTTGCATCAGGTGGTCAAAGTATTGGAGTCTCAGCTTCAACATCAATCCTTCCAATGAATATTCAGGACTGAATTCCTTTAGGATGAACTGGTTGGATTGCCTTGCGGTCCAAGGGGCTCTCTCTCAAGAGTCTTCTTCAATACCACGGTTCAAAAGCATCAATTGTTTGGTGCTCAGCTTTCTTCACAGTCCAACTCTCACATCCATACATGACTACTGGAAAAACCATAGCTTTTACTAGATGGACCTTTGTTGACAAAGTAATGTCTCTGCTTTTTAATATGCTGTCTAAGTTGGTCATAGGTTTTCTTACATGGAGCAAGTGTCTCTTAATTTCATGGCTGCAGTCACCATCTGCAGTGATTTTGGAGCCCCCCAAAATAGTCTCTCACTGTATCCATTATTTCCCCATCTATTTGCCATGAAGTGATGGGACCAGATGCCATGATCTTAGTTTTCTGAATATTGAGTTTTAGTATTTATCAAATGAGCAAATGAATTCAGCTAAAGCAATATTTGTCCATCCTAGAATGAACTGAGGAGATTGGGGCTGGCAAGCTAGGATGAACAGAGACTCCAAAACATGAAGCATTTGAAATTGGTAGTTCTGGTATAGACAAGATGAATAACTTTGGAGTTCAGGTTGAGTGAAGCCAGAATCATAGGCATAAATATGAGGACTGTGTGGCAGAGAAAGAGCATGTAGTTTAAGTCTCTGGAGGTCACTTAGAGATTCTGATGCTCCTACAAGCATCTCATAATTGTATGAGCATCATTGACTCAGTCATATCCTCTTCTTCATCTTGCCTCCTTCAGAATCATAAGGCTTGAAAAAAAAAAGATGGGGAAGATTACCTACAAGCTTGCTCACTGCTGACAAAGACAGTTTATTATGGCTTTATTACGAGTTCTTGTCCTGCTTCACATAGATTCTTTGGCTATCATGAGAGTTCTG
The DNA here is from genome assembly GCA_006410735.1 of Raphicerus campestris. Taxonomy (NCBI): domain Eukaryota; kingdom Metazoa; phylum Chordata; class Mammalia; order Artiodactyla; family Bovidae; genus Raphicerus; species Raphicerus campestris. The sequence continues at coordinate 143,155 of SJYW01052859.1, read as the reverse complement.
CCACTCCCCAGGAGTTACTGACACTCTCACTGGCATCTTCATTTTCAGACTATTTCTTCTCTCCATCAGCCTTTTTGATAGTAATAGTTCCTTGCCCTAAGAGGCAGCTTTTTTTTTCTCTATGTGACAATAATGGAAAAAGTAATAATTACTAATGTCTATGAGACCTTTGGGTTTCCTTCGCACCTCAGCTGGTAAAGAATCTGCCTACCATGAAGGTGATCCAAGCTCCATTACTGGGTTAGGAAAACCTCCTGAAGAAGGGCTAGGCTGCCTACTCTAGTATTCTTGGGCTTCCCTGGTGGCTCAGATGATAAAGAATCTGCCTGCAATGCGGGAGACCTTCCTTTGATCCCTGGGCTGGAAAGATCCCCTGAAGGAAAGTATGGCAACTCACTCCAGTATTCTTTCCTGGAGAATTCCATGGACAGAGGAGGCTGGTGAGTTATAGTCCATGGGGTCACAAACAGTTGGACACAACACAGCGACTAAGAACAGCATGGCATGAGTACTTTATTTGAGTTATCTCATTTAATCCACATAATAACCTAAACATGGGTGGGAGAATATGAAGTCACTCAGTTGTGTCTGACTCTTTGTGACCCTTTGAAGTGTAGCCTGGTGATTGCAGCCATGAAATTAAAAGGTGCTAACTCCAGGGAAGGAAAGGTATGACCAACCTAGACAGCATATTAAAAAGCAGAGACATTACTTTGTCAACAAAGGTCCATCTAGTCAAGGCTATGGTTTTTCCAGTAGTCATGTATGGATGTGAGAGTTGGATTATAAAGAAAGCTGCGTGCCGAAGAACTGATGCTTTTGAACTGTGGTCTTGGAGAAGTCTTGAGAGTCCCTTGGACTGCAAGGAGATCCAACAGTCCATCCTAAAGGAGATCAGTCCTGGGTGTTCATTCTAAGGACTAATGTTGAAGCTGAAACTCCAGTACTTTTTGGCCACCTGATGCAAAGAACTGACTCATTTGAAAAGACCCTGATGCTGGGAAAGATTGAGGGCAGGAGGACAGAGGAAGAGATGGTTGGATAGCATCACTGACTCGTTGGACATGGGTTTAGTGAACTCTGGGAGTTGGTGATGGACCACTTATTGTCCTGGTGTGCTGCGGCTCATGGGGTCACCAAGAGTCAGACACAATTGAGCGACTGAACTGAACTGAACTGTAGCCTACCAGGTTCCTCTATCAATGGGATTTTCCAGGCAAGAGTACTGGAGAGGGTTGCCATTTCCTTCTCCAGGGGATCTTCCAGACCCAGGGATCAAACCCAGGTCTCCTGTGTTGTAGGCAGACGCTTTACTGTCTGAGTCACGAGGGGAAGTCTAACCTAATCATGGGAAACAATTTCATCCCTTTATTACAGATAGGGCAAGTGAGACTTGGGGACAATAAATCGGTTGCCCAAAGTCAAATAACTACTGATGAGCAGTCTTAAAACTTTAAACTATATCTGATCAACAGCCCCATTCTTCAGTAAGAATGTTAGAACATTCAGAGAAAGAACTGATACAAATATTTAAGAACTCTTAGTTTTTATTACCATTAACCAGTACTTGCTTAGGCAGGGTTAGGGTTATTTTTACTTTGTAGTTCAGTCTCTTTTAAAATAGGTTCTGACTTTTAGCTCTCTAGTTCCTTTGGGAAAGAAAGGAAAGGTTATCCATCTTTCTCCAAAATACTAATAAATGTCAGCCCAACCTTCTGAGAAATTTGTCAAATGTTTAGACAATCTGATATAAGATCCCCATAGCGACACCACTAAGAATAAATAACAAGATAGAGACTGTCATAAACACTGATACGTCTATAACTAAGGCCTACTGATTTTTATATAAAATTTTTCAGTTAATTAAATCTATTACAAATAAAACAGCAAAGCTTTATACTAAATTCATCTTTCCAAAGGAAACAGTCATGTGTCAGAGAGTCAACTTGTGGGGGCCTAAGATTCATTAAAATGCAATTCTGACTCTACCCCTTTTAAGTAAGTGATACTCTGAAACATAAGAAATTATATTTCACTTCACTGTGTGAAAGTGAAGTCGCTTGAAAGTGAAGTCGCTCAGTCGTGTCCAACTCTTTGCGACCCCATGGACTGTAGCCTACCAGGCTCCTCTGTCCATGAAATTTTCCAGGCAATAGTACTGGAGTGGATTGCCATTTCCTTCTCCAGGGGATCTTCCCAACCCAGGGATCGAACCTGGGTCTCCTGCATTGTAGACAGACGCTTTATGGTCCAATATCTTAAAGTTCCATTTCTCTTGCAGCTTAAAAATGACATCTCTTGTAGATTTTTTCCCTTAGTTTAATGAATGAATTATGAATACTGTAGTGAAAAAATAAAAATTACCCAGAAATAACAAGTAAAATGTCATTGTATACCCTACCATTCTTTTTCCATGCCTGCATTTATTTGTATGTATTTTGCCTTCATTTTCTATATTTTTTAACATTCTTTTAAAAATGTTACTTCTATGGCAACTTAGCAAAGCACCCTTTTCATCCATAGCTGCAGTTTCCTAGTGGAAGACTGTTATTCACTTAACCCCTGCACTATTTAGGAGAGTCATTCTGGGTAGCTTAGATGGGAGGAATGTTCTGGGTAGTAATACTTCTCTAGCTCAGCACTGTACACGCTGATCTCAGTGGGAGATCCTGTTGCTTGGGTCTTATGCCAAACTTGCCCCATCTCCTCCTTTACTCATCCTCTAGGTCACTGGTTCTCATTCACAAGGGGTGACTTTTCCTCCAGAGGATATTTGACAGTATCTGGATACATTTTGATTCTCATAACTGGAGGTCAGCTACTGGTATCTAGTGAGTAGAGGCTAGGATGCTAAATAAACTATAAAACACATGTTGAGAAATGGTACTATCAGGAGAATGGTACTGCCATTCTCCCAGAATGGAAACCCAACTAATTAGTCAGTGGATCTTGATAATGCCTATGGTAACATTTTTATGTGCATTCTTTTAATTTGTGAGTGCTTTGTATGTGACTCTTGTCTTAAGTATTTTATATTTGTTTATCACTTTTGTTAATCCTAATACCTCTGTGACGTATCTACTATTTTGTCATCTTATGGATGAGAAAAACCAAAGCTCAGGGAGGATAAATAATTTATAAAAAATGACAGAGCTAGGAAATGCAAAAACTGGGATTTGAAACGAGAGCCTGGGCTCTCAACTACTACATTTTATGATATTTGCTATTTTATCCATAAGACTACTACACTAATTCAGAGCCTAATATTCATCCTTTACACTAGTTTAGTAATTACTGACTTTCCTGACTTCCATCCTGAATGGTTCGACTTCTGCTAGTGTGATATTTCTAAAATGTCTTCTCTCACTCTTCAGCTTATATCATCCTAAATTAGCTTCCCATGAAACAACACCACCCTAGGGTTTTTCTCTTTCTGATTTTAACTTTCACTGACCCACTATTCAAGGACTTCTGCACTACTTGTATTTCCAGATGCTCCTGGTCCCTGATATTTGCTTTTAATTCCACTGAGTTCTTTTCCCTTTGTCTTCTTGGTAACATTCTACCTAGACTATTGGTGCAAATTCTCTGTTTGTTTAGCTTTTTATTTAAACCTTAAATCAGACTTAAAGAAAAACTGTAAGAAGAATATAAAGAGTCTATGTTCCCTTCACCTAAATTTCCCATGTCAACATTCTACTTTGTTAACCTGCTTTATACCTTGTTCTCTGTGAGCATACATTTCTTTTTTTCTGATCTCTTTGGAATCAGTTGCAGGGGTGATGACTGTTGCCCTTAAATAATTTAGAATATATTTTTTAACCACAGTAAAGTTATCAAAATTAGGAAAGAGACTTTGATACTCCACTATTATCTAAACTTCACTAATTTTCATGATCTTGCAATTTAGAAAATTTTAAAAACAGTATGAAAACATTGAATGAATTTCAGCCCTTTTACGAACATCCCAGTATACCCTCATGATTCCTGAATTTTGAGTTAAATATTAAAATTTGTGAGACATTGATAGTATTCTCAGCTACCCAAACAATACAGAATTTTTCAAACTGCCATTGGCTGCATTTATATTTACATTGTAGAAGACATATGTCTGAATACTATTAGTTGTTTTAAAAATCCATTAATTCTACAATGGTTAATCATGTTTCAGATTCAGACAGGAGGGTAAAATAAACTGCAGAGAGAAACTTGAACACAATGAATTATTTAAGTTTAATGGTCATAATACCCGGTTCTTCCTTGGAATATAGGGAGTTCTTTGTTTACGTAGCCTGAGTTATCTTAACTGCCCACATGGAGTTAAATCTCTGGATGGTTTTCTGTTTACCAGGACTCTCCAGAACTATGATTCTTCAACTACTCTCACAGCTGCCATTATTGGTGAGAGTAATAAAGATAATACTATACATTTTTCCATTTATTGAGAGCTTACTGTGGGGCATTAGGTTAAATTCTTTAGGTATTAGGTTCAAGGTATTAGGTATTTAGGTATAAAGATATTTAGGTATTAGGTTAAAAACCCAACAGGTTAAATACTTTACATAGAGAATATCATTCTTTGCTTCCAGTTATTGTTATATTTTTGTCACTAATTTACAGAAAAAGAAGTAAGAGTTACCAAGAGGTGAGTGGATAGGTTTCCTCAAACTCACCCTTACCATCTCAAGTCCTAGATTTAGTCAATATGCTATATTCCATCTCCAATAAAATAGGATGTGACCAATTCAAACCCTTGTGAAAATAAAGCTGCACTTTTTCCTACAACATTTTTGTTTCTGTTATAGAATTGATTTGCTAAAATGAGTTAAGGTTTATTTCTAGGAGGATTGGTATTCACAGTGAGTGAAGTGAAAGTTGCTCCGTTGTGTCCGACTCTTTGCGACCCCATGGACTATACAGTCTATGGAATTCTCCAGGCGAGAATACTGAAGCAGATAGCCATTCCCTTCTCCAGGGGATCTTTCCCATCCAGGGATAGAACCCAGGTCTTCTACATTGCAGGTGGATTCTTTACCAGGTGAGCCATCAGGGAATGGCAAATTGCATCAGACTTTGGGAACTCTAGTAACCTTCTGAGTGTGAGCTCTTTAGAGCATACCATTGAATAATGCACAGTGGAGTGACTGCCTGTCTCTTTTATTCAAGGTCATTTTGTACTACATGGATGACCTGCTAAGACTCACCAAAGAGAGCTGGGTTGGCAAAAAGGAGATGTGGATCCTAGTTTCTAACCTGTCCCTAACTAGTTACATTGCTGAAAGTAAGTGTTTTTAGCTCTCTAGACAGCGTAAAGTCAGGACACACAAAGTTCTTTCTAGGTTCCCACCCATTTGTTAAAAGTTATCATATTCATGACTTATTTTCTATTCATCTCCATTCACTATGCATTTCTCCAGAATACTGAGACTTAGCCGAGATTGGGCAAGTTCAGGGTGATATGGCTGTAGATTACAGAGACTCAATACTTATTAAATTTTAAAAGTACATTTGATGAATTAAGTGATTTGAATTGGGTTGACCTACCTAATGCTTCTTCAATTCTCAAGGCCCCATTAACAAGTATGATTTTGTATACTATGTTTCCATAACCTTGGGTAGGAGTAGGATTTATGTAATTATCATTTGCAAAATTCTCCTGGTATTGAGTTTGTAGCTCAGAAAATAAATCTCTGCAATACTGTAATATTTTATTTATGGAATGTTCTGGTTATATGATCTGAGTACCTAGAGGAATATCCTCATTCTATAGCTGAACAGAAGTGTTCAGCTAAGCAACCATAATCATGGTCTTTTTCTTCTTTTCTCTCTCCTCCCATCAGTTTTTCTGACAAAGTATAACCTGGGGCCTACAAGTACATTGGTTTTTGTTGTTTTGTGGCTTAAATTTAAAATAGTAACTCTGAATTCTGTATGCCAGGTTCCTTGATGGGTCTTAAGTACAGGTCATTTTATGCTAATCAGTGAGGCTGGGTTACCATTCTCATTTTGTAGATAGTCAGGATATCTACAAAACTTGCATGGCTAATGCGAACAGAAAATGTGCAAACCTTTGTTCAAAATTATTAAAAATTTTAAGAGGATGATAGTAGAGCATTAAACCAAGGGAGGGGTCCTTTGAAATACAGGTCCTCTGTTATTACACAGAGAGTCTGCACACAAAGCCAGACCCACATGTAGGTAAACTGATGTTTAAAGAAGTTAAGTGATTTGCCCAAGGTCACACAGTGGAGGACAGAGTAAATACTGGAATGCATATTTGCCTGAATCCAAAGCCAATATTCTTTTCAGCAGATCCCTTTGTCTCTCCTAGTGGGAAAACTGGGTAAAATTTCTCCTTTGGTTATTCTCCAGCCAGGATTTTTTTCAAACAAATGCATCCTTCATATCAGTTTGAACCTCCTTTCTCTTTTAGATCCAACTAATCCCAAATGTGTAACATTTCAGCGATCTCCCCTGGTTTTCTGTGGTCACCAGGCTTCTTTCCCCATATTTATTTCTATGTCCAGGTACCTGCATCTACACAAAAAATCCAAAATACTAACCCCTCAGAACAAGGTTTTGTGAATCCAATAGTCTATAGTAGTTAGGAGAATTAAATGATTTAGCATACATAGTGGACTTAGTATGAACCCTGGCACGTGGGCTTCCTGGTGACTCATTGGTAAAGTATCCACTTGCAAGGCAGGAGATGCAGGGGACGCTGGATCAGGAAGATCCC
>SJYW01052859.1:86886-134698 GCA_006410735.1 Raphicerus campestris | reverse complement strand
ACTCCAGGGAAGGAAAGGTATGACCAACCTAGACAGCATATTAAAAAGCAGAGACATTACTTTGTCAACAAAGGTCCATCTAGTCAAGGCTATGGTTTTTCCAGTAGTCATGTATGGATGTGAGAGTTGGATTATAAAGAAAGCTGCGTGCCGAAGAACTGATGCTTTTGAACTGTGGTCTTGGAGAAGTCTTGAGAGTCCCTTGGACTGCAAGGAGATCCAACAGTCCATCCTAAAGGAGATCAGTCCTGGGTGTTCATTCTAAGGACTAATGTTGAAGCTGAAACTCCAGTACTTTTTGGCCACCTGATGCAAAGAACTGACTCATTTGAAAAGACCCTGATGCTGGGAAAGATTGAGGGCAGGAGGACAGAGGAAGAGATGGTTGGATAGCATCACTGACTCGTTGGACATGGGTTTAGTGAACTCTGGGAGTTGGTGATGGACCACTTATTGTCCTGGTGTGCTGCGGCTCATGGGGTCACCAAGAGTCAGACACAATTGAGCGACTGAACTGAACTGAACTGTAGCCTACCAGGTTCCTCTATCAATGGGATTTTCCAGGCAAGAGTACTGGAGAGGGTTGCCATTTCCTTCTCCAGGGGATCTTCCAGACCCAGGGATCAAACCCAGGTCTCCTGTGTTGTAGGCAGACGCTTTACTGTCTGAGTCACGAGGGGAAGTCTAACCTAATCATGGGAAACAATTTCATCCCTTTATTACAGATAGGGCAAGTGAGACTTGGGGACAATAAATCCGTTGCCCAAAGTCAAATAACTACTGATGAGCAGTCTTAAAACTTTAAACTATATCTGATCAACAGCCCCATTCTTCAGTAAGAATGTTAGAACATTCAGAGAAAGAACTGATACAAATATTTAAGAACTCTTAGTTTTTATTACCATTAACCAGTACTTGCTTAGGCAGGGTTAGGGTTATTTTTACTTTGTAGTTCAGTCTCTTTTAAAATAGGTTCTGACTTTTAGCTCTCTAGTTCCTTTGGGAAAGAAAGGAAAGGTTATCCATCTTTCTCCAAAATACTAATAAATGTCAGCCCAACCTTCTGAGAAATTTGTCAAATGTTTAGACAATCTGATATAAGATCCCCATAGCGACACCACTAAGAATAAATAACAAGATAGAGACTGTCATAAACACTGATACGTCTATAACTAAGGCCTACTGATTTTTATATAAAATTTTTCAGTTAATTAAATCTATTACAAATAAAACAGCAAAGCTTTATACTAAATTCATCTTTCCAAAGGAAACAGTCATGTGTCAGAGAGTCAACTTGTGGGGGCCTAAGATTCATTAAAATGCAATTCTGACTCTACCCCTTTTAAGTAAGTGATACTCTGAAACATAAGAAATTATATTTCACTTCACTGTGTGAAAGTGAAGTCGCTTGAAAGTGAAGTCGCTCAGTCGTGTCCAACTCTTTGCGACCCCATGGACTGTAGCCTACCAGGCTCCTCTGTCCATGAGATTTTCCAGGCAATAGTACTGGAGTGGATTGCCATTTCCTTCTCCAGGGGATCTGCCCAACCCAGGGATCGAACCTGGGTCTCCTGCATTGTAGACAGACGCTTTATGGTCCAATATCTTAAAGTTCCATTTCTCTTGCAGCTTAAAAATGACATCTCTTGTAGATTTTTTCCCTTAGTTTAATGAATGAATTATGAATACTGTAGTGAAAAAATAAAAATTACCCAGAAATAACAAGTAAAATGTCATTGTATACCCTACCATTCTTTTTCCATGCCTGCATTTATTTGTATGTATTTTGCCTTCATTTTCTATATTTTTTAACATTCTTTTAAAAATGTTACTTCTATGGCAACTTAGCAAAGCACCCTTTTCATCCATAGCTGCAGTTTCCTAGTGGAAGACTGTTATTCACTTAACCCCTGCACTATTTAGGAGAGTCATTCTGGGTAGCTTAGATGGGAGGAATGTTCTGGGTAGTAATACTTCTCTAGCTCAGCACTGTACACGCTGATCTCAGTGGGAGATCCTGTTGCTTGGGTCTTATGCCAAACTTGCCCCATCTCCTCCTTTACTCATCCTCTAGGTCACTGGTTCTCATTCACAAGGGGTGACTTTTCCTCCAGAGGATATTTGACAGTATCTGGATACATTTTGATTCTCATAACTGGAGGTCAGCTACTGGTATCTAGTGAGTAGAGGCTAGGATGCTAAATAAACTATAAAACACATGTTGAGAAATGGTACTATCAGGAGAATGGTACTGCCATTCTCCCAGAATGGAAACCCAACTAATTAGTCAGTGGATCTTGATAATGCCTATGGTAACATTTTTATGTGCATTCTTTTAATTTGTGAGTGCTTTGTATGTGACTCTTGTCTTAAGTATTTTATATTTGTTTATCACTTTTGTTAATCCTAATACCTCTGTGATGTATCTACTATTTTGTCATCTTATGGATGAGAAAAACCAAAGCTCAGGAAGGATAAATAATTTATAAAAAATGACAGAGCTAGGAAATGCAAAAACTGGGATTTGAAACGAGAGCCTGGGCTCTCAACTACTACATTTTATGATATTTGCTATTTTATCCATAAGACTACTACACTAATTCAGAGCCTAATATTCATCCTTTACACTAGTTTAGTAATTACTGACTTTCCTGACTTCCATCCTGAATGGTTCGACTTCTGCTAGTGTGATATTTCTAAAATGTCTTCTCTCACTCCTCAGCTTATATCATCCTAAATTAGCTTCCCATGAAACAACACCACCCTAGGGTTTTTCTCTTTCTGATTTTAACTTTCACTGACCCACTATTCAAGGACTTCTGCACTACTTGTATTTCCAGATGCTCCTGGTCCCTGATATTTGCTTTTAATTCCACTGAGTTCTTTTCCCTTTGTCTTCTTGGTAACATTCTACCTAGACTATTGGTGCAAATTCTCTGTTTGTTTAGCTTTTTATTTAAACCTTAAATCAGACTTAAAGAAAAACTGTAAGAAGAATATAAAGAGTCTATGTTCCCTTCACCTAAATTTCCCATGTCAACATTCTACCTTGTTAACCTGCTTTATACCTTGTTCTCTGTGAGCATACATTTCTTTTTTTCTGATCTCTTTGGAATCAGTTGCAGGGGTGATGACTGTTGCCCTTAAATAATTTAGAATATATTTTTTAACCACAGTAAAGTTATCAAAATTAGGAAAGAGACTTTGATACTCCACTATTATCTAAACTTCACTAATTTTCATGATCTTGCAATTTAGAAAATTTTAAAAACAGTATGAAAACATTGAATGAATTTCAGCCCTTTTACGAACATCCCAGTATACCCTCATGATTCCTGAATTTTGAGTTAAATATTAAAATTTGTGAGACATTGATAGTATTCTCAGCTACCCAAACAATACAGAATTTTCAAACTGCCATTGGCTGCATTTATATTTACATTGTAGAAGACATATGTCTGAATACTATTAGTTGTTTTAAAAATCCATTAATTCTACAATGGTTAATCATGTTTCAGATTCAGACAGGAGGGTAAAATAAACTGCAGAGAGAAACTTGAACACAATGAATTATTTAAGTTTAATGGTCATAATACCCGGTTCTTCCTTGGAATATAGGGAGTTCTTTGTTTACGTAGCCTGAGTTATCTTAACTGCCCACATGGAGTTAAATCTCTGGATGGTTTTCTGTTTACCAGGACTCTCCAGAACTATGATTCTTCAACTACTCTCACAGCTGCCATTATTGGTGAGAGTAATAAAGATAATACTATACATTTTTCCATTTATTGAGAGCTTACTGTGGGGCATTAGGTTAAATTCTTTAGGTATTAGGTTCAAGGTATTAGGTATTTAGGTATAAAGATATTTAGGTATTAGGTTAAAAACCCAACAGGTTAAATACTTTACATAGAGAATATCATTCTTTGCTTCCAGTTATTGTTATATTTTTGTCACTAATTTACAGAAAAAGAAGTAAGAGTTACCAAGAGGTGAGTGGATAGGTTTCCTCAAACTCACCCTTACCATCTCAAGTCCTAGATTTAGTCAATATGCTATATTCCATCTCCAATAAAATAGGATGTGACCAATTCAAACCCTTGTGAAAATAAAGCTGCACTTTTTCCTACAACATTTTTGTTTCTGTTATAGAATTGATTTGCTAAAATGAGTTAAGGTTTATTTCTAGGAGGATTGGTATTCACAGTGAGTGAAGTGAAAGTTGCTCCGTTGTGTCCGACTCTTTGCGACCCCATGGACTATACAGTCTATGGAATTCTCCAGGCGAGAATACTGAAGCAGATAGCCATTCCCTTCTCCAGGGGATCTTTCCCATCCAGGGATAGAACCCAGGTCTTCTACATTGCAGGTGGATTCTTTACCAGGTGAGCCATCAGGGAATGGCAAATTGCATCAGACTTTGGGAACTCTAGTAACCTTCTGAGTGTGAGCTCTTTAGAGCATACCATTGAATAATGCACAGTGGAGTGACTGCCTGTCTCTTTTATTCAAGGTCATTTTGTACTACATGGATGACCTGCTAAGACTCACCAAAGAGAGCTGGGTTGGCAAAAAGGAGATGTGGATCCTAGTTTCTAACCTGTCCCTAACTAGTTACATTGCTGAAAGTAAGTGTTTTTAGCTCTCTAGACAGCGTAAAGTCAGGACACACAAAGTTCTTTCTAGGTTCCCACCCATTTGTTAAAAGTTATCATATTCATGACTTATTTTCTATTCATCTCCATTCACTATGCATTTCTCCAGAATACTGAGACTTAGCCGAGATTGGGCAAGTTCAGGGTGATATGGCTGTAGATTACAGAGACTCAATACTTATTAAATTTTAAAAGTACATTTGATGAATTAAGTGATTTGAATTGGGTTGACCTACCTAATGCTTCTTCAATTCTCAAGGCCCCATTAACAAGTATGATTTTGTATACTATGTTTCCATAACCTTGGGNGGCCACCTTATGCGAAGACTTGACTCATTGGAAAAGACTCTGATGCTGGGAGGGATTGGAGGCAGGAGGAGAAGGGGATGACAGAGGATGAGATGGCTGGATGGCATCACAGACTCGATGGACATGTGTCTAATTGAACTCTGAGAGATGGTGATGGACAGGGAGGCCTGGCGTGCTATGATTCATGGGGTTGCAAAGAATCGGACACGACTGAGTGACTGAACTGAACTGAACTGAATTGACTGCGCATGCATGTGTTATTACTATTACTATCATTGGTAATTGATGTTTCATTGTCAAATTGCAAGCCAGAAGACTTCTACCATCTCTATTTCTGTGCCCCTTTTCACTTCTTCCCTTTGTTTTCAGTTTAATGGAGACTTTGGTACATAGCAGGCTCTTCAAAGTATATCCTTTCATCTATCTAGTTATCTCTCCCAAGAAAAGGTAGTTTCCTTGCTAGAAAAATTTTGGTTGAATAAAATGTTCCTCCTATGTCTCCCTTGCATATAGAAAACCAATGGGGAGAGCAACCTACACTACACAGATACTTTCTCTTCCTTAAAAACGTTTCTTTTTACCCTAGAACACTTCTTTTCCACTTATTTAGAGTTAGCCTGCACCTATTTCAGCTCAATTACCAAGAAATTTAGTTTATCTTTATACACATTTTAGAGATGGCATTAATGTATTGGCCATCCTCAATAAAGCCTAAATTTTGAGTTTTTTCTTCACCTCTGGGCATGACTAATTTTTGTCATTTCTTTCACAACTTCTCATTTAGTTTTTCTTCTGAACAAAAGTCAAAGTGATAGAGAACAACAGTCAAAGTAGCATAATATTTGCATTCAATACATGTTTGTTGTTGACAATTTGAAAAAATACAAAATCAAAATTAAAACCCCACTGAAACTTTTGACTCAAAAATATCATTGTTCACATCATTAAATATCATTTTCTCATATTTTAATTTTTAAAATTTCTGTAATATTCTATATTGCATGTTTATGTCATAGAAATAAATGTTCTGTAAACATGGTAAAGATCTACCTAATCAGACATGTCCATGCTCAACAACAACATGAAATTGCTGAAGAAGTATTTCCATATTTTCAATAGCATCTAATTTCTCCTTGCTTTTTCTAAGTCAGCAGTCATATCTTCCTTCATGGTCCTGGAAAAATGTTTAGAATGTGTAACTTAACAGTGACTCAGGCATTTCAGTTCAGCTCAGATGGTATTCATTCTTTGACGGATAAAAGCAAAAGAAAAAGCTATTCTTTGGCTGAACAACACAGTCCTTTCTATTATTTGAGTGTCTACAGATTGCTTGAAAAGTGCAACATATTTGGAATTTCTTACCTAAGAATTAAGCCTGAACAAACAAGCCCACACCATTCTAAAAAAGAATTCGTATCGTATGCAGTAGGCCAGGAAGCCAAGGTGGAGGAGGCCAAGGGGAAGGTTTAGTGAACAAGAAAGAAGAGGAATTCAGAGGTCTCCTATGCGCATGACCTGACTTTGGAAGCCCTTTCAGGACACAGACGTTAACGCTGTATGCCAATAAACGATCTTATATAGGAATTCTTATTTGCTCTTTTCTGGTGCAGTCTTCCTCTCATTTCCCTAGACCTGTGAGTTTCCCATGCCATCATCAACAGAATCACTGTCATGAGATCCATATGTGTATTATTTTTGTTCAGTCACTCAGTTGTGTTTGACTCTTTGCAACCCCATGGACTGCAGAAGGCCAGGCTTCCCTGTCTTTCACTATCTCATGCAGTTTGCTCAAACTCATGTCCATTAAGTCAGTGATGCTATCCAACAATCTCACTCATCCTCTGTTGCTCCCTTCTCCTCCTGCTTTCAATCTTTCCTAGCATTGCAGTCTTTTCCACTGAGCTCTTCGCATCAGGTGGCCAAAGTATTTATTGGAGTGTCAGCTTCAACATCAGTCCTTCCAATGTATATTATAAACAACCAATGTAGATCTACCTATTTATAGTTTTTAAATGTGATATATTTATATTGCTTAATACCTAGTATTAAAATAACTTAAGAAACACTTATTGAGAACTTATGTGCCAGACACAGTGCTAAGTAATTCATATTGATTATCTTATACAGTCCTCACAGTGATTCTGTAAAGTGACTAATCTTATTCTCCTCATTTTAAAGGTGAAGGGACTGAGACTCAGAGAGGCTAATTATTTTCTCTAATGTTATATATCAAGTGATAGAGATGAGAAGGAAAGTGGGATTATCTATTTTCTTTTCTTTGGTCAAATGTTTGTTAAGTTGAATATCATGTGTATTGTGTGATAATGGATTGCATAAAAAAAGCATCAGCAAATCATCTGAGGCAACAGTTTATTCAACTCAATAATCATAAATAGTATAATTGATACTATGTATAAAATAGATAACTAATGAGAGCATACTGTATGGCACAGGGAACTCTACTTAATGCTCTGTTTTGACCTGAATGGGAACGAAATCCAAAAGGGAGGGGTTATATGGTATACTTACAGCTGATTCATTTTGCTGGACATTTACCCACTGCTACCGTCTGTTATATGGTGCTAAGCTAAGGAAAGGAACATGGAGGTCACTCAAGTGTATACCATGGACCCATCCATCAGTAAGAGGAAGGACTCTCTCCTCAGCAATCTTTAAACATCTTTCATAAAGTAGACTTCCACTGAACATCTACAGCATACCAGGCATGGTACTGCTGCTGCTGCTGCTGCTGCTAAGTTGCTTCAGTCGTGTCCAACTCTGTGCAACCTCATAGTACTAGACACTATGAATAATACAAAAATAAACAGAAATTCCTCTTTCACTCTAGAATTTTGAAGAAAAATGACCCTATACAAGACTGCCTAGTATTAGTACAAGTGAAAGATTTTGTGGGACAGAAAAAATTTTTTTTCCTGAGACATTTAGCCATTGGTGGGCCTAAAATGAAAATGTATGGGAAATAAAACTGACTGTAAGTTTGTGCTTTTATCAAAGCCATATATCAAGGGTGATTTGAATATAGCATATAATTCTGTATCATTCTCTTTTTTCCCCTTTTTACTTTTTTTGAACTTTTTATTTTGTATTGGGGTATAGCCAATTACCAATGTGTCATGGACTGTATAGTTCATGGGGTTGCAAAGAGTCAGACTCGACTGAGTGATTTTCATTTCACTTCACTTCACTTTATAGTTGGAGGTGAATAGCAAAGGGACCCACCCATACATAGACATGTATCCATTCTCCCCCAAACTCTGCTGCTATCCAAGCTACCACATAACATTGAGCAGAGTTTCATGTGCTATACAATAGGTTCTTTTGGTTATCCATATTAAACACAGCAGGGTGTACATAACCATCCTAAACTCCCTAACTATCCCTTCTTTGCTGGTGGCCAGAAATTCATTTTCTAAGTCTCTGAGTCTCTTCTGTCCTGTAAGTTCATTTGTACCACTTCTTTTTAGATTCCACATATAAGGGAAGTCACATGACACTTCTCTGTCTGACCTACTTCATTTTCTTATAGGACAAACTAGAACCACAAGAGTAATCCAGGCTCTGGTAAATACAAAGGATGAAAGTGATAAATACAATGATAATTAGTACTAGTAGAACACAAGTCCTGAAAGGAGAAGACTAAGAAAACCATTAAGTTATTCTTTGAAGGGTCCAATGGATATGAATAGGGTAAAGCTTATTGTTCAGTAAAGTGTATTAACCCTATTTAGGACTCTTAAGTAGGAGACGCTGATTTAAACTTGAATGAGGTAAATTTAGACTATGCAGCAGAATGAACGACTTACACAATATATGGTGAGTATGTGGATATCTTGTGTTGCAAAACACTATAATATCAAGATATTATGAAGTACATAATTAAGAACCTGACAGACAGGGCCTGCAGTTTGGGTTGGTGTTACTTCTGATGTTATTTGTTGCAAATAACTTAGTATCCCTGAGATTCAATTTGCTCTTCTTTTAATCTGAAATGTTCAGAAAATAAAAGTTAGTCTAGCAGTGAACAGTAAGGCAACATAGGAAACTGATTAAGAACCAAGATTCCCTCTTTCTCTCCTGTTTTTAAATCCAGGCTCTGTGGCTTTCTGTTACTTTGGGTTAGTCATTATACTTTTATGTACTTTGGTATCATCCACTAATACACAGCAATTATAATAATGCTGATCTCATAGAATCTTGGGGATGATTGCATGAGCTAATATGTATAAAGTGCTTAAGAAAGCAAGTGCTGGATGTTTTCCAGCTATTATCATCACAGGGTTTTTTTGAAGATTAAACAAAGTAACTTTCAAAGTGCTTAACACAGTGCCCACTATAAACTACTAAACAAGTGATAGTCACTATTATTTTTATTATTATAAAATTTCATAGATTCCAGTTGTTCCGTTGTTGAAGTCCAAATACTTTCCTGACCAGCCAAGACTGGTTACTATAATTTTTTGCAGGTGTTCTTCACTACAAATGTCATATCCTAAACAAAGCACATGGTTGGTTGATCAAACCAAATGGAGATTTCCAATATTTTGAAATATCTGTGGCTCACACATCTAAATCTGGGATTATCCCTAGGCCATTCATCTTCCACATGGGCATGACTTCCCTTTCAATTCACCTTATTAATCTATCAGTGAACACAGAAGTGTGTTAAATGTTTAGTGTTTACTGAACTCCGTACTAGCTGCCTTGATGGAGCTTACAGCCTCATGGGAAAGGCTATCAAACAATTCCTTTAAAAATATGCTGTGAAAGAGAGGTAGAAGGTGCTGAGGAGCAATATGGGAGATCTAACCTCATGTGAAGGTCTGCAAAAGCTGCTCTGAGAATGTGAAGGTAACGTGGAGCTATGAAGCAGGACATGGGAGTGCTGTAGACAGGCCAGCCCTGATGCAGCCCTCCTATGGGAGAGGGCAGGCATTAACCTCTTTTTCATCAAAGTACAGACCCTCTGCAAACTAGCCCCATACTCCTGGGACATCTCTGGGATCCATCCTATGTTGCAGATGCCTCTTTTCGGCTCTCAATTTTCTCCCAGTGACAACTCCTAAAAATCTTCTTGTTCTCTTCATTCCTTATTGGTAGTGCAACAATTTGTAAATAGAATTTATTTTTCTAGATTTAAATTTATATTAGGTTTAGAATGAGAGAAAAATCTGGAAGACAGTACAGCATCAGTCATACATCCCTCTCAGAGCTTCCCCTATATTTAACATCTGTGTTGATATAGCACATATGTTACAATAAATACATCGATATTAATACATGATTGTTACCTAAAATCTATACCTTATTAATCTATGCCTTCCTTAGCTTTTACCTAATGTCACTTTTTTATTCCAAGATGCCATACAGGACATCATATTTATTTATCATGTCTCCTTGGATTCCTGGGTTTGCACTGGCTATGACAATGTCTGAGATTTTCCTTCCTTTTGGTGACCTTGATGGTTTTGAGGAGTACTGTTCAGGTTTTGTTTGTTTGTTTAGAATGGCCTTCTACTGGAATTTGATTTTTTTTCACAATTATATATATATATATGGAAGAAGACAATAAAGGTAAAGTCCTATTTCATCACATCATTTCAAAGGTATATGTTAATAACAATACAACATCACTGTTGATAATGATGTTGATCCTGGCTGAGGAAGTGTGTGTCAGTTTTCTCCACTGTAAAGTTCCTCTGTCTCCCCACTTTCTATACTGCACTCTTTGGTAGGAAGTCACAGCCAATACCTAAATAGCAGAGAGTTATTCTCCTCCTCGTTGAGGGCAGAGTATGTACATAAATTATTTGGATTCTTGTGTATAGAAGACTTGTCTTTCCTCATTTATTTATTAATTAATCATCTTTTATGGACTCACNACAAGACTGCCTAGTATTAGTACAAGTGAAAGATTTTGTGGGACAGAAAAAAATTTTTTTCCTGAGACATTTAGCCATTGGTGGGTCTAAAATGAAAATGTATGGGAAATAAAACTGACTGTAAGTTTGTACTTTTATCAAAGCCATATATCAAGGGTGATTTGAATATAGCATATAATTCTATATCATTCTCTTTTTTTCCCCTTTTTACTTTTTTTGAACTTTTTATTTTGTATTGGGGTATAGCCAATTAACAATGTGTCATGGACTGTATAGTTCATGGGGTTGCAAAAAGTCAGATTCGACTGAGTGATTTTCATTTCACTTCACTTCACTTTATAGTTTGAGGTGAATAGCAAAGGGACCCACCCATACATAGACATGTATCCATTCTCTCCCAAACTCTGCTGCTATCCAAGCTACCACATAACATTGAGCAGAGTTTCATGTGCTATACAATAGGTTCTTTTGGTTATCCATATTAAACACAGCAGGGTGTACATAACCATCCTAAACTCCCTAACTATCCCTTCTTTGCTGGTGGCCGGAAATTCATTTTCTAAGTCTCTGAGTCTCTTCTGTCCTGTAAGTTCATTTGTACCACTTCTTTTTAGATTCCACATATAAGGGAAGTCACATGACACTTCCCTGTCTGACCTACTTCATTTTCTTATAGGGCAAACTAGAACCACAAGAGTAATCCAGGCTCTGGTAAATACAAAGGATGAAAGTGATAAATACAATGATAGTTAGTACTAGTAGAACACAAGTCCTGAAAGGAGAAGACTAAGAAAACCATTAAGTTATTCTTTGAAGGGTCCAATGGATATGAATAGGGTAAAGCTTATTGTTCAGTAAAGTGTATTAACCCTATTTAGGACTCTTAAGTAGGAGACACTGATTTAAACTTGAATGAGGTAAATTTAGACTATGCAGCAGAATGAACGACTTACACNTATGAATAGGGTAAGGCTTATTGTTCAGTAAAGTGTATTAACCCTATTTAGGACTCTTAAGTAGGAGACACTGATTTAAACTTGAATGAGGTAAATTTAGACTATGCAGCAGAATGAACGACTTACACAATATATGGTGAGTATGTGGATATCTTGTGTTGCAAAACACTATAATATCAAGATATTATGAAGTACATAATTAAGAACCTGACAGACAGGGCCTGCAGTTTGGGTTGGTGTTACTTCTGATGTTATTTGTTGCAAATAACTTAGTATCCCTGAGATTCAATTTGCTCTTCTTTTAATCTGAAATGTTCAGAAAATAAAAGTTAGTCTAGCAGTGAACAGTAAGGCAACATAGGAAACTGATTAAGAACCAAGATTCCCTCTTTCTCTCCTGTTTTTAAATCCAGGCTCTGTGGCTTTCTGTTACTTTGGGTTAGTCATTATACTTTTATGTACTTTGGTATCATCCACTAATACACAGCAATTATAATAATGCTGATCTCATAGAATCTTGGGGATGATTGCATGAGCTAATATGTATAAAGTGCTTAAGAAAGCAAGTGCTGGATATTTTCCAGCTATTATCATCACAGGGTTTTTTTGAAGATTAAACAAAGTAACTTTCAAAGTGCTTAACACGGGGCCCACTATAAACTACTAAACAAGTGATAGTCACTATTATTTTTATTATTATAAAATTTCATAGATTCCAGTTGTTCCGTTGTTGAAGTCCAAATACTTTCCTGACCAGCCAAGACTGGTTACTATAATTTTTTGCAGGTGTTCTTCACTACAAATGTCATATCCTAAACAAAGCACATGGTTGGTTGATCAAACCAAATGGAGATTTCCAATATTTTGAAATATCTGTGGCTCACACATCTAAATCTGGGATTATCCCTAGGCCATTCATCTTCCACATGGGCATGACTTCCCTTTCAATTCACCTTATTAATCTATCAGTGAACACAGAAGTGTGTTAAATGTTTAGTGTTTACTGAACTCCGTACTAGCTGCCTTGATGGAGCTTACAGCCTCATGGGAAAGGCTATCAAACAATTCCTTTAAAAATATGCTGTGAAAGAGAGGTAGAAGGTGCTGAGGAGCAATATGGGAGATCTAACCTCATGTGAAGGTCTGCAAAAGCTGCTCTGAGAATGTGAAGGTAACGTTGAGCTATGAAGCAGGACATGGGAGTGCTGTAGACAGGCCAGCCCTGATGCAGCCCTCCTATGGGAGAGGGCAGGCATTAACCTCTTTTTCATCAAAGTACAGACCCTCTGCAAACTAGCCCCATACTCCTGGGACATCTCTGGGATCCATCCTATGTTGCAGATGCCTCTTTTCGGCTCTCAATTTTCTCCCAGTGACAACTCCTAAAAATCTTCTTGTTCTCTTCATTCCTTATTGGTAGTGCAACAATTTGTAAATAGAATTTATTTTTCTAGATTTAAATTTATATTAGGTTTAGAATGAGAGAAAAATCTGGAAGACAGTACAGCATCAGTCATACATCCCTCTCAGAGCTTCCCCTATATTTAACATCTGTGTTGATATAGCACATATGTTACAATAAATACATCGATATTAATACATGATTGTTACCTAAAATCTATACCTTATTAATCTATGCCTTCCTTAGCTTTTACCTAATGTCACTTTTTTATTCCAAGATGCCATACAGGACATCATATTTATTTATCATGTCTCCTTGGATTCCTGGGTTTGCACTGGCTATGACAATGTCTGAGATTTTCCTTCCTTTTGGTGACCTTGATGGTTTTGAGGAGTACTGTTCAGGTTTTGTTTGTTTGTTTAGAATGGCCTTCTACTGGAATTTGATTTTTTTTCACAATTATATATATATATATGGAAGAAGACAATAAAGGTAAAGTCCTATTTCATCACATCATTTCAAAGGTGTATGCTAATAACAATACAACATCACTGTTGATAATGATGTTGATCCTGGCTGAGGAAGTGTGTGTCAGTTTTCTCCACTGTAAAGTTCCTCTGTCTCCCCACTTTCTATACTGCACTCTTTGGTAGGAAGTCACAGCCAATACCTAAATAGCAGAGAGTTATTCTCCTCCTCGTTGAGGGCAGAGTGTGTACATAAATTATTTGGATTCTTGTGTATAGAAGACTTGTCTTTCCTCATTTATTTATTAATTAATCATCTTTTATGGACTCACTTGATGTAAAGAGCTGACTCACTTTCCTGATGCTGATCCTCACTTTCCTCACTTTCCTGGGAAAGACTGAGGGCAAGAGGGGAAGGGGATGACAGAGGATGGGATGGTTGGATAGCATCACCAACTCAATGAACATGAGTTTGAGGCAAACTCCGTGAGATAGCAAGAGACAGAGAAGCAGAGGCATGCTGCAGTTCATGGGATCATAAAGAGTTGGACAAAACTTTAGTGACTGAACAGCAACAATGAACTCAAGGATACTTATTTTACATTTTGGATTATAATCCAATACTGCTTATTTTATTTTTTGCTCAGCTATTTCTTATTGGCCACTGGGAACTCTTTTAGCTGGGTTCTGTGTCCCTTTGAAATAGCACCATTAATTTAGATTTTCTTTTTCATTTTCTGGTACTACAAATTGTCCAGGCTCACTTTTTTATGTTTCTTACTGTAGCCCTAAAAGCAACCCACATCTCAAGAATTTCTCGTTCTTTTTATTGGAGAGGATATTAGAAAACCAAGATATGGGTGATAGGTTTTTGCATTTAATTTTAGTAAGCTACAGCTAGGATACTTATGAAAATAGCTGCTGGTCCAAATATGCAAAGCATAAAAGAAAGCAGAGCTGTGCTAATGGAAACCAGCCTAAACACTAACAAAAATGTAGCAAGTTTTTCTGTACTTTTGGATCAGTGTTTGGTTAGTCAGTGCTGGTGTTGAACTCTCTGAACAGAGGCTTCTGTTCTTATTATTCCAAATCAGTGGATTTTATATGCATGGCAAAAACTAGAGATAGTGGAATTTCCAAGGTATTCACTAGGGTCTTAAGGTCTTCCAGAGATCAAGTTAGAGAAGGTGGGTCACAGAAAAAACCTATGAGAATGAGCTAGAAAAATGGAAAATTTAAGGTACAAAAAAGAAATGCCAGAAACTGAAAGTAAATGCAATTTATGGAGCAAATATAGAAAGCAAAAATAAAAAGAAAAGAAGAGGATGAATGATGGGCAAACAAGGGGATCAAATATCAGAATAGAAAAAACATGTGTCAATTTTGAAAAATATAAAGAGGGAAACAGCCTGAAATTAGAACTATTAATGCCTATAGCGATGCAGGATCTCTTGTCTATTTAGGTTAACATATTGATATGGGGAATGAGTAAAGAAAATCCAGATGGTAGATGGAGGGAGGTAGGGGTAGGGAGGCATAAAATACTCATTATAGCTGTGGGCAAGGCTACTACATAGTTTGTGGCTAAATAATAATTTTTCAGACCTAACAATATTTGGAAACTATCTTCAAAGCTAAAGTGAACATTTTAATAGAAGTCTGTCTTCACAGGATTTAGATGACATTGCAGTTTTCTTCCGTAACATATATCTTACTTTTTGCTTTATTTGTACCTATTTAACATAGGCATGGGAAATATTTATTGAGGGTTGCTGATGCTTTTCAATAATGAATGAGCTCAAGTAGAGAATTATGTTTCAGACCTAACTCTGTGGAAGTCTAGTCATCAAGAACTTCCTTTAATCCCTTTGTACTTAAGTGCTGATGTTTTATTCGAAATACATTTTGATGGGCAGACACTATATCACATGCTTCTTCTGAATTTTGACTTCTCTTATCTTCAGGGATTGAGTCTTTGTACAGTAGAACTTTGTAAATGACTATTCTTGTAGCTGATGCATTGGCAAATACCATTTCCAACCCCCAGAGATAACTGATTAAATCTGTAGTATCTCTCAATTTGGGGGAAATCAGGATAGCATGTCAAGCTGATGATGGGCTCAGGTTTTCACCTTCTTTTACAACAGCCATGACAGGTAAAGACAGTGGCTCACTCAAGTTGGGCAAATGATCTAAAGCTATCAGTGCTGTATTACTGCACCTAGAAAATTTAAGATTCTGGGCTGTATCAGTGCTGGAGTATTGCCTGGGATTGATTTGGTTTGCTTTCTTCTGGGCTTCCTTGGTGGCTCTGATGGTAAAGAATCTGCCTGCAATGCAGGAGACCCATACCTGGATGAGTGAAGATCCCCTGGAGAAGCGAATGTCTACCCACTCCATCTTCTTGCCTGGTTTATCCCATGGACAGAGGAGCCTGGAGGGCTACCATCCATGGGGTCGCAAAGAGTCTGACACGACTGACTTTCATTTTCACTCCTTAGATTCTGTGGCATGAAGCCTTGCTTTGGAGATGACAAGACTTGTAGAGAAGCCTCTAGCCCCCACATCCATTGCATTACTTAGAATCCGACACCAGCATGTAATTTTGATCTGAAGGATATTGACTGGCAGCTTCCCTCACCGTTCCATAGTAGGTTTACACTTGAACATTAAAAAAAAAAATGGTGAAAGCAGAAACTTTAGCATCCCTAGAAGTAAGACTGAAGACTGGAATGTGATATTTCATATGCAGAGTGAGAAGATGAATATTTTAAAAGTCATTTGTTACTAGAGATTAGAATTTAATGATTGGCAAAATAAGTATTACTGCTAAGCTTACTTTGTTATAATAGTAGTAATAAAAGTTCTTAATGTTACTGTAATTCAGCTCTGATTATAATTATTCAGTTTCTGATCNAAAAATTACTTTTGTAGTAATAAAAGTTCTTAATGTTATTGTAATTCAGCTCTGATTATAATTATTCAGTTTCTGATCATGGATAAGATACATGAATTCTTTGTATGTTAGTGTATTCTTTCTCCTATAATTAAAGAGAAACCTAATGACCATAAAAATAGTTAACATCTATTTAAAATGTTCTATGCATTTTGTGTGATCAACAGTGCTAAACACTGAGCATGGACCTTACTTAATCTCCCAGTAATACTGGGTTGGCCAAAAAAGTTCATTCATATTTGTCCATAATCTATTACCGAAAAGTCCAAATGAACTTTTTGGATAACCCAATATTTTGGTGTGTGGAATGTTACTATATAAATGCAGAGTTTTGGCACTTTGCCAAAAGTCTTTTAGCTACATGCATCTAGCAGATCTTATGTTTATGAATATATTTTAAAGTCTGTATTAGATCTCTTCTATTTCAATATAAATGTAATTTTTAAATGTTAAAAATAGTTAGTAGAAATAGTGGCCAACTCACTCTATATATTATGCTAACTCTTTACAATGCTTTTGGNAGTAGTAATAAAAGTTCTTAATGTTACTGTAATTCAGCTCTGATTATAATTATTCAGTTTCTGATCATGGATAAGATACATGAATTCTTTATATGTTAGTGTATTCTTTCTCCTATAATTAAAGAGAAACCTAAAGACCATAAAAATAGCTAACATCTATTTAAAATGTTCTATGCATTTTGTGTGATCAACAGTGCTAAACACTGAGCATGGACCTTACTTAATCTCCCAGTAATACTGGGTTGGCCAAAAAAGTTCATTCATATTTGTCCATAATCTATTACCGAAAAGTCCAAATGAACTTTTTGGATAACCCAATATTTTGGTGTGTGGAATGTTACTATATAAATGCAGAGTTTTGGCACTTTGCCAAAAGTCTTTTAGCTACATGCATCTAGCAGATCTTATGTTTATGAATATATTTTAAAGTCTGGATTAGATCTCTTCTATTTCAATATAAATGTAATTTTTAAATGTTAAAAATAGTTAGTAGAAATAGTGGCCAACTCACTCTATATATTATACTAACTCTTTACAATGCTTTTGGAGTAAAAATGGGTAGAAACTGTCTGCCTTCTCTATAGCTTTTATACTCAGTATTTTGCCATCTTTGCAAAGCAGATGAGAATGTATGGGGCAAACTGTCAGGAAGTTCCATATCTAGCACCTAGGGGAGACCAATAACTCACTTATTTGTAGGACACGAAGTGTATGCAGTTAAATCAGTTCTTCCCACTACCCTACCCCCAGCCCCCACCACACAATTCATGTTGAAACAGTTGACTTGTTTACCTTCAAGGCACCAGGTAGTTTACTTTAAGGTTTGACTCTGTGCTTTTGTTATTGTTTATTTCCAACAAAAGCAGAAGATTAAGTCACTGTTATGAGAACAAACTTGATTAATCATTTTTCCTCTTCAGCCAAAGCATTCTTAATTACTAACACATGGGCTAATAATGTGAAAACAAATGACAGATGTAGCAATGTAGTTTGAATGCAAATCTCAGCACTCATTTTTTTTTTTTNTTGCTTTGGAGATGACAAGGCTTGTAGAGAAGCCTCTAGCCCCCACATCCATTGCATTACTTAGAATCCGACACCAGCATGTAATTTTGATCTGAAGGATATTGACTGGCAGCTTCCCTCACCGTTCCATAGTAGGTTTACACTTGAAATTTAAAAAAAAAAATGGTGAAAGCAGAAACTTTAGCATCCCTAGAAGTAAGACTGAAGACTGGAATGTGATATTTCATATGCAGAGTGAGAAGATGAATATTTTAAAAGTCATTTGTTACTAGAGATTAGAATTTAATGATTGGCAAAATAAGTATTACTGCTAAGCTTACTTTGTTATAATAAAAATTACTTTTGTAGTAATAAAAGTTCTTAATGTTATTGTAATTCAGCTCTGATTATAATTATTCAGTTTCTGATCATGGATAAGATACATGAATTCTTTGTATGTTAGTGTATTCTTTCTCCTATAATTAAAGAGAAACCTAAAGACCATAAAAATAGCTAACATCTATTTAAAATGTTCTATGCATTTTGTGTGATCAACAGTGCTAAACACTGAGCATGGACCTTACTTAATCTCCCAGTAATACTGGGTTGGCCAAAAAAGTTCATTCATATTTGTCCATAATCTATTACCGAAAAGTCCAAATGAACTTTTTGGATAACCCAATATTTTGGTGTGTGGCATGTTACTATATAAATGCAGAGTTTTGGCACTTTTCCAAAAGTCTTTTAGCTACATGCATCTAGCAGATCTTATGTTTATGAATATATTTTAAAGTCTGGATTAGATCTCTTCTATTTCAATATAAATGTAATTTTTAAATGTTAAAAATAGTTAGTAGAAATAGTGGCCAACTCACTCTATATATTATACTAACTCTTTACAATGCTTTTGGAGTAAAAATGGGTAGCAACTGTCTGCCTTCTCTATAGCTTTTATACTCAGTATTTTGCCATCTTTGCAAAGCAGATGAGAATGTATGGGGCAAACTGTCAGGAAGTTCCATATCTAGCATCCAGGGGAGACCAATAACTCACTTATTTGTAGGACACGAAGTGTATGCAGTTAAATCAGTTCTTCCCACTACCCTACCCCCAGCCCCCACCACACAATTCATGTTGAAACAGTTGACTTGTTTACCTTCAAGGCACCAGGTAGTTTACTTTAAGGTTTGACTCTGTGCTTTTGTTATTGTTTATTTCCAACAAAAGCAGAAGATTAAGTCACTGTTATGAGAACAAACTTGATTAATCATTTTTCCTCTTCAGCCAAAGCATTCTTAATTACTAACACATGGGCTAATAATGTGAAAACAAATGACAGATGTAGCAATGTAGTTTGAATGCAAATCTCAGCACTCATTTTTTTTTTTTTAAAGAAACCATAGACACAGTAAATCTTGTGCTGTTCTGCCAACTATTTTATAAGTATTTAGACTAATCTCTGATGACACTCCAATTTACCACAGTCTACTGAAGTGGGATCTCTGAACAGGCTGATTTTCACAACATAAATAGGCCCACCCACCAACCTGTCATCAAAACGAATTCTAATGACCTAGAGAATGTAAGTAAACTCAAGGGTGATAGGACTTGTTTTCATTCACTGCTCTACCTTCAACACCCAAAGCAGAGCTTGAATGTTGTTATATGCATGAGTTAATGAATGAGAGGAATAACATAGGCCACAATGATCACACTTTATTCTCTTCTCTGTGTTGCTGTATACTTAATTTGTTCACTCATGTATTCACTCATTTAGTAAGGCATTAGAGCATTTCTGCTTTTGGTTAGGCTCTGTGCCAGGAACTGAGGCTATAGCTATATAACTGAGGGTGTAGGTACTGTTTCTTATTTTCTACAACTGGCAGTCTGGTCTTCAGTTCAGTTCAATTCAGTTCAGTTGCTCAGTCGTGTCCAACTCTTTGTGACCCCATGAATCACAACAGGCCAGGCCTCCCTTTCCATCATCAACTTCCAGAGTCTATCTTAGATTATTATTTTTATTTTACAAGTGGGATAATGGACTGAGAGATGTGAAGAAATCTTGCCAAAACTACACTGACCAGTAGCAAAGCTTGAACTCAAATGTGGGCTGATTTATACCATATGATTCACAACTCATTTTATCAGGTAAGGCAAGAATCCTTTACCGTTGATCCCTGCCATAGATTATCTATTGGTTTTTCACCTTAACCACTTTTAAAGGTCTCATTCCAAACTCAAACCTTTTATATCTTGGGCTATGACATCTGCCTGCTACATTAATCAGAGAAGTCTAGGTGATGCAGTTACAGACAACACCTTGATTTTGTGGCTTACCTACCAAAGGCTTATTTCTTGGTCACACTGTGTCTGCTGTGGGACTGATAGTCCTCTACATACCAATCTCGTGACCCAGCTGAGTGACACTCTGCCATCTTATGCTACACCATGTCCAAAACTCGGCCTCTTTGTCAGGAACTGGGGAAGAGAACAAGCAGAGTTGCACATCAGCTCTTAATGCTTCTACCCAGAGGTGCCACTTATGACCTCTGTTTTTATTTTATTCGCCAGAACAAATCATATGGCCATGCTCAGTTTCAAAAGGGTGGGGAAATGTGATTCTTCCACACATCTGGAAAAAAGAGGAGGGCATGGATACTGATAAATAGTTGTTATTTCTGCCATACCAGAAAACTCTCTGCAAATCCATGCCTAACTTGTATTACGGAGAAGGCAATAGCACCCCACTCCAGTACTCTTGCCTGGAAAATCTCATGGATGGAGGAGCCTGGTGGGCTACAGTCCATGGGATCGCTCAGAGTCGGACACGACTGAGCGACTTCACTTTCACTTTTCACTTTTATGTATTGGAGAAGGAAACAGCAACCTATTCCAGTGTTCTTGCCTGGAGAATCTCTGGGACAGGGGAGCCTGGTGGGCTGCCACCTATGGGGTCGCACTGAGTCGGACACAACTGAAGCGACTTAGCAGCTGCAGCAGCAGCATCAGCAGCATCAGCAACTTTTATTAATGCTCTATACTGAAAAGATGGTCTACATAGCACTCACTGCCTTTTCCTTGTTTAACAATAAAGTCCCTTCTGTTTTACAGAT
This sequence comes from Raphicerus campestris, assembly GCA_006410735.1. Lineage (NCBI taxonomy): Eukaryota > Metazoa > Chordata > Mammalia > Artiodactyla > Bovidae > Raphicerus > Raphicerus campestris. The sequence continues at coordinate 113,414 of SJYW01052859.1, read as the reverse complement.
TGGGGTGCTTCCAACAATTATCCCTATTTAAATGCCTTTATGTTTGCTTTTTAAATAAGTAATGTAATTAGTATTGAGAAATTATAAATTATAGATAAAACAAAATAATTTTTTAAAATTAACTATAAACCTACAATCCTACCATTCTTAATTGGAGGTTAATTACTTTACAATGTTGTATTGGTTTTGCCATATGTCAACATGAATCTGCCACAAGTATACACGTGTTCCCCATCCTGAAACACTCTTCCACTTCTCTCCCTGTACCATCCCTCTGGGTCGTCTCATGCATTGAACCTGGACTGGCAATTAGAAACAGCTTTCCGTAGCAAAAATTAAGAAAGATGCTATCATTATTTTATATTTCACCCCTTTTCTTTATGCTTTCATGCTTCTAACAGCTGATTTGGGTTATCGTGGCTGGTCTTTGTAATAGGTTCCCTCAAGATTTCCAAACTGAAAGTATCTCAAAACTTCAGCCCAGAAAGAATAAATATTTTCATGACAAATGGTCTGTTTCTAATTTAGACAAATAACTATATTTTCTTCCTTATTATGTGATTCTTCTTGAAGTTGCATGCTACTATTCTAGGTGTATCACATTTTAATTTATCATTTCACTCTTTCTTTTTGAGCCATTTACTTTTTATTTGTATTTATCTTTTATTATTCTTATTTAATAAAGAACAGACATACAATTAGTTTGTTGAAAAGTTAGAACCCACGCTTTCTGGCTTCAAATCTTCCTATTTTTCTATATTAATTTACACTCTTTAGAATTTCAGATATCAATATGAAATATTACTGTCAATTTAATAAGCATGTATTGAAAATTATCTATAAAGTAGATAATATTTCAGAAAATAGAAATATAAAGGTGAATTATACAAAACACCTGTTTTTGAGATTTTATTATCAGACAGGACTTATATAGAGAGGATGACAAGGTGAATTACATAAAGAAATACTGCTTTTTAATTATAGCACTGAAATATTCTTCAATATGCATAATAATGACTTTTCATTCCTCTGATACACAGTGAAGTGAAGTTGCTCAGTCGTGTGCAAGTCTTTGCAGTTTCATGGACTGTAGGGTATCAGGCTCTTCTGTTCGTGGAATTTTCCAGGCAAGAGTACTGGAATGGGTTGCCATTTCCTTCTCCAGGAGATCTTCCTGACCCAGGGATCAAACTCAGGTGTCCCACGTTGCAGGCAGACGCTTCACTCTCTGAGCCACCAGGGAAGCCCCTGCTATACTGTACCCTTCTGCAAGTCAGTATTAAAATTTGTGATGACCTTTTTTCCTTGGCCATATATCAAATACTTATTCATTTTCATTATGGAAGAAGAATTTTAGATATTTCTTGCTGTTTTGATCTGGTTACAAATATATTCCAACATTCCTTTCTTTTTCTTTAATAGCATCTTCAAGAATCTTAACCCAGTTTCTGACTGTATGTGATGTAGTCATTGTCAAGTGTATTTGATCTGCCAGTGCAAAGAGGAATGAGTTGAGCCTGTGGAGTATATAAGACATTTTTTTCCAATGCCTTTGAACAATTAAACAGTAAAAGACAGCGGTGTTATTTTGTTCCCTTAGTGATCTGGGACTACATTGCAAGTTAAAAATAAAAAATGTTTCTAAAATATCTTGAGACTTGTTTCTATGATTACTGGGAGTATTTGGAATTTTTCTTTTTTCATCCACCTCAAATTTTCACTTAAAAAAAGTAATCCTGAATGCATTTATTTTTCCAGGAGATGATTAGATTTTTCAGACTACAGGAGGCTCCCTGAGTTCATACGACAGTTCACGTCTCAGATACAAATTTCATTAGAACTAAGACTCATATTCTTAAGAGCTATGATTTAATTTGATTCTCCATTTTTTAAGAGATAAAAGATAATATGGGGAGAATTAAAACTCTTGTAACTAAAAATGCATTTATAAAATTAAATTGCCCTCAGATAGCCAAAAGGTCAAAGTTGGTTTCCTTTTAACTAAGGTTATTTTCCTATTGTACCTAAATGTTGGGTAAATCAAGTGTTTTGATGTTTGAATTCCTTTAAACAGCTTCTCTCTCCAGAGAATTGCCACATGTCAGAGAAATCAAGAAGAATCCTTTCCCATTTCATTTCTCTTCCTTCTTGGATCTAGGTTGTTACAGTGAAATTTGGATACTTTCTCATTTACAATTTTGATTTCTTCTCAATCATTTCACTGCATTTTAAATTTCTCTTTTGTTCATGCTTTTTGTTTTGGATCCTAGTTGTAGACTCCATTAAAGTGAAAATTAAACATTCAAGTTAAATATTCAATTCAGTGTAACACATTATATTGATAAACTCAGACTTGAGCTAATGAAACCCATGTGACTGTGTGGCCAGCTAATGATTGCTAAAGGGATGTTTGCTTTTAAAAATATGATATTTAATATAACATTTTATAATACATATAATATTATAACTATTATTATATAGAAGACATAAAATAAGTACATTATTTAAATATTAAGAAATAATTCTTTCATTATCCCCCACAGTGGTAAACTTCTAAAGTATTATATCCAAGTTTGGCAAAACATTATAAATTAAAAGTGAGAAGGCTGGAATAATGAAAGGATAAACTGATGGAAAATCGGTAAAGTAAAATGCCTACTTCCATGCATGTGCAGTAGGCTTCTTAGCCTGAATAAGAATTGTGGCAACTTAGTAGCAGCACATACATAAGAGTCTAGATAATGACATATGGGGAGAGGTAAGCCCCTATGTTTCGATTGCTACCCAATTTTATGTCTCTATAAGCATTAAAAAGTAACACATTAAAATTTTATTGAGAGAAAATTTGGTAGACATAAGAAATATCTTCTCATGCTATCCAAGGGCAGAATTAAGGAACATCGCTGTAAAGCTACCGATAATAGTGAACTACAAAATGTGAAAATCTTTGATGGTTGGAAAATTAACTTGGCCATGGGGAGGGAGGTTATTAAAAATAGTTCCTACATGCCCCTTTCATCTGTATTTTCTGATAAACAGGTGAACTGGAAAAAGGACTTAAATAAATTAACCACTGGACATAAAACATATGAAAATCATATTAATTATGCTGATAATTTTAGATTCATTTTCAGTTATTATATGCCAAATGCATAAAAATGCATTTGAATAAATGCATGCAAATGAAGAAGTTGGTATGCATTATTTCTATTTTATTGGATCCTCACACTAACCTAGGGAGTGCTTTCTTGCAACAGTTCAGGAGGGTCATGGTTTCTTGGGAAGAGACTCCATATAAATCCATGGTTAGAGTAGACTGAATTCTCCTTTTACATTAAAAAAATATATATTTATTTATTTGGCAGTACCAGGTCTTAGTTACAGCATGTGGGATCTTTTAGGTGTCGCTTGTGAACTCTTAGTTAGGGCTTCTGGAATCTAGTTCTCTGACCAAGAATCAAACCCAAATGCTGTGCATTGAGAGTGTGGAATCTTAGCCCGTGGCCCACCAGGGAAGTGCCCCCTTTTACTCTGCAAGAACATAGAAGCCTGTTGATAGCAGGGCACCACACAGGAAGGAAGGCTCTATCTTGACTTGACTTGGCTCTTACCTCCATAAAGAACATGTTGTTTCTGGTGATACTGTTCATGTGGACCATATCCTGTAAGATCTGAGAGGACAGCCAGATTCCAGGCATGCCACTGTCCTTTTGTCTGGGTTTGGTCTGAAGACAATGCTTAACAAATCTCTATTTTTAAAATACTAATGTCATCTCCACTTCATTTGTGACTGAATTCAAGTTTAGTGAGGTGTTTAATCACACCAAACTTTAGCCACAGTGATCATGGGGTGAAACAGAATTCAAACCCAGCACGAGAGCCAGCACTCAGGTATCTCACAGTGCAGCAGCGAAGCCTTGAATGAGCAGATAACTCACTGCACAACGTGAACTCATAACATTTAAAGTGTGTTATTCACTCAGTCAAGTACAACTTTTCATGACCCCATGGGCTGTAGCCCACCAGGCTCCTCTCTCCATGAGATACTCTAAGCAAGAATGGTGGAGTGGGTACCATTCTCTTCTCCAGGGGATCTTCCTGACCCAGGGATCAAACCCAGGTCTCACTGCATTGCAGGCAGATTCTTTACTGAGCCACCAGGAAAGCCCAACTTAAACCACAATTCAATCCTTGTTTCCTAACCAATCCCATTCAACTGGGGTGTTCCTGTATAAAAATTCTGGCAGGTCTATGCGAGCTGTGATGACATATTAAGTCAAAAACGTGATCTTGATTCAGACATTTAAATGCCTACTTTCAGGCATGTGAAAAATGGAACTGCAGATTTGGTCTTAAACCACACCACCCCAGCTCAATCCTCCTGNTCTGATGACATATTAAGTCAAAAACATGATCTTGATTCAGACATTTAAATGCCTACTTTCAGGCATGTGAAAAATTGAACTGCAGATTTGGTCTTAAACCACACCACCCCAGCTCAATCCTCCCGTGGGCTGGAGATTTTAAGGGAACAGGAAGTTACACTGGCTTCTCTGCTTCCCCATTTGAGCTTCTTGGCTATCTCTCGCTATCTGTTTTTCCAAACTCCCACCATGTTTGAAGCCAGGGGAGAAGAGGGAGAAAATAAAAAGTGGCAGAATGAGCCTTTCTGCTACAGTAGAGCTTCATGCTATCTGGACTTGGTAAACTGACTCTTTCTGTCCAAGGACACCTTGTGGATCTTCCAGCAGTTTTGTGCTGTCTCTCTCCTGTAGTTTTAAAATTCTCTGTGGGCAGTTTAATTCAGTCTATAGCTCCTGGGCTAGCTGGCAGTGTACATTTACCCTTTTCCAGCAGAAGCTCTTTAATTCCCGAGANGTCTTTCTGCTACAGTAGAGCTTCATGCTATCTGGACTTGTTAAACTGACTCTTTCTGTCCAAGGACACCTTGTGGATCTTCCAGCAGTTTTGTGCTATCTCTCTCCTGTAGTTTTAAAATTCTCTGTGGGTACTTTAATTCAGTCTATAGCTCCTGGGCTAGCTGGCAGTGTACATTTACCCTTTTCCAGCAGAAGCTCTTTAATTCCCGAGATAATTTTACTGGACAGGACCTAAGGTAGATGTGTTCTGGCAAGCTCTGTCTAGAGTGTGCCCACCACCTACCCACAAGGAGTGAGTGAGTGAAGTGACCCAGTCATGTCCGACTCCTCAGGACCCCTTGGACTGTAGCATACCAGGCTCCTCTGTCCATGGGATTTTCCAGGCAGGGGTACTGGAGAGGGTTGCCATTTCCTTCTCCAAGGAAACCCCCCACTTATTCCACGCTTTGCCAACCAGGCAGCAACTAGCAACACTTGCATGTCATCATTTCAGTCACCAGCCCTCCTTCTCTATTGTCTTGATGTCCTGGGGTCAGACACCAGTTCATCATGCCCAGAGATTTGGGAAACACACAACTAACTCTCAGACAGCCTTATGAGGACCCCCTCCCTAGGCTTGAGGTGAGAGAAGTCCACTTTTCCCTCTTACCCTGTGGTGTGATGAGAACTCACAGCACAGAAAATATTGTCTCTACATACAGCCAATTCTCAATTTGGGTGGTGATTGTGTTCACTCCACAAAGACGCCACAAACACTTGGGGAAATATGGAATCAGGTTCCTGAATTTCTTGTCACAACATTTTCATGAACCCATCAATATATAAACTTGTTTTGTTTTTCTGTTTAAAGATCCCTTATTTAATGCCGTTGATTCCTTAATGTTGAGCTCATCATCAACAGAACTATAACAGATACCTGAAGAAAGCTTATCTAACGCATGTATTTTCTCCATAAAGCACATCATAGCCTGTGCTTAGAAAAATGAACAGCACTTTGGTGCTATGCCTCCCATCATTTTATGGAATCTCATATACAATCTGGAAAGATGGTAGTGATGAACCTGTCTGCAGGGAAGCAGAAAAGACACAGACATAGAACAGACTTATGGACATCGGTGTAGAGGAGGAAATAGATGGTGGGATGAATTGAGAGAGAAGCACTAAAATGTTTAATTACCGTATGTAAAATTAGATAGCCAATGGAAGTTTGCTGTCTGATGCAGGGAGCTAAAAAATCTGGTGCTCTGTGACAACCTAGAGCGGTCAGATGGGGTGGGAAGTGATAGGGGGGTTCAAGAGGGAGGGGGCATATTTGTCCTGTAGCTGATTCATGTTGATTTATGGAAAAAACAACACAATATTGTCAAGCAATTATCCTCCAATTAAAAATAAATTTAAATTTAAAAATAATGAAATCAACTACAAAAGGCACACAAAACAGAAAATCATAGCACTAGATATGAAAAGAACACTTGTTTACAGTATGAGAGTTAAAATAAGAAGGCAGAGCATTGCCTTGTTTGAGTTCAGCTGGGGATGGGCTCATAAAGTGACTCAAATTTTTTGCTGTTCTACATTTCTTGAGGAATGATTTCAAAAGTGAAGCAACTCTTGCTTTAGAGGTTACAAATAAATTTTAGTGAGTAGACAAGTTTGCAAATACAAGATCCATGAATAATAAGAATCAACTGTAAATATTTTCAACAATATTCTCACCTATCCCTCTCCTCTCTGTTTTATATCTGTGTTATTGATCTGGCTTAGGGTTCCCAGAGTCAAGGAGAAGGCCTGGGGTCCAGTCCCTTTGTAAAACTGAATGTAATGATTGGGGGAGGGGGCTAACTATAGAATCTGACATGTCTTTCTATATCTCATAAAAATGGATTTTAACATTAAGCAAAATACACATTGGAGGTTAACAGAAACCAAATCTGGATGATTTAAGCTAAAAAGATATTTGTTAAAGTGATATGGGGAAAATCACAGAATCTTAGACAAAGCACAGCAATGGGCTTGGAAAACAATCAAGAGCCAGGGAGGCTGGGCTGCAGCCAGGGCCATAAAGGAGGCTTCAAACGAGACCAGCACCTCTGTCACTGCCCATGGCTCAGCTGCTGTGATTGCTTCCAGATCTGATGGAGCCCCCCAGAGATTCTTCTTTTGCTTTGTCAGCTCACTCTGCAAGGTCCAGTGCAGGTAGCTGTGATTGACTAAAGTGAAATTATGAACTCTATGTCCTCCATGCTAGGGAAGCTGTGAAAGCAAGGATTTGACACTTTCAGTTTCTCTAGTGAGAGGAAGGCTCTGTTTCCCACCAAGATTTGTTAAGTGAGACATTTATCTCATGTATATAGAGGGTTCAGGCTTCCCCAGTAGCTCAATGGTGAAGAATCCACTTGCAATGCAGGAGCCACAGGAGATCTTTGGGTTGGGAAAATTCCCTAGAGGAAGACATGGTGACCCTTTCCAGTATTCTTGCTTGGAGAATTCCACGGGCAGAGAAACTTGGTGGGCTACAGTCCATAGATCGCAGAGCCAGACACTACTTAAGTGAATGAGCACACATGCGTGCACATGAGGGCTGAGATGTTTGGCAGCCAGAGATACTAATGAACCTGAGGATTCACACACACGGACTTCAGTGATTGTTTAAATTGGAAAAAAATGCAAACACAGCTATTTAGTTCAACCTCCCTTCCAACTAAGAAGTTTCCTTTAGAGGGCTCTGGAAAACAATCAAAACAAGCTTATAGCCTCTGCTTGAATTCTCAAATGATGGGGAACTTTTCACACCACCAGGTAATATGTTCTAATCCTCCACAATTCTCACTCAAAAAATGTTGTTATGGTTTTCAGTTCATATCTTTTTTGTTTTTCCAGTTCCCTTCACCATACAGTTTGTCTTTATCTGGATGTATTGCGGTATCTGAATGTCTTGCTTTTGATGTGGTACTCAGACATGACTATAGCGTTCTCCACATGGGCTGGCAAATGAGAGGCTATTGATTTTCCTATTTTAACTTAAGTTTGTGTTGGCTCTTTCCTGTAATCATGGCATAATTATGACGTGCAGTATGTTAAAACATTTAGATATTTTCACATGAACTGCTCCCAAATCCAGCCCTATAACTGAATCTCTAAACTCAATTATTTAAAAGACCAAGTTGACATTTTTACTTGTATCTCTCCAGCTTTCATCTGCCTAGTTTTAGTTCAATGATCTGGTTTGTTGAAATAATTTGGGGTTTTAAACATTTTATTGTCTATGATAGTAGGGTTATTTCCCCAGGATTGGTCCACCTATTAATTTCCTTGGCCCATCTATATTTTCATCCAATTCACTGGTAAATTATTGAACAGGAAAAGACTGCAACAAAGCAATGTGACATTTCATCAGTCTTTCTTCAAGGTTGATACTGGGTCACTGAAAACCATTTCTGAATACCACGGATCTTAAAATAAGTCTGATCTTGCCAGAATCCTTCATAAAAACTGTTTTGTTTGTCCTTGTTCTTCATATAAAGATCACATNAGAGATTCTTCTTTTGCTTTGTCAGCTCACTCTGCAAGGTCCAGTGCAGGTAGCTGTGATTGACTAAAGTGAAATTATGAACTCTATGTCCTCCATGCTAGGGAAGCTGTGAAAGCAAGGATTTGACACTTTCAGTTTCTCTAGTGAGAGGAAGGCTCTGTTTCCCACCAAGATTTGTTAAGTGAGACATTTATCTCATGTATATAGAGGGTTCAGGCTTCCCCAGTAGCTCAATGGTGAAGAATCCACTTGCAATGCANAAAGAGATTCTTCTTTTGCTTTGTCAGCTCACTCTGCAAGGTCCAGTGCAGGTAGCTCTGATTGACTAAAGTGAAATTATGAACTCTATGTCCTCCATGCTAGGGAAGCTGTGAAAGCAAGGATTTGCCACTTTCAGTTTCTCTAGTGAGAGGAAGGCTCTGTTTCCCACCAAGATTTGTTAAGTGAGACATTTATCTCATGTATAGAGAGGGTTCAGGCTTCCCCAGTAGCTCAATGGTGAAGAATCCACTTGCAATGCAGGAGCCACAGGAGATCTTTGGGTTGGGAAAATTCCCTAGAGGAAGACATGGTGACCCTTTCCAGTATTCTTGCTTGGAGAATTCCACGGGCAGAGAAACTTGGTGGGCTACAGTCCATAGATCGCAGAGCCAGACACTACTTAAGTGAATGAGCACACATGCGTGCACATGAGGGCTGAGATGTTTGGCAGCCAGAGATACTAATGAACCTGAGGATTCACACACACGGACTTCAGTGATTGTTTAAATTGGAAAAAAATGCAAACACATCTATTTAGTTCAACCTCCCTTCCAACTAAGAAGTTTCCTTTAGAGGGCTCTGGAAAACAATCAAAACAAGCTTATAGCCTCTGCTTGAATTCTCAAATGATGGGGAACTTTTCACACCACCAGGTAATATGTTCTAATCCTCCACAATTCTCACTCAAAAAATGTTGTTATGGTTTTCAGTTCATATCTTTTTTGTTTTTCCAGTTCCCTTCACCATACAGTTTGTCTTTATCTGGATGTATTGCGGTATCTGAATGTCTTGCTTTTGATGTGGTACTCAGACATGACTATAGCGTTCTCCACATGGGCTGGCAAATGAGAGGCTATTGATTTTCCTATTTTAACTTAAGTTTGTGTTGGCTCTTTCCTGTAATCATGGCATAATTATGACGTGCAGTATGTTAAAACATTTAGATATTTTCACATGAACTGCTCCCAAATCCAGCCCTATAACTGAATCTCTAAACTCAATTATTTAAAAGACCAAGTTGACATTTTTACTTGTATCTCTCCAGCTTTCATCTGCCTAGTTTTAGTTCAATGATCTGGTTTGTTGAAATAATTTGGGGTTTTAAACATTTTATTGTCTATGATAGTAGGGTTATTTCCCCAGGATTGGTCCACCTATTAATTTCCTTGGCCCATCTATATTTTCATCCAATTCACTGGTAAATTATTGAACAGGAAAAGACTGCAACAAAGCAATGTGACATTTCATCAGTCTTTCTTCAAGGTTGATACTGGGTCACTGAAAACCATTTCTGAATACCACGGATCTTAAAATAAGTCTGATCTTGCCAGAATCCTTCATAAAAACTGTTTTGTTTGTCCTTGTTCTTCATATAAAGATCACATCCTTAATGTGGCTCACAGCGAGGCACTGCCTACCCTACGCTTTTTTCTCTGTGTTCTAGTCACTAAGATGAAATATTTCTCCCCTCTGTTTCCCCAGTTCAGTCTTCAGGTCTCAGCTTCATCACCATTTCCATAACGAGGCCTTCACTGGCACTACAGGTTTGCATTTCCTAGGTTAAATATTCTCATAGAGTCAAATTTCATTCCTTTAAAGGCTCCTGTTCGCAATGGCTTATTCATTAGTGTCATAATTTGATCTGACTCTTCACCCAGACCTAAACTCCATAAGAGCATGGACACAGTCCATGTTTGTTCATCATTAAATGGCCTGGGAACACTAGAGTTTCCCTAAAATATCTTGTTAAAGGAATAATATAAAACCAATGAATAGTGTGAACATCGGTTATATTGAGACTGTGAAATTGCAATCGAGTTAAATAATTTTAGGAAGGAAGACTTCTTCTACTACCTAACCATGTTTTATGTTAACTCTAAGCTTCTCAATATCAATAGTATTGCCATTTGGGCTGGATACATATGTGTGTGTGTGTGTGTGTCTTATGCATTATAGGATGTTTAGCAACATTTCTGGCTTCTACTCACTAAATGACTGAAATATTTCCCCTCCCAGTTGCAACAACCAAAGTTATCTTCAGTCAGTTCAGTCGCTCAGTCGAGTCTGATTCTTTGTGACCCCATGAACCGCAGCTCGCCAGGCCTCCCTCTCCATCACCAACTCCCGGAGTTCACCCTACCCAAACTCATTTCCATTGAGCTGGTGATGCCATCCAACCATCTCATCCTCTGTCGTCCCCTTCTCCTCCTGCCCTCAATCTTTCCCAGCATCAGGGTCTTTTTCAGTGAGTCAGCTGTTCACATTAGGTGGCCAAAGTACCGGAGTTTCAGCTACAACATCAGTCCTTCCAATGAACACCCAGGACTGATCTCCTATAGGATGGACTAGTTGGATCTCCTTGCAGTCCAAGGGACTCTCAAGAATCTTCTACAACACCACAGTTCAAAAGCATCAGTTCTTCAGTGCTTAGCTTTCTTTATAGTTCAACTCTCACATCTATACATGACCTCTGGAAAAACCATAGCCTTCACTAGATGGATCTTTGTTGATAAAGTAACGTCTCTGCTTTTTAATATGCTCTCTAGGTTGGTCATAACTTTCCTTCCAAGGAGTAAGCATCTTTAATTTCATGGCTGCAGTCGCCATATGCAGTGGTTTTGGAGCCCCCCAAAGTAAAAGTCATCCACTGTTTCCACTTTTCCTCATCTATTTCCCATGAAGTGATGGGACCAGATGCCATGATCTTCATTTTCTGAATGTTGAGCTTTAAGCCAACTTTTTCACTCCTCTTTCACTTTCATCAAGAGATTTTTTAGTTCTTCTTCGCTTTCTGCCATAGGGGTGGTGTCATGTGCATATCTGAGGTTATTGGTATTTCTCCCAGCGATCTTGATTCCAGCTTGTGTTTCTTCCAGTCCAGCCTTTCTCATGATGTACTCTGCATAGAAGTTAAATAAGCAGGGTGACAACATATAGCCTTGACGTAGTCCTTTTCCTATTTGGAACCAGTCCAGTTCCATGTCCAGTTCTAAGTGTTGCTTCCTAACCTGCATACAGATTTCTCAAGAGGCAGGTCAGGTGGTCTGGTATTCCCATCTCTTGAAGAATTTCCCACAGTTTATTGTGATCCACATGGCCAAAGGTTTTGGCATAGTCAATAAAGCAGAAACAGATGTTTTTCTGGAATTCTCTTTCTTTTTCAGTGATCCAGCAGATGTTGGGATCTCTGGTTCCTCTACCTTTTCTAAAACCAGCTTGAACATCTGGAATGTCATAGTTCACATATTTTTGAAGCCTGGCTTGGAGAATTTTGAGCAGTACTTTACTAGCATGTGAGATTAGTGCAATTGTGTGGTAATCTGAGCATTCTTTGGCATTGCNGGTTGCCAAGGAGGGCTAGGGGGAGAAGGAATATGGGAAGGGGATAGATAGGGAGTTTGGGATCGACATGTACACCCTGCTATATTTTAAATGGATAACCAACAAGGACATACTGTATAGCACAGGGCACTCTGCGTAATGTTTTGTGGTAGCCTGGAGCGTGAGAGAGTCAATTCCTATGCAGATAAAGAAGGTCGGGGTCCCCAAGGAACAGAAATGGGTCTGGGGCTCTCAAAGTGCAGATTGGGGGTCTGGAATTCTCAAGGAGGAGAAAAGGACAAACAACAAACAGTTTGTTTTTTTTTCCTCTACACTCCTTCAGTTCAGTCGCTTAGTCGTGTCCGACTGTTTGCAACCCCATGAATCGCAGCATGCCAGGCCTCCCTGTCCACTCCCAGCTCTTGGAGTTCACTCGGACTCATGTCCATCGAGTTAGTGATGCCATCCAGCCATCTCATCCTCTTTCGTCCCCTTCTCCTCCTGCTCCCAATCCTTAGTCAATTACACAACTCAGTTTAAACTCTGTACTAGGGATTATACAACAATAATGTATCTGGCTGAAGGACAGTTTTTCCTTCTTGAAAAAACCTTCTCTCTAATCCCGATATGTTAGAATGTATATTATGGGAGTGGGTCTAGAGGATCTTTCTATTGTTAAATTCTAATCTTGTTATCCTAAAATGTAAATTGTGGGAGTAGGTCTGGTAAAATTTTTACCAACTTGAGACATTCTTTTGATTCGTTGTAATAGCTAATTAAAAGGTGTATAACTCCATTGCTAACGTTAGCAAGGGGGCACTCTTTCTGCCCCCTTCTGATGTCTATGTCAGAAGCTTTCTCTATCCCTTTTATACTTTAATAAAGCTCTATTGCACAAAAGCTCTGAGTGATCAAGCCTCATCTCTGGCCCCAGATTAAATTCTTCTCTTCCAGAGGCCAAGAATCCCGGCATCTTTTCGTGGGTCAGCAACAGCCTTTCATCTTGGGAGCTTGTCCAGGAAAGGATGGCAGTTGGGAGGAGAATGGATACATGTATATGTTTAGCTGAGTCCCTTCGCTATTCACCTGAAACTAACACAACGTTGTTAAATGGCTATTCCCCAATACAAAAAAAAAAAAAAGAACTGTTGCTCTAATTATAAGAACTTTAGCCAAGTATCAGGCTTCCCTGGTGGCTCAAGGGTAGAGAATCTGCATGCAATGCAAGAGACATGGGTTCAATCCCTGGGTCACAGAGATCTGCTGAAAGGAGGGCATCGCAACCCACTTGCCTGGAAAATCCCTTGGACAGAGGAGCCTGAGTACATTCCTAAGGTTGCAAAGAGTTGGACATGATTGAAGTGATTGAGGACACACACTATGAATTGTCACATAACTAAGGACATACCATTTGCTAAAGTGCAATTATATATATATATATATGTATATGCAAAGGACTTTTGCAAACTGTAGAAATTAAGCTTAATAGATAGTAATGTGGCCACAAGTGTTAACATATACCTTATTACAATCATGAAAATTTCCTTAACTACTCCAATTCAAAAGGATCTCCCATTTCAGCCTCTTAGAAAATCACGTACAGAAGTATTTCACTTAAATCTCCTGTCTGAATTTTATTAAATTAAAGAAGCAGAATTCTCTAGGATGTTATATGAATTCTTAGTCACCTTTCCAGGGTTGGACGACTGACACCTTGGACAATGAATAGCAGACTTTGGTAGCCAGTCTTTAGATGGCTTCCAAGATTCCACATTGACTTGTACCATCAAAAGACCAAAGAGAACTCTTAAGAAAGGAGTGACTGTTGATATTCTTTGGATATCTTATTGGTTTTAGTGATTGTGGGGAATAGCCTAGTAAGAGATACACAGTGTGGAAATATCAACTATGAAGGATAATAAAATTTTTACAATATTCCCTCACTAATCCTCACTTCTAGCCCAGCTAATGTCAGTATTAAATGACCTTCATCACTGTACTTTAGGTATGACTGGGAGGCATCAGTTTTTAATCAAGAGATTCCCAGACCTCATTATTGTGAGGGATAATGTTTATTACATACAAGTATCAAGAAAGCATCTGAAAGAAGAAATGGCAGCCTACTCTAGTATTCTTGCCTGGAAAATCCCACGGACAAAGCAGCCTGGTAGGCTACAGTGCATAGGGTCACAAAGAGTTGAACATGACTGAGTGACTGAGCACATCAGGAAAGTATGGCCAAATATCAAGAAAATATAAAAAAATTTTAGCTTGTATTGTGCCATCCATCATGACATATGATATAGAAAGGAAATTATTTGTATATTACAGAGGAACAAAAAGAATTACTGGTATCACCCAATTAAGTCAGCTAAAAACCAGGAGCATTTTAATTATTTTTTTCTGGCCATTCCTGGAAATAGTCTTCCTCAAGTGTAGCATTTTCTCCCTGAAATAACATGAGCAACAATGCTGGCACAATTACTAAATTTTGTCTAATGCATTTAGTAAGTTTATTCTTCCAAGAAAAAGCTGGGAAGGTAAGGAAATTTAGTGCCACCCTCAGAGCATATCCAATTATGCTAATAAGGAAAAAAAAGGTACATTTCAAGTCTAATCTTTGTGTTGATTGGCCATAGGCCATCGGAATAAGCCACAGAAATGCATGTGATTTCTAGGTACAAACTTTAAATTCACACGCTGAATTTAAAGTGGAGAGATTATAGAGAGAGCAAAAACAATGACCTCACAAGTACTGAGAATTTTAGGTCTCCAAAGCGTAGATTAAATATGGAGTGTTGGAAAAATTCTTAAAGAGGCTTATAATACAAGGTAAACATGGAGATATACACTGTCTTGGCAAATATTTTACTTTGTTAATGGGCCATTCCTTATCAAAGCATTCCACAAGTCTGGGAAACACCCATGCCAATGTCTTCCTCTCAAATGTGAAAAGCTGAGTTAAACCTTTAACCCCTTGTCACTAAAATAAACTGGCAAGAGCTTTCACATTACCTAAATCTATAGCTGAAACAAAAAAGACCAGGTTCCTATAGGAAAAGATAATCCCTAAATGCTCTTTGCACTGCTAATGAAAGATAATGGTGAGTGCACACAAAACTCATGCTTGGGGATATTACCATAGTAATAATTGCTTAAAATCAAGTCACTCTTTTGAACACTTTAATCATGATTTCTGTGTTACTAGGAAACCAAACTAGTAAAGAAAATAGTTCTTAATAGTTGTCAAATAAAGAATACTGTTTTTGTTTTGACAGAAAATGGTAGAGAAATTTAGTGTAATGGAACCACATGAAGTATATTATTAGAACCTAGTTGATTGGTCCAAAGGGAAAGAAAAAACACACACACACAATTTTGTAAAGCAATAGAATTGATGGTTTTAAAAATGGGATTGATTTGTTCACTTACTGATTTAACTAAATGTTGAAATGGGTTTGTAAAACCAAAGACCATGATATAGGGAGACATGAGGAATAACACTGGGACAAAGCCAATTTACCCAATTAAATGGGACAAAGGCATTACTTAACCAATGAAGTAATGCTTATTCTCCTGGTGTCCAGCCGACAAACTATCTTTTGATTTGGAATCATACTGGTGGTGAGCACAATGAAGTCAAAGCAAAGAAAGGGAAATAATTAAAAAAAAAATTATTGTAAAGTTACCAGGAAAACTTTCATATCCTTTTGGGCTGTTGAACTAGGGTAACCCTTATAGTTACCTTCTTAGGTAAGTTTGGGACCTTTAGCAAAAGCAACATTAACAATAATATTGATCAATAATATTGATTTGAATCAAGTTTTCTAATAGGTAAGTATACCTGTTACTAAATTTTATCCTAATAATAACGGTTAGGTGAATATCACTATGCAAATTTCACAGATGAGGAAGGTGAGGCTCAGAGGTTAATTTCTTGCTCAAGTGGTAAGTAATGGATACCATATCTATCTTATATGGTTATGCTATCTTGCCACAGCTGTTTGAATACAAATATACATATTTCTGCTGTGCTGTGCTCAGTGGTGCCTGACTCTTTGTGACCCCAGGGACTGTAACCTGCCAGGCTCCTCCATCCATGCGATTTTTCAGGCAAGAATACTAGAATAGGTTGCCATTTCCTCCTCCAGGGGATCTTCCCAACCCAGGGATCAAACTTGTATCTTCTGTGTCTCCTGCATTGCAGGCGGATTCTTTACCGACTGAGCCATTGGGGAAGCTCAATATATAAATGTATAGGAATATATATATACATATTCATTCATGTGTATATAATATTTATATACAGTGTTATGGTATAATATACTATAGACAGATGAACACTTTAGTTCTGATGGTAACGTACCATATGATCTTTTTATATCTTTGATTTTAGGTTTTTTTCAAGTTTTCAAAAATGGAACAAGTTGTCACCAAATAATATTTAAAACTATTTCAAATTGTTGGCTGAGAGTTGCTGTCAAATTAAAGGACAAACCAAGGCCAAGGGGAAAACATACCCTGAGAGAGAACAGGTTCCAAAAGCTGAGAAAAGGACTGAGAATTGTGTGCATATTTCTCCAGCCACGTAAGAATCTTTTGAATAGTGAAAGAAAAGATGTCTACATTCCATGTGCTCTGCTCTGCATCGTTTCTGTCTCTTATACACATCTTGTTTTTGTTTTGACNATATTACAGAGGAACAAAAAGAATTACTGGTATCACCCAATTAAGTCAGCTAAAAACCAGGAGCATTTTAATTATTTTTTTCTGGCCATTCCTGGAAATAGTCTTCCTCAAGTGTAGCATTTTCTCCCTGAAATAACATGAGCAACAATGCTGGCACAATTACTAAATTTTGTCTAATGCATTTAGTAAGTTTATTCTTCCAAGAAAAAGCTGGGAAGGTAAGGAAATTTAGTGCCACCCTCAGAGCATATCCAATTATGCTAATAAGGAAAAAAAAGGTACATTTCAAGTCTAATCTTTGTGTTGATTGGCCATAGGCCATCGGAATAAGCCACAGAAATGCATGTGATTTCTAGGTACAAACTTTAAATTCACACGCTGAATTTAAAGTGGAGAGATTATAGAGAGAGCAAAAACAATGACCTCACAAGTAATGAGAATTTTAGGTCTCCAAAGCGTAGATTAAATATGGAGTGTTGGAAAAATTCTTAAAGAGGCTTATAATACAAGGTAAACATGGAGATATACACTGTCTTGGCAAATATTTTACTTTGTTAATGGGCCATTCCTTATCAAAGCATTCCACAAGTCTGGGAAACACCCATGCCAATGTCTTCCTCTCAAATGTGAAAAGCTGAGTTAAACCTTTAACCCCTTGTCACTAAAATAAACTGGCAAGAGCTTTCACATTACCTAAATCTATAGCTGAAACAAAAAAGACCAGGTTCCTATAGGAAAAGATAATCCCTAAATGCTCTTTGCACTGCTAATGAAAGATAATGGTGAGTGCACACAAAACTCATGCTTGGGGATATTACCATAGTAATAATTGCTTAAAATCAAGTCACTCTTTTGAACACTTTAATCATGATTTCTGTGTTACTAGGAAACCAAACTAGTAAAGAAAATAGTTCTTAATAGTTGTCAAATAAAGAATACTGTTTTTGTTTTGACAGAAAATGGTAGAGAAATTTAGTGTAATGGAACCACATGAAGTATATTATTAGAACCTAGTTGATTGGTCCAAAGGGAAAGAAAAAACACACACACACAATTTTGTAAAGCAATAGAATTGATGGTTTTAAAAATGGGATTGATTTGTTCACTTACTGATTTAACTAAATGTTGAAATGGGTTTGTAAAACCAAAGACCATGATATAGGGAGACATGAGGAATAACACTGGGACAAAGCCAATTTACCCAATTAAATGGGACAAAGGCATTACTTAACCAATGAAGTAATGCTTATTCTCCTGGTGTCCAGCCGACAAACTATCTTTTGATTTGGAATCATACTGGTGGTGAGCACAATGAAGTCAAAGCAAAGAAAGGGAAATAATTAAAAAAAAAATTATTGTAAAGTTACCAGGAAAACTTTCATATCCTTTTGGGCTGTTGAACTAGGGTAACCCTTATAGTTACCTTCTTAGGTAAGTTTGGGACCTTTAGCAAAAGCAACATTAACAATAATATTGATCAATAATATTGATTTGAATCAAGTTTTCTGATAGGTAAGAATACCTGTTACTAAATTTTATCCTAATAATAACGGTTAGGTGAATATCACTATGCAAATTTCACAGATGAGGAAGGTGAGGCTCAGAGGTTAATTTCTTGCTCAAGTGGTAAGTAATGGATACCATATCTATCTTATATGGTTATGCTATCTTGCCACAGCTGTTTGAATACAAATATACATATTTCTGCTGTGCTGTGCTCAGTGGTGCCTGACTCTTTGTGACCCCAGGGACTGTAACCTGCCAGGCTCCTCCATCCATGCGATTTTTCAGGCAAGAATACTAGAATAGGTTGCCATTTCCTCCTCCAGGGGATCTTCCCAACCCAGGGATCAAACTTGTATCTTCTGTGTCTCCTGCATTGCAGGCGAATTCTTTACCGACTGAGCCATTGGGGAAGCTCAATATATAAATGTATAGGAATATATATATACATATTCATTCATGTGTATATAATATTTATATACAGTGTTATGGTATAATATACTATAGACAGATGAACACTTTAGTTCTGATGGTAACGTACCATATGATCTTTTTATATCTTTCATTTTAGGTTTTTTTCAAGTTTTCAAAAATGGAACAAGTTGTCACCAAATAATATTTAAAACTATTTCAAATTGTTGGCTGAGAGTTGCTGTCAAATTAAAGGACAAACCAAGGCCAAGGGGAAAACATACCCTGAGAGAGAACAGGTTCCAAAAGCTGAGAAAAGGACTGAGAATTGTGTGCATATTTCTCCAGCCACGTAAGAATCTTTTGAATAGTGAAAGAAAGGATGTCTACATTCCATGTGCTCTGCTCTGCATCGTTTAGTATAAAAAGACCTTGGATAACAAAGGTTTTTCTGGCTGTACATTCTTTTTTCTCTGCCAAATTTTTAGAAGAACTAGTATCTTGGAAACTGGTCACTAAGGCTCAAAGGCTGTCCTTAAAAATAAATGGACATAGTTACTAAATGTATTCAAGGAGGGCCTTTGAAAGTATTTATTTACAATGATGCTTTCTAAAGGAAGCAAACTCTTTACACTGAGACCACCAAGGAGCTTTGTTTTCTAAAGGCAAGCAGTGTTGACATTTGTCTTTATTTCCCTACTCTCAGCTGAGGTGAAATCCAGGCACTTGGGGGCTTGGGAAAATACCATGAGTGGTTTGTTTGAAAGCATTCTCCTCTAGATTTCTGTTGCCAGTCTGTAGAGTTACCCCTTTTCTCCCCCTGTTCTCCATGCATACACCCTGTGGCCAGAGAGCCAAATAATATGAGCTAAAACTATTTTTAATAGAAATACCAGGAAAATGCTGTTTCTAGTGGCATGGAAAATGCAAACAGAATGAAGGCCAACTTTATGGTAATCTCAAATCTAGACCTCTGAAGAAGGAAAGTATAAGCACAGCCGAGTACGGTAGGAAGAGAATTCCTGCTTTCCCACAAGAAAAGTTTAAGGTAATGTCTCTTCGTGTCTTTAAAATTAAACATGTCACATTTTGAATTTGTAAAGTGCATGTAGTGGCTTAGTCGCTAAGTTGTGTTCAACTCTCTGGGACCCCAGGGACTGCAGCCCGCCAGGCTCCTCTGTTCATGGGATTTTCCAGGCAAGAATACTGGAATGAGTAGCCATTTCCTTCTCCAGGGGATCTTCCCGACCCAGGGATCAAACCTGATTCTTCTGTATTGAAGGTGGCTTCTTTACTGTCGGAGTCACCCAGTGGCAACCTTTAAAACGCATAACTCTCGAGAAACTTATCAGAAATTATCTCATGAATAAATACTCGGATGTTTTAATCTCTGTGTTCAAAAAGTAGTTACTGACTGCCTGTTTATATGTGAGGTATTCTTGAAGGTGCAGAAGGGCCACTGTTTTCCAGCTCTAAGGAGTTATCACCTTATATTGTCACTGTCTGTGTTCACATGTTCTCTTCCATCAGATAAGGCCTCATATGGGGCAATGTTTCCATAACCAAAGGTATCTTCACTGGTGTATAAAGCCTAAAATTCCCAGGACTTACTATCAAGTAGGAGAGTTAAATATTTGTGCTAATGCACATGAAACTAGTTATGAAACATCCAGCCAAGTTACTGGTGTGGCCAGTCTCTGTGATTAAGGTTCAGAGATGACTGCTGGGTTAGGGATGATTGGGAGATAAGGAAAAGTTCAAAAGGCAGTGATAATTACACTGGACACTCGCAGAGACAGATGGGATTTCAGAGGTAGAGGGATAATAAGAACCTGAAATAAGGAGGGGATACAGGAAATGGAAAATTAATCTTGTTCTTTGAGATGAGCTATCATACATTTAATTCTAAGCACAAGTTGAGGTGGTGTGTTATAGTGGAAAGTGGCAGAAAAACAATAAACCAGTTTTAGAGTCAGATGGATACAGCNTTTAGGTTTTTTTCAAGTTTTCAAAAATGGAACAAGTTGTCACCAAATAATATTTAAAACTATTTCAAATTGTTGGCTGAGAGTTGCTGTCAAATTAAAGGACAAACCAAGGCCAAGGGGAAAACATACCCTGAGAGAGAACAGGTTCCAAAAGCTGAGAAAAGGACTGAGAATTGTGTGCATATTTCTCCAGCCACGTAAGAATCTTTTGAATAGTGAAAGAAAGGATGTCTACATTCCATGTGCTCTGCTCTGCATCGTTTAGTATAAAAAGACCTTGGATAACAAAGGTTTTTCTGGCTGTACATTCTTTTTTCTCTGCCAAATTTTTAGAAGAACTAGTATCTTGGAAACTGGTCACTAAGGCTCAAAGGCTGTCCTTAAAAATAAATGGACATAGTTACTAAATGTATTCAAGGAGGGCCTTTGAAAGTATTTATTTACAATGATGCTTTCTAAAGGAAGCAAACTCTTTACACTGAGACCACCAAGGAGCTTTGTTTTCTAAAGGCAAGCAGTGTTGACATTTGTCTTTATTTCCCTACTCTCAGCTGAGGTGAAATCCAGGCACTTGGGGGCTTGGGAAAATACCATGAGTGGTTTGTTTGAAAGCATTCTCCTCTAGATTTCTGTTGCCAGTCTGTAGAGTTACCCCTTTTCTCCCCCTGTTCTCCATGCATACACCCTGTGGCCAGAGAGCCAAATAATATGAGCTAAAACTATTTTTAATAGAAATACCAGGAAAATGCTGTTTCTAGTGGCATGGAAAATGCAAACAGAATGAAGGCCAACTTTATGGTAATCTCAAATCTAGACCTCTGAAGAAGGAAAGTATAAGCACAGCCGAGTACGGTAGGAAGAGAATTCCTGCTTTCCCACAAGAAAAGTTTAAGGTAATGTCTCTTCGTGTCTTTAAAATTAAACATGTCACATTTTGAATTTGTAAAGTGCATGTAGTGGCTTAGTCGCTAAGTTGTGTTCAACTCTCTGGGGCCCCAGGGACTGCAGCCCGCCAGGCTCCTCTGTTCATGGGATTTTCCAGGCAAGAATACTGGAATGAGTAGCCATTTCCTTCTCCAGGGGATCTTCCTGACCCAGGGATCAAACCTGGTTCTTCTGTATTGAAGGTGGCTTCTTTAGAGTCACCCAGTGGCAACTTTTAAAATGCATAACTCTCGAGAAACTTATCAGAAATTATCTCATGAATAAATACTTGGATGTTTTAATCTCTGTGTTCAAAAAGTAGTTACTGACTGCCTGTTTATATGTGAGGTATTCTTGAAGGTGCAGAAGGGCCACTGTTTTCCAGCTCTAAGGAGTTATCACCTTATATTGTCACTGTCTGTGTTCACATGTTCTCTTCCATCAGATAAGGCCTCATATGGGGCAATGTTTCCATAACCAAAGGTATCTTCACTGGTGTATAAAGCCTAAAATTCCCAGGACTTACTATCAAGTAGGAGAGTTAAATATTTGTGCTAATGCACATGAAACTAGTTATGAAACATCCAGCCAAGTTACTGGTGTGGCCAGTCTCTGTGATTAAGGTTCAGAGATGACTGCTGGGTTAGGGATGATTGGGAGATAAGGAAAAGTTCAAAAGGCAGTGATAATTACACTGGACACTCGCAGAGACAGATGGGATTTCAGAGGTAGAGGGATAATAAGAACCTGAAATAAGGAGGGGATACAGGAAATGGAAAATTAATCTTGTTCTTTGAGATGAACTATCATACATTCAATTCTAAGCACAAGTTGAGGTGGTGTGTTATAGTGGAAAGTGGCAGAAAAACAATAAACCAGTTTTAGAGTCAGATGGATACAGCTTCCAAGCTTGGCATTGATTTTTATTAGCAGGGTATTTTCCTAGGGACACACCTAACCTGTGTAAGACTGACATCTTTGGCTACAAAATGAGAATATTGGTGCTATTAATTTATTATGATCCCCTCTGACTTGGTTTTCATAGAGATCAAAATAAATATTTGAATGCTGACAAAAGGAAACATATTTTAAAAATGGCATAGAAGTGCCAAGCATACAGCATGTAACATGGAATTCTTCAGGTAAAAATGGCGTGGGAAGCCATTCCCTTCACCAGGGATTGAACCTGGGTCTCCTGCACTGCAGGCAGATTCTTTACCATCTGAACCATCAGGAAAGCCCTAATAAATAGATCAGCTGCTGCTGCTGCTAAGTCACTTCAGTCATGTCCGACTCTGTGCGACCCCGTAGACAGCAGCCCACCAGGCTCCCCATCCTTGGGATTCTCCCAGCAAGAACACTGGAGTGGGTTGCCATTTCCTTCTCCAATGCATGAAAGTGAAAAGTGAAAGTGAAGTCGCTCAGTCGTGTCCGATTAGTAGCGACCCCATGGACTGCAGCCTACCAGGTTCCTCTGTCCATGGGATTGGTACCATAATTATTTCTTCTCTCCCGAATTCCCACTGGGACATCCAATACTGTATAGAATTAGGATGAAAATCTACATCAGTCTCAGCACTTGAAAGTTGGGCAGCACTCTGCAGTCTGTATTTGTCATTGTTCTTCAGACAAACAGAGAGAATAGGATGTTTACATACACATATTTCTACTACATATGTTATACTATAAATATGATATTCATATAATTTATATTATATTTATATAACATAACAGTTTCTACTATATTAAATTAAATATGGCATTATATTATAAATATGCTACACAAACATTTACACATATGTGTGCATATTCATATGCATGTATGTATGTGAAGAGAGAGAAAGGGAGAGAGAGAGATGTACTTTAACAAGTCAGCTTTATTTTAATATAATTTGGGAGACTGGGAAATCTAAAACCTGTAAATCAGCCTAGTAGGCTAGAAATTTAGGACTGATGTTGCAGAGTTGAGCCTGCAATGCTAAAAATAGATAAGCAAGCTGGGAGGTCAGGTAGAATTCTACATTGCAGTATGAAGGAGAATTCCTTCTTCTTTGGGAAACCTCAGTCTTTGTTCTTTAGGCCTGCACCTGATTGAATGAGACCCACAGTTCAAAGTGTAATTAGCTTTACTTAAAGTTGATTGATCATAAGTGTTAGTTACATTTAAAAAGTACATTTCACAGCAACAGCTAAACTAGTGTTTGACCAGACCACTAGACACCATACCCAACCAATGTTAACACATAATTTTAACTATCACAGATGGTATTAGATGGGTGGAAAGAATCACTCTGCAAGAGTGATAAATGACTCTGGCACTCCTGAAAAAGAATGGCAGTTGAGCAATCCCTGCTAGTTCCCCAAGTCAGGGTGACCAACGTTAAGGGTAAGGATGTATCAAATCAACCAGGGGACTCAAAACATAGACACCATCTAGACCTCATGCCACCCAGCAATATATTAATGTTTTAATGTGTTCNTTGGTACCATAATTATTTCTTCTCTCCCGAATTCCCACTGGGACATCCAATAATGTATAGAATTAGGATGAAAATCTACATCAGCCTCAGCACTTGAAAGTTGGGCAGCACTCTGCAGTCTGTATTTGTCATTGTTCTTCAGAGAAACAGAGAGAATAGGATGTTTATATACACATATTTCTACTACATATGTTATACTATAAATATGATATTCATATAATTTATATTATATTTATATAACATAGCAGTTTCTACTATATTAAATTAAATATGGCATTATATTATAACTATGTTACACAAACATTTACACATGTGTGTGCATATTCATATGCATGTATGTATGTGAAGAGAGAAAGGGAGAGACAGAGATGTATTTTAACAAGTCGGCTTTATTTTAATATAATTTGGGAGACTGGGAAATCTAAAACCTGTAAATCAGCCTAGTAGGCTAGAAATTTAGGACTGATGTTGCAGAGTTGAGCCTGCAATGCTAAAAATAGATAAGCAAGCTGGGAGGTCAGGTAGAATTCTACATTGCAGTATGAAGGAGAATTCCTTCTTCTTTGGGAAACCTCAGTCTTTGTTCTTTAGGCTTGCACCTGATTGAATGAGACCCACAGTTCAAAGTGTAATTAGCTTTACTTAAAGTTGATTGATCATAAGTGTTAGTTACATTTAAAAAGTACATTTCACAGCAACAGCTAACCTAGTGTTTGACCAAACTACTAGACACCATACCCAAGCAATGTTAACACATAAATTTAACTATCACAGATGGTATTAGATGGGTGGAAAGAATCACTCTGCAAGAGTGATAAATGACTCTGGCACTCCTGAAAAAGAATGGCAGTTGAGCAATCCCTGCTAGTTCCCCAAGTCAGGGTGACCAACGTTAAGGGTAAGGATGTATCAAATCAACCAGGGGACTCAAAACATAGACACCATCTAGACCTCATGCCACCCAGCAATATATTAATGTTTTAATGTGTTCAATTGGCAATTTTGCCAACACTGAGCAGAGAACTGTGTCCTGCAAGAGGCCATTTTGAATGAATTCTATTCTCACGAGAGGTGTATATTGCTGATTATATTTTATTTTTTAATGCTTAAAGAAGGAAATCTATCTATGAATCTTTAATCTGTACTTAAAGTTCACAGGAAATGTGCTGACTTCTGTTAGGGACTGCAGACTAACAGATTTCTACACCTCTGGGGAAGACCCTAGTCAAAAAAGTTCAAGGAGGTACCTCTAGGTTCAGATCAAAAGAATGAATAATGTGAAAGTAGATCTCTCTTTGGAGATAACAGCATTTCCTAAGAAACACAGGCTAGAGACTGGCACAGCATTGCTCATTTAATGTCTAAAGACTTTGACTTCAGATTGTAGAAGATGGAAAGTGAATTTCTTGTTAGAAATAGTTTTTAAAAAGGTAAAAAACAGTAACAAAGCAATGGCAATCTCAACACGAATATATAATAAAATTAGATACAATGAAAGGTGAGAAATATGAACATGAAATATGAAAAATGGAGTGGCTAATTGATTAAAAAAAACAGTGGATCAGATTAGACATAGTGGAGAATAATACTAGCAAACAAGAAGACAAATTCAGCTGTTTTTCTAGAACAAAACTAAAATAATATAAGAGGATTAAAATTTTAAAGAGTGTGGAAGCCTCAAGCTAAGACCCAATATACAAATGAAAGAAACAGTGGAAGAAAAACAACTTTCAGGAGAAGAGAACATTTTTTTAATCCAAAAGAAATGTATCAATCTGTATTCTAACTGTATGTCTGCATTATACTTTTAGTTCTAAGCAAAAATAAAAAAAAAAATTAAATAAAAATGGCACCTAGGTGTTCTGTCACACCCTCGGAAGGAATAAAGGAAATCTTCCAAGCCAGGCTTCAGCAATATGTGAATCGTGAACTTCCAGATGTTCAAGCTGGTTTTAGAAAAGGCAGAGGAACCACAGATCAAATTCCCAACATCCACTGGATCATGGAAAAAGCAAGAGAGTTCCAGAAAAACATCTATTTCTGCTTTATTGACTATGCCAAAGCCTTTGACTGTGTGGATCACAATAAACTGTGGAAAATTCTGAAAGAGATGGGAATACCAGACTACCTGATCTGCCTCTTGAGAAACCTATATGCAGGTCAGGAAGCAACAGTTAGAACTGAACGTGGAACAACAGACTGGTTCCAAATAGGAAAAGGAGTACATCAAGGCTGCATACTGTCACCCTGCTTATTTAACTTATATGCAGAGTATATCATGAGAAACGCTGTGCTGGAAGAAGCACAAGCTGGAATCAAGATTGCCAGGAGAAATATCAATAACCTCAGATATGCAGATGACACCACCCTTATGGCAGAAAGTGAAGAGGAACTCAAACGCCTCTTGATGAAAATGAAAGTGGAGAGTGAAAAAGCTGGCTTAAAGTTCAACATTTAGAAAATGAAGATCATGGCATCCGGTCCCATCACTTCATGGGAAATAGATAGGGAAACAGTGGAAACAGTGTCAGACTTTATT
>SJYW01052859.1:69700-86143 GCA_006410735.1 Raphicerus campestris | reverse complement strand
TGTCAAGGCTGTATATTGTCACCCTGCTTATTTAACTTCTGTGCAGAGTACATCATGAGAAACGCTGTGCTGGAAGAAGCACAAGCTGGAATCAAGATTGCCAGGAGAAATATCAATAACCTCAGATATGCAGATGACACCACCCTTATGGCAGAAAGTGAAGAGGAACTCAAACGCCTCTTGATGAAAATGAAAGTGGAGAGTGAAAAAGCTGGCTTAAAGTTCAACATTTAGAAAATGAAGATCATGGCATCCGGTCCCATCACTTCATGGGAAATAGATAGGGAAACAGTGGAAACAGTGTCAGACTTTATTTTGGGGGGGTTCCAAAATCACTGCAGATGGTGACTGAAAGCATGAAATTAAAAGACGCTTACTCTTTGGAAGAAAATTTATGACCAACCTAGATAGCATATTCAAAGCAGAGACATTACTTTGCCAACAAAGGTCCATCTAGTCAAGGCTATGATTTTTCCAGTGGTCATGTATGGATGTGAGAGTTGGACTGTGAAGAAAGCTGAGTGCCAAAAAATTGATGCTTTTGAGCTGTGGTGTTGGAGAAGACTCTTGAGAGTCCCTTGGACTGCAAGGAGATCCAACCAGTCCATCTAAAGGAGATCAGCCCTGGGTGTTCTTTGGAAGGACTGATGCTAAAGCTGAAACTCCAGTACTATGGCCACCTCATGTGAAGAGTTAACTTGTTGGAAAAGACTGATGCTGAGAGGGATTGGGGGCAGGAGGAGAAGGGGATGAAAGAGGATGAGATGGCTGGATGGCATCACCAACTCGATGGAAGTAAGTCTGAGTGAACTCCAGGAGTTGGTGATAGACAGGGAGGCCTGATATGCTGCAATTCATGGGGTCGCAAAGAGTCAGACACGACTGAGTGACTGAACTGAATTGAACTGAGACGTCTTCTAAAGCAAGTATGGATTCTTAGCATTAGCCTGGGGCAGTAAACCACAGGAGAGATGTGGATTTTAAATGGGATAAGAGGTAAACCTCATTTTATTTCTCAAGTTTCAGCCTGAAGATCTGGAGAGGTGGTGAGTTTCTGATGGTGGCAGATGATAAGCAAATGAAACTGAGGAACAGAGGTATGAGACAGTCATGCTTGAGATGGTGTGACTGAGCACTGAAACAATTGACCACTTATAGATAAGTAACACACAAAGGTAGCTTTTCTTTTTCTTTAAGAAAAGTAACACTATTTTTTAAAGAAAATCAGTAGCATTTACAACTCTAATTGAATTAACAAAATCCAGCAAAGGAGAGAGAGGAAAACAAAACAGTGAAACTCTCACTTTAAAAGGGAATTTAAAATTTTATATTTTATAGACTTCGACATTTAGTTTAAACACATAGATATAAAGTGTTTTTAAACAAGCTATATAATTAAGAGTTTNGATGGTGGCAGATGATGAGCAATGAAACTGAGGAACAGAGGTATGAGACAGTCATGCTTGAAACAGTGTGACTGAGCACTGAAACAATTGACCACTTATAGATAAGTAACACCAAAAGGTAGCTTTTCTTTTTCGTTAAGAAAAGTAACACTATTTTTTAAAGAAAATTGGTAGCATTTACAACTCTAATTGAATTAACAAAATCCAGCAAAGGAGAGAGAGGAAAACAAAACAGTGAAACTGTCACTTTAAAAGGGAATTTAAAATTTTATATTTTATAGACTTCGACATTTAGTTTAAATACATATTTATAAAATGTTTTTAAACAAGCTATATAATTAAGAGTTTGGATGTCTGAGAACACACACACAGAGAAATTTAAAA
Organism: Raphicerus campestris; assembly: GCA_006410735.1. Lineage (NCBI taxonomy): Eukaryota > Metazoa > Chordata > Mammalia > Artiodactyla > Bovidae > Raphicerus > Raphicerus campestris. Next base: position 84,353 of record SJYW01052859.1, on the reverse strand, counting down.
ATTACAGAAGAGAAAGAAAATATTAATAAAATGAATATGATACAAAGTGATAGAAACATGAATGAAAATTATGATAGTATATATGAAATGATCAAATTATTAAGTAAAAGAGCATCAGATTGTGTTAAGCTAAATCTAGTGTTATATTTCCTGCATGAACCAGTTAAATGAATTTGAAGCTGCTAAATAAAGTTGAAACCTTAAGGAAAAATTTAACTAGTCAAAGATATGTGAAATAATTAAGAAATATTAATATCTGTTAAAGTAGACATGAAGCATTTTTACTGTTAAAAGGTAAAATTCCTAATGAAGACTGAAGACTCATGATCATGTCCATGTTCCTTGAGGAGATCCTAAACAAGGACAAATCAAAGGTCATCTGAAATATGAGAAAAAATTGACATTTGTTCTGGCAGAAGATTTTAGAGTGTAGTTTTAATTTACTAGTGGTCAAAGAGCCAAAATGGATCCTATTTTCACTTTACTGCAGAACAAGGTGAATGACATCATTGAAGTTTTAAAACATATATGTAATAAAGTTGATAGGTTGGTGGAAATAAGCTTTTTCATATAAATTGGAAATTTTAAAAAATATATTTTCTATTGTTCATGGGGAATTTACAAAACTAGATTACATACTAAAGCATAAGAAAACCACAGCAAAATCCATAAAGCAGTTATGATAAAGGCCACTGTTTCTGACCAAGTAGCAAAACTAGAAAATGAAATAAATTTAACAGTATGAGAAGTTTTATAAAATAACTCTCCCTTAAATGATTATTAGCTCAGAGACTAAATTAAGTTTTAATGGCACATTAATAACAAGGAAATATCACACCTCAAAGCTTCACATAGAAAGCAAATTATAATCTTAAATAATTTTATTCCTAAAATAGAAAAATAAGGGGAGGGTTTCAATTCTTTATTCCATATTTTCAACTGTTTTCACTGAGCATGCACTACCGTGCATATTTTAATTAAAAGGTAAGATTTTTATGTTTGAAACCAGTTATTTTTTTTAATTATTCAATGATCTAGAAAACTACTATAAAGCAAAAGAAAGGGAAGTTTATTAAAATATTTATCTAAAACCCACACAAATTAATTACAAAAGAAATATAACTTTAATAAAAAATAGTAAATGGATAAGCATTGTGAATATATGATTTACAAAAGAGAAAAGGCAAATAACTAATATATGTGAGATCCTGTTTTAATTTACCACAAATTTAAAAAATGCAAATTATGTCAGTAATGATATACCATGCATTTTCTTAAAAAGCATAATAACTACATAATCAGTGATGGCAAGACTGTGATGACTTGGGTTTTCTAATATAATACAGATATGATTGTGAATCATACCACTTTCAATTTTCTGAAAAGCAGTTTGGTGATATACAGCAAGAGGTTTCAACACGATTTTATCTATTTGCAGACTAATTCTACTTCTGGGAATCCATTATAAAGCAATGTTCTGAACTATGGATACATATATTTGCCAAAGTTTTTATCAACATGCTCAACAATTGAGAAATTAAGATGTGTTATCTTCATGTGATGGCATAGTATGCAGAAATTAAAATAATATTTGCCAAGATATTTTAATAACATGGGAAAATGAAAATGATGTAATGTGAAAAAGGGTCACAAACTATAATTATTGTATTTTAAAAGTTCTTTCAACATGTATGTAGTATTTAAGGAAAAACATGATAATTATTTTTTTAAAACACATAATTTTTCACTTGAAAATTAAATACTGTTAAGATCCTGCCATTGGGGCTTCCCCAGTGGCTCAGAGGTAAAGAATCCACCTGCAATGCAGGAGATGCAGGAGGCACGAGTTTGATCCTTAGGTTGGGAAGATGCATTTAAGGAGGGCATGGCAACCCACTTCAGTATTCCTGCCTGGAGAATCCCAGGAACAGAGGAGCTTGGCAGGCTACAGCCCACAAGGTCACAAAGAGTTGGACACAACTGAAGTGACTTAGCATACATGCATGCAAGATACTGCTATTATACCACCTTTAGGTGGTTCAGGTTTAACTCAATTGCCCCATGAAGTGTGAAGTGAAAAAAATCACATACCACTGGTGGTCCTGGAATATTAACCAGGTAGTAGCCCAATCTGGAGCAGGCATGTTGGTGGCAGTGATAATTACCAAGAGACTGTCCCATGGTAAAGATTAATTTTGTAGAGAGAGGCTGGTGTGTGTGTGTGTGTGTGCGCTTAGTCGCTCAGTCATGTATGACTCTGGTGGACTGACCCTCTCTCACAGATGCATTCTTGAAATGCACATCAAATTATGCACAAGTCTGAAACACTTCAATTGCTTCCTTATTCTTGGACTAGAGACAAAANACAGGCTTTAAACAGATGCTTTTTTGCTACTCTGCCTGGGAACAGCTGATATATATGAAGGTCTAGTCTAAGGCCCAGTTCAAAAATAATATTTTAGTTGGACCAAATGCACTTGTGATTTACACCTAACATTATCCTTAACTCTGACTAAAGGCCAAGTTTTAGCAACAAAAAGAAAACTAGTGTAATTTCCTGGTTATGAGTAACCTTGAAAAGCTGAGAAGGAGACCAATCTAAGATTCAAGGGAGTTTTCCCATCTTGTCATCAGGAGTCTGTAGATGGATAGATTCTGGTTCTGACTCTTAAAGTCTACAAAGTTTCCCATGTACATTGCTAATCCATTTATGATAAGTAACAGAACTAGAAGAATGAATCATTTCTCCCCTCATAAATCTTCTGTGTATTTTCAATAATGCTCAGGAGAAGTTGAGCACGCTAGATTTTGAAAATATTTACAAATTCATGGTTTTTCTTATGAGTCTCCAATTTTGATTATTCCTTGAAGTTTTATATAGTCTCATAAAGTACTTGACTGTTATCCTTGCTTTACAGGTTACAGGTCTTCCTTGGCTTTGTCTTTGAATGCTTCTCCTAATGTTAGGACTTGCTCTTGAGAGCTTCTGCAACCACCGTGACATTAAAGTTTCACATTTAACTCCAGTATGTGAAGTTACTCACTGGGTAAATTCTTGTGTGGGAAAAATCTTAATTTTTATTGAACTAATCCTAATTCAGGAAGCGAACATGAATTTTAATTACTTGCATAAGAAATAAGAAATAAGAAATGAGAAAATAAACTTTGACAATAAAACCCCCAAACCAAAAACAAATGTCAATTATTAGCTCAGTGTAGATTATTTTTGTACTAGTCACTGTTTGGGTTAACTCTTTACTCTACTTGATCAGTCGCTGGTTGTGTCTGACTCTCTGTGGCCCTGTGGACTGTAGCTCCCCAGGATCCTCTGTCCATGAAAGTTTCCAGGCAAGAATACTAGAGGGGATAGCCATATTCTATTTTAGGGGATCATCCTGACCCAGGGATTGAACCCACCTCTTCTTGCATCTCCTTCACTGGGAGGTGAATTCTTTACCACAGATGCCACCTGAGAAGCCTGACTTAGCTATCCTACAGCTCAATTCTTTTATATGAATATTTCAGAATTAAATATATTGAATTATATCTCTACTTTACCTTCAAATTAATGAAATATATGATTCTCCCCTTAGGAAAAAGTATCCACTTGAAATTCTTTGTTTCAGTTCAGTTCAGTTGCTCAGTTGTGTCTGACTCTCTGCNTTTTATATGAATATTTCAGAATTAAATATATTGAATTATATCTCTACTTTACCTTCAAATTAATGAAATATATGATTCTCCCCTTAGGAAAAAGTATCCACTTGAAATTCTTTATTTCAGTTCAGTTCAGTTGCTCAGTTGTGTCTGACTCTCTGCGACCCCATGAGCCGCAGCATGCCAGGTCTCCCTGTCTATCACCAACTCCCAGAGTGCACCCAAACCCATGTCCATCGAGTCGGTGATGCTATCCAACTATCTCATCCTCTGTCGTGCCCTTCTCCTCCTGCCCTCAATCTTTCCCAGCATCAGGGTCTTTTCAAATGAGTCAGCTCTTTGCATCAGGTGGCCAGAGTATTGGAGCTTCAGCTTCAACATCAGTCCTTCCAATGAACACTCAGGACTGATCACCTTTAGGATGGACTGGTTGAATCGCCTTGCAGTCCAACGGACTCTCAAGACTCTTCTCCAACACTACAGTTCAAAAGCATCAATTCTTCTGCGCTCAGCTTTCTTCACAGTCCAACTCTCATATCCATACATGGCCACTGGAAAAACCATAGCCTTGACTAGACGGACCTTTGTTANGTGCTTCAGCTTCAACATCAGTCCTTCCAATGAACACTCAGGACTGATCACCTTTAGGATGGACTGGTTGAATTGCCTTGCAGTCCAACGGACTCTCAAGACTCTTCTCCAACACCACAGTTTAAAAGCATCAATTCTTCTGCGCTCAGCTTTCTTCACAGTCCAACTCTCATATCCATACATGACCACTGGAAAAACCATAGCCTTGACTAGACGGACCTTTGTTAGCAAAGTAATGTCTCTGCTTTTTTTAATATGCTGTCTAGGCTGGTCTCTAACTTCCCTTCCAAGGAGTAAGTGTCTTTTAATTTCATGGCTGCAATCACCATCTGCAGTGATTTTGGAGCCCCCCCAAATAAAGTCAGCCACTGTTTCCACTGTTTCCCCATCTATTTCCCATGAAGTGATGGGACCGGATGCCATGATCTTCGTTTTCTGAATGTTGAGCTTTAAGCCAACCTTTTCACTCACCTCTTTCACTTTCATCAAGAGGCTCTTTAGTTCTTCTTCACTTTCTCCCATAAGTGTGGTCTCACCCTTTATTTAGTCACATGTATTTGAAGAAAATATCTCTTAGAGGGAGAATTCCTAATGTTGTTGGATTGGCTTTTGTATAGAAGAAATGTGGCTTTCCCCAAGTGCTGGCAGAAAGCACTCTCAGCAGAAAGTGTCAAGAAGAAAGTCCATTGAAGGGAAAGAGAGAGAGAGGGAAGAGAATCCAAGAAAAAGGTTAAAAGAGACTGATACAGGGAAAATTTCAATATGCAAATAATGCAATGACAATATCATTAATGGGTTTGCATTAGTAGAACATGAACTAATTTTTGTCTGTCATACAGAGTGAAGTAAATTAGAAAGAGAAAAAACAAATATCATTTAACTCATGTATGTGAAATCTACAAAAATGATACAGATGAACCTATTCGCAGGGTAGGAACAGAGATGCACTGTGGCTGATTCATGTCAATGTATGGCAAAACCAATACAGTATTGTAAAGTAGAATAAAGTATTAAATAAAAAAAAAGAGATGCAGCTGTAGACAAAAGACATGTGGACACAGAGAGGGAAGGTGAGGATGGTACAAACTTGGAGATTAGGATAGACATATACACTACTGGGCTTTGCAGGTGGCACAGTGGTAAAGAATCCACCTGCCAGTGCAGGAGATGCAAGTGATGTGGGTTCAATACCTGGGTTAAGAAGATCCCCTGGAGTAGGCAATGGCAACCTACTCCAGTATTCTTGCCTGGAAAGTTCCATNATAGACATATACACTACTGGGCTTCGCAGGTGGCACAGTGGTAAAGAATCCACCTGCCAGTGCAGGAGATGCAAGTGATGTGGGTTCAACACCTGGGTTAAGAAGATCCCCTGGAGTAGGCAATGGCAACCCACTCCAGTATTCTTGCCTGGAAAGTTCCATAAACAGAGAGGCCTGGCGGGCTACAGTTCACACGATCACAAAAAGTTGGACATGACTGAGCATGTACACGCACACACACACACACACACACACACACACACACACTACCCTGTGTAAAGGAGATAACTAGTGGGGACCTGCTATACAGCACAGGAAGTTCAGCTCCTATGATGACCTAGATGGGTGGGATGAGTGGGGTGAGAAGGAGGTCCAAGAGAGGGGATATGTATATACATATAGCTAATTCACTTCATCATACACCAGAAACTAACACAACATTGTAAAACAATTATATTCCAATTTAAAAAATATAGAACAGGTTTTTTTGTTTTATTTTTTTAACAAAATGTAGTGTTGGTCTTATCTATTTCATTTGGGTTTTTGTTTGTTTTTAAGAATTTAATCATTTGGTCGTTCATATATGAAGATGGTTTTAACAGTAAAGAAACATTTATCTGTCAACCATTCATTTTCCCAGAGTCATTTATTCCTATAGCCCCTGACTTGAATTTTTTAAAAAGCCAACTTAGTTTTCTCAATAGAATCTACAGAAAAACAACATGAATTGATTAATTTGACATATCTAAACAGCTATGGGGACTTCCCAGGTGGTGCTATGATCCCTGGGTCAGGAAGATCCCCTGGAGGAGGGCATGGCAACCCACTCTAGTATTCTTCCTGGAGATTCCCATGGACAGAGAAGCCTGTCAGGCTACAGGATCCATAGAATTGCACAGAGTCAGTCAGACACAACTGAAGCTGCAGCATGCATGCACACAAACAACTATGATAAGCCTGATTGTTCTGATTGTCTGTTAGGGAATTTTGAGGTAATATTGGTGTCCTATTCATCATGTCTGCTTTTTGGACACATCTCATTACTCTTACAGATTTTGTTAAATATAATGACAATCAATCCTATAAAAGACTGAAGAAGAAAAGTCTTCCTTTACAGCATTTTGTAAAGTTGGTACAGTTAGTCCCTACAAATTGTAAATGTTTGTCCTCAATATTTTATTTCTAAACCCCTGTACAATTAAGCTTATGCAGACATTTTAGTTCTAAATTAACTGCAAATATTGTCAATACTTCATAACTTATTTATATTTTTGAAAGCTGGCAAGAATTATTTGTCAAATAATTAACTGTCCTTTGACCAACAGTTTGTCTAGGGGCAACCGGTATGCTGAAACCCTGCTGTTGCTTATATCAGCGTTCACAGGCAAAAATCCCAGTTGGGAGATGTTGCTTCCCAATGGTAGAGATTTAGGATTATTAATGTGCAGAGTTCTAAAGATGTTTTTTGGAATACATTAGCAGGCAAGGTTCTCATACTTTATTTAAAACATATCAAAACGATCTCATTTTCTGGCATCACAAAAGACCCGGTTATCTACAATAGTTTTCCAGTTATATCCAATCCAGCAAAGTACAATCAGAAAAAGCACTGAACTTGGAGTCAAAAGAATTTGGCTGAGGTCCCAGCTTCAAACTTATTAGCATATTTAATCTATGACAAGTTAATTTACCTTTTTAAACCTTAGAATATTAGAGTGTAAATATAGGATAACAATACTTTCCTTAAAGGGGAATTTTCAACACGTTCCATTAGATACTTAATATGTGGTAGTTAAATCTTAGTCTGATGCCAAATTGATATAGAAATAACCAAAAAGATTGACATTACACAATCTCATTTTTTGTGTAGTATGATTCTTTACTTTGAGTCATCTGGAATATTAAGTTTAATAAATATAAACATACTCCAAGTTGTTTTGATTCCAAAATTAACATTTATTCGTGTTTGGTTTGGAAAATTAAGGATAGTGAACATTTGTTTGATCTTTATCTAAACCCATGGGTTTTGGATAGATGACTAAGTATCTCTATTGTTTTAAACCTTTCCATTACCTTTTCCAGAATTCCAGAAGCTTTTAAACAATTTCTTTTTCTTACATCTGTGATATCAACAGAAGAAAAAAGGACTATTATTATTAATAAGATATTATATGACATTATAAAGTGGGAATCCTGACAGCCTCCAGGGCAATTTTATTTACTGAGACTAAAAAGAAGGAATACCCATTTTAAAAGAAATCCTTAGATCCAGGCCCGCCTAAAATGCAAATGGGAGAATGTTAATGACTTTAATGTGTATCCAAATATTTAAGTTTTCCTCTTCACACATTTCCCCCATTCCCTTCCTTTGTTTCAAAAACTCCAGTATTATTCCTCTGAACTAAATGAAATGAACAATTGTAAGGAAGCCAATAATCAACCAACCTTATTATTCTCTGCCGTTCTCCTTCTTGTTAATTTCATATTTCTCCTAATTTTTCAAAAGTAAATACATAGAACTTTCTATATTGTACTGACTTTTATGGCATATGTTTATATTATCTTTATTTACATTATATCCATTCCTTAGGACTCACTCAACTTTGGGTCTTCATTGGTTGACTTATTTTCTAAAACTGGTTTGATCATTTGTTATTACTATTATGCTAAGCAATGTCAGAGACCACAAGATTAAGAGATTTTGTCAATGTTTTACAGCTCAATAGGCAAAATAAAGCATCTTACCCAAATAACTGAATATATATATACATGTATTCTCTCAATATATATGTATACATGTATATAAAATATATCATTTCTTTCTATATATTTTATATAAAATAACATTAATTTGTATGCTAAGCAATGAGCGAGAGAGGTTAATTTATTATAAAGAATTGGTTCATATGATTAGGAAACTGACAAGTCACTAGATCTGCAGTCAGCAAGCTGGAGACCTAGGAGCACTGATGGTATAAGTCTAGTCTGAATGCATGCCCTCAGGTTCAAAGCCCAGGAATAGCCAATGTTTCAAAGAGTCCAAAGGCAGGAAAAACTGATGTCCTAGTTCAAAGCAGTCAGGCAGGAGGAGTTTTCATTAGCAGGAGGAGGGACAGTCTCTTTCATTCAGTTCAGGCCTTCAACTGATCTGGAAGAGTTTCCCCTGTGTTAGCAAGAGCAATCTGTTTTACTCAGTCTACTAATTCCAGTATTAACCTCATTAAGAGAATCCCTCATAGGTACACCCACAAATATCTGGATACCACATGGGCCAGCCAAGTTGACAATAAAATTAACCATCACACCACATTATAGGGAGAAATGCAGCATGAGCTGAGTGTCATCCAATATTAAAGTAAAAAATGTCTGTCGGACTCTTCTGTGACCCCATGGACTGTAGTCTGCCAGGCTCCTCTGTCTATGGAATTCTCCAGGCAAGAATACTGGAGTGGTTAGTCATTTCCTTTCTCCAGGGGATCTTCCTGACCCAGGGGTCAAACCTGAGGCTCCTGCATTTCAGGCAGAGCCTTTACCATCTAAGCCACCAGGGAAGAGAATTGTTTACCAGAATTAGTTTTGGGTATAGTGTGTGTGAAAGTTGTTCAGTCATGTCCAACTCTTTCCAATCTCATGGACGATACCATCCCTGGAATTCTCCAGAGCAGAATACTGGAGTGGGTAGCGTTTCCCTTCTCCAGGCGATCTTCCCAACCTAAGGATTGAACCCAGGTCTCCCACATTGCAGGCAGATTCTTTACCAACTGAGCTATCAGGGAATGATGTTCAAATCAACATCAGCAGCCCTGATTTCTTACTCCATTTTCAATCTTATATTCTTCACTCCCTATAAAATACCTCTTTGTGCATATTCTTTGTTCATCATAAGTTCCCTATGTTTAAATAAAAAGAATAAAAATGTTGGAATCACTTTCCATTCCANGCAGTTATTGCATTATGAAAACCACCTGCCCTGATAGGCTTGCTAAAATCCAGTATGAGCCTTCGCACCCAGCAATGACCTTCCTGTTAAATCATCTAAACAAAATTCAAACGTAACCTTTCCTTTCTCTGTTAAAAGTGAGTGTGCTGTGGTTTCTTTCTTTTTATCTTTTCTAGGACATTAGTTTTTTAAATAATAATTAAGTTTTTGGTTATCTCTATTATTATTAACTCTCTAATCAGACAATTAAAGAGTTATTGCCATTAGACACTTTAAAATTTCTCAATATGAAGTTCTGTCATTGAATAAATAGATCATTCAGTAAGCTGATTTTCTCTTTCCCACCCATGAATGAAGCCACAATATAATTTAGCTTACTTATATTAGTAAATAGCACATTTCTGCAGATTGGATTCTACAATCCCCTTTCCTAGAGAAATGGCGTATATGTGTGAATTGGTTAGAATACACTGTAACAGTCAATGTATATGATAAACTAGGTTTAAGATTCAGTAGATTAACAGTCTACCAAATACCACCTGCTCTAACTATCAAGAACTCTCCAAGTTGGCTTGCTTAAAGGTCATTGTAACATTTTCTGCATCTTTTGCACTCATTTCAAACCACACATAGTTGCTATTTTTTCTGTACTAGAAACTGGGCTTTTCCTGTAGACTCTAGATGGTCACTTAGGTTAATCTTGTTGTCCAAACACCACAAAATAAAATATTTTATGGTCCTTGATGTTGGCATAATGTATAAACCATTTCCTGTGGTTGCTTGAATTCCAAAAGCTTTGAATATTATCTATACAAAAATTAGGAAGGCAACAGTCTAATCCTCTTTAACCTGACCTTGTTGAGCTTCTGAATCATTTTGATTGGCTTTGTCTCAATCTGTGTAGAAAGACATTCCTGTAGGCTTTCAATACCTGTTTTTAAATTTCATAGTTATTTTTGTGGAACATCTGCACATAAAATTTATTAGTTAAGTAATCTATCCATAAGAGAAATCTTCCCAACTCTACACTCCAAGGATAATTACTTTATAATGTTATGATTTTTCTACCATTGCTGATCACAAGACCTTAGACTTCAGGAACCCTATTGAATATTTCCATTGCTTTTATTTATTTTTTTATTGAAGTATAGTTGAATTACAATGTTGTGTTTCCAATGCTTTTTATCCTTTCCTATAAATCTGAGCTTCCATCAGGTATTATTTCCTCTTATGTTGAATAATTTACTTTAGTATTGCTTATAGTGTAGGTCTATTAGTGTTTTATTTTCTTGTATCTTTGATTTGAATATGTTTTCCTATTTATATTTGAAGAATGATTTTATTAAGTATAGAATCCTAGGTTGATGAATCCCTCACCCCCACCCCCAGCACTTTCAAGACATCATTTGCTTCTCTTGGTCTGTTAGTGTTGTCATTTTCCCTTTAAGTAATACTGTCTTTTCCCCTCTTTCTCTCTGACTGATTTTAAGACTTTTCTCCATATCTTTGTTCTCATCAGTTTGTGTTATGACTATGTGTGGTTCTTTTTATATTTATCCTTGAGGCTCTTTGAGGTTGAGGCTCTTTCAAAGTACATTCTAACCATTTTGGTCTCCTCCTCTAGATAATCAGTAGGATGTTATTAGTACCAAAATGTTTCCCAGAATTAGCCATAAAAATCTAGGTTCTTGGTCGACATTACTAATCATCAGGGAGACGCAATCAAAACCACAATGAGATATTAGCTCACACATGGCAGAATAGCTATCTTCAAGTGATAGGAAAAAAAAAAAAAAACAACAAGTGCTAGTGAGGATGTGGCAAAAGGGAATCCTCATGCACTGCTGGTGGGAATCTAAAGTGGTGTAGCCACTAGAGAACACAGAATTGAGGTTCCTCGAAAAATTAAAAATAGAACTACCATATAATCCAGCAATGCCAGTCCTAGGTATTTATCCAAAGGAAATTAAAGTACGAAAAGAGAAGATAAATGCACCCCAATATCCACAACAGCATTATTTATAATAACCAAGATGTAGGAGCAACCTAAGTGTCCATCAACAGATGAATGGATAGAGAAGATATGATATATATTTATACTGAATATTCCTCAGGCCTAAAAAAGAACAAAATCCTGCCATTTGGACAACATGGATGAACCTGGAGGGTATAGTGCTTAGTGAAATAAATCAGATTTAGAGATACAAATACTGTGTTTTATACGTGAAGTCTAAAAAATAAATAATTATAAAAAAATAGAAACAGATTCATTCACATGTATAGAGAACAAAATAGTGGTTACCAGAAGAGAGAGAGATAGGAGTGTTGGAGGGAAGGGGCAAAATAAGTGAATGGATTAAGAGGTACAAGCTACTAGGTATGAAATAAGTTACAAATGTAATGTACAGCACAGGGAATATACTCTATATGTTATGACTTTTTATACTTTCTATAAAAATAGAAGTATAATTGATAAAAATATAGAATTACTATGCTTTACATCTGAAACTAATACAATAGTATAAGTAAACTAAACTTCAATTCTTAAAAATCTAGTTTCATAAGTCCCATAATAAAAATAAATGACTTGTTGTTGTTCAGTCGCTAAGTCGTGTCTGACTCTTTGTTACCCCATGGACAGTTTGCTACCAGGCTTCTCTGTCCTCCACTATCTCCTGGAGTTTGCTCAAATTCATGTCCACTGAGTTGGTGATGCTATCTAACCATCTCATCCTCGGCCACCCCTTATCTTTTGCCTTCAATCTTTCCCATCATCAGCAACAAACAAAATGATAATAATTTTATTGCTGAATAGTTGAAGCTATTATGTTTCTTAGTCTGTATATCATTTTATTCACAGTCCAACCCAGAATTATTTCAACATTGTTTTTCCAGAAACCCCTCTGTTTCACACATTTGCAGGTTTTTACTATGTGAATAGTTGTCAAAAAATGATATTTGGAGATTATGATTTTTGACAGGCAGCAGTTACTCTTGATGATAAGACCCAAATGTGACTCTGGGACTGGGAGGTGATGGAAAGTGAAATAAGGGTGAAAGATACTAACATCAAGGAGTAAAGACACTAGATTTAGTGAAGATGCTTTACAAAGCAAAAATACTGGGACAAATTTTCTATGATGATGATAGACTCTCCTAGGATATATATCAGAAATTTGAATGGAAAGAAAGATGATAAATCAGGTACCAATTTCTCAGTACATGATGGTGAATTGACAGAAGGCCAGAACATGACAGTGATGCTGGGGGAAGTCAAGACTTCTTGGCCTTTATATCAAATGCATTTTTTATCACTAGCTTTCAATAACTTCTTTATTAATTGATTTATTCTAATTACTTTTGGGGATTCCTTTAAGAGTGAGATACTTTTCTAGTTTTGCCTCTTTCTATAGAACATTTACTTTGTCTTACACTGATTTCCTCTGCAGCCTTTCACACTCAGCAGATTTCCACCTTCACCATTATTTTATATTAAAAAGCATGATTCTGCTGAAAATTTATGAGCAACTTTCATATCCAGCTTTAACCCAATAATATGCTTAGCAACTTTCTATATGCTGACACTAGTGCAATCATTTCTTTTCATCTTATAACATTCCATTCCACACTCTAATCTAGAACCAAGAGTGCTCACTATTCACCTTTTCCATCCACCTGGGCCATAAACATTCCATCTTCTCTGTATGGAATGTCTCCTTAACCTATTACTAAATCATCCCTAATTCATTAATCTAAACTATATGTAAATTAACATTCATATTAAAATATTCCTAGACTAAACTTCAGCATCAAATGATATCAAACAAATTCTGGTCATCCAAATTACTGTTGTTTCCTTTTAGTATCTTGATTTATCATTTTCTCAAGTCATACCGTTTTGTCTGAAGCTGCTGCTTTTTTGGAGTGTGTAACTGGAGGTTGGATCTTCAGTTTTCTTCTCTCCCCATAAGATACAGCACAAGTCTGATTGTCTTCTTGTCACTTTATCAAATCTACAGGTAAAAGTTGAACAAATCTTCAGCAACATCTGTGTCATTGATTTTCCCTATTTATTAACATTTATTGAGCATGTATTACATGCTCTTCTTTTACATTATGGAGAGAAATTTACACTGCATTGGGTAGAGATGTTTGTTCACCTCAGGTTTCCCCAGTAAGATGAGCTGGAGTAATTTCTCTGACTTTATATTTCTGGGCTCCAAAAACACTGCAGATGGTGACTGCAGCCATGAAATTAAAAGACACTTACTCCTTGGAAGGAAAGTTAGACCAACCTAGACAGCATATTAAAAAGCAGAGACATTACTTTGCCAACAAAGGTCCATCTAGTCAAGGCTATGGTTTTTCCAGTAGTCATGTATGGATGTGAGAGTTGGACTATAAAGAAAGCTGAGCACAGAAGAATTGATGCTTTTGAACTGTGGTGTTGGAGAAGACTCTTGAGAGTCCCTTGGACTGTGAGGAGATCCAACCAGTCCATACTAAAGGAGATCAGTCCTGGGTGTTCATTGAAAGGACTGAAGTTGAAGCTGAAACTCCAATACTTTGGCCACCTGATGCGAAGAGCTGACTCATTTGAAAAGACCCTGATGCTGGGGAAGATTGAGGACAGGAGGAGAAGGGCACGACAGAGGATGAGATGGTTGGATGGGATCACCGACTCGATGGACATGGGTTTGGGTGGACTCTGGGAGTTGGTGATGGACAGTGAGGCTTGGCATGCTGTGGTTCATGACGTTGTGAGGAGTCGGACATGACTGAGTGACTGAACTGAACTGAACTGAATTTCCAGTTCTCACATGTAAATGTTTAAGGATAATGCAAAGTAGGTTTCCTTTCCTTTTCTCTGAGAGGACAATGCTTTTCCATTCTTAATTTCATGTAAGCAAGTTCAGGAGCATTAGCTAAGCAGTTATGACTTCGATATCACCATTTTCCTAAGCTATACATATATATCCTCAACTAATTTTGTCTGTTTCCTTTTTTTATTTAACCTCATTGTTTTTTCTAATATTTTATTGGACTTATTCCCTATAAAACCAATTCAAAATAATTTTAAGATAAAAGAATATAAAAATATATTTTTATTATTCTTTTTTGTTTTATCAAACTTTAAACTATTTATTTTGTATTGGAGTATAGCTGATCAGGAGGAGAAGGGGACAGCAGAGGATGAGATGGC
>SJYW01052859.1:13914-64480 GCA_006410735.1 Raphicerus campestris | reverse complement strand
CAGAGACATTACTTTGCCAACAAAGGTCCATCTAGTCAAGGCTATGGTTTTTCCAGTAGTCATGTATGGATGTGAGAGTTGGACTATAAAGAAAGCTGAGCACAGAAGAATTGATGCTTTTGAACTGTGGTGTTGGAGAAGACTCTTGAGAGTCCCTTGGACTGTGAGGAGATCCAACCAGTCCATACTAAAGGAGATCAGTCCTGGGTGTTCATTGAAAGGACTGAAGTTGAAGCTGAAACTCCAGTACTTTGGCCACCTGATGCGAAGAGCTGACTCATTTGAAAAGACCCTGATGCTGGGAAAGATTGAGGACAGGAGGAGAAGGGCACGACAGAGGATGAGATGGTTGGATGGGATCACCGACTCGATGGACATGGGTTTGGGTGGACTCTGGGAGTTGGTGATGGACAGTGAGGCTTGGCATGCTGTGGTTCATGACGTTGTGAGGAGTCGGACATGACTGAGTGACTGAACTGAACTGAACTGAATTTCCAGTTCTCACATGTAAATGTTTAAGGATAATGCAAAGTAGGTTTCCTTTCCTTTTCTCTGAGAGGACAATGCTTTTCCATTCTTAATTTCATGTAAGCAAGTTCAGGAGCATTAGCTAAGCAGTTATGACTTTGATATCACCATTTTCCTAAGCTATACATATATATCCTCAACTAATTTTGTCTGTTTCCTTTTTTTTATTTAACCTCATTGTTTTTTCTAATATTTTATTGGACTTATTACCTATAAAACCAATTCAAAATAATTTTAAGATAAAAGAATATAAAAATATATTTTTATTATTCTTTTTTGTTTTATCAAACTTTAAACTATTTATTTTGTATTGGAGTATAGCTGATCAGGAGGAGAAGGGGACAGCAGAGGATGAGATGGCTGGATGGCATCACCAACTCAACAGACATGAGTTTGAGCAAACTCCACAAGAAAGTGAAAGACAGGGAAGCCTGGTGTGCTGCTTTCTGTGTGATCACAACGAGTCAGACACAACTGAGAGACTAAACAACAACAACAAATAGCCAATCAACAATGCTGTGGTAGTTTCAGGTGAACAGTGGAAGGATTCATATATATATATTTATGTATCCATTCACCCCCAGACTCCTCTCCTATCCAGGGTGGCACATAACCCTCAACAGAGTTCCATGTGCTATAAAATAGGTTCCCATCAGTTACCTATTTCAACCTAGCAGTGCATACATGACCTTCCCAAAGTCCCTAGCTACCCCTTCCCCCCAACAACCATAAGTTCATTCTCTAAATCTGTCTCTTTGTCCTGCAAGTAAGTTCACTTGTATCATTTCCTTTTAGATTCCACATATAAGAAATGTCATATGATACTTCTCCTTACTTCACACTGAGTGACTTCATTCTGAGTGAAGTAAAGTCACTCAGTATGACAAGTCCATCCATGCTGCTGCAAAGGGCATTTTTCATTCTTTTTAATGACTGAGTAATAAATACTCCATTGTATATATGTGCCACATCTTCTTTATCCATTCCTCTGCTGATGAACATTTAGGTTTCCTCCATATCTTGGTTATTGTAAACAGTGCAAAATATATTTGACAAGCAGGTCTGAGAATGCATCTCCAGACCAGTTACTTGTACATTTCTCAAAAGAAGCCTACATCTATTGCCTTGACGTCTATTCTTCATTTTTTGTACTCACTGCAGTCTAGTTTTTGTCCACTAATTCACTGATACTATTTCGAAGTACAACTGTCTCTTAAAGATCTTAACCAACTGGATCAAATCCAAATTCTGATGCTGCTGCCCCAACTGGCTTTTCCTGCACTTCACCTAAGAAGTACTTTCTTCTCACTCAGCTATTCCTTGAACTCCTTCCTTTTTATTTCATTCATTCAGATAACTTTTTGTTATATCAAATCTACTGTTACCCAAATTTTTTGGACTTTGTCCCTCTGAACAGCACATTCTCACTTTCTTGGTTCAATCATTTATGATCTGTCACCCAGACTATTACAATAATCTTTTAAAATGTCTTCTTGCTTGTCTTTCTCTCAATCCTTTGTTCATGTTGTCACATGAGTTATCTTCTTTTAACATGATTGTCATCATGCCATTTCCTGAAAACCATCAGTGGCTCCTCATTTAGTAGAGAATAAAGTTAAAATGTCTTAGTGAAAGAAAAACTTCCTTGTGATTTGGACTTATTACAACTTTCCAGTCTCAGCTTCCCACCTTCTCCTTTTCTATACACCTTACATTCTAATCACACAATTCTACTTTCTATGCCTGGAACATTGCAACTTCTTTAAAGCCTCTTACCTTGGTTAACGCCATTGGTATACACACTTACTTGTTGTAATTCTACTTTTCTCTCAAGATTCAGATCAAATTCTTCTTTCTTATGAACTATCCCTACTGTGCTAGTCAGAAATTATCATTCATATTTTTGGTAACATTATGTTAGTACTTTTACTATTTTATAAACTGACCTCTACTTGACTACAGTGTTACAATCTTTTGCTTTATTAGAGTATAAATGTCTTAAAAGAATAGCCTGGGTCTATCCACAAGGGTACCTCGAGTGGTCAGTACTTATTTATGATTCATAGAAGACTATCAGTGCATGATTGCTGATAGGCTTCCAATTACTGTTCAAAATCACACTTTTCAAAGGTATCCAATTCTCAGTATTCATTAAGCTTTTGATCAGAAATATAGTAAACAACAGCTTTTCTATTGAAAAGCAGATGCACTAATAAGTTTGGCTTGACCTAAAAGGCTCTGTGAAGGACAAATTATTCCTAGTCTATTGCACTATTGATATTGCTTGCTTTATTATAGTTAAGGCAATGGGGGGCCTCAAGGCATAGTTTTACATTAATTCTGTAGGTTTATATTAGCTCTTATTTATATATGAATTTTTAGCAAAAATATAGAATACAGAATAAAAAAGTTTACACTGTGAAAACTGGCACTTAACAACTGCTGGTAAAACTTTTGAGTTAGTGGTATTCAGGAATGGTTAAAGAGCACTGTCTTCCCACATTGAAAAGAGGGCATGATTACCATACACCATCTTAACATATCAAAAGAAAAAAAAAAGGCACTTCAAGTCTTCTTTCCTCCTTTTCAGCTTTTCCATTTCCTTACCTCAAAGATGGATGCTGGTATGCCCCCAGTATCACAGACAAGCAAAAAGAAGTCAGCTGCCCTTTAGAGCTATCATGCTGACAGATTTCCTCTGCTTGCATTTCCAGATGTGTTTAACCATCAACTGAATGCCATTTGGCTAAAAATCTTATTCAAGATCACTTTTAACATGAGACCCAACCTCAGCCAGAAGAACTAATTTGGGATGCTTCCAGGGATTATCTTGTCCTTTGAATATTGAGGAAGGAGAGTTTGGGTGATCCAAGACTCTGGAACTCCTTACTATCCTAGAGCTCACAATGTCAGAGCTTTTGGCTCAGAATCTCTGCCAAAGTGAGGCTGTGATTCTCCGAGAGATGGGGTCATTGTTATTATTCTTCCAGTCTCCAAGGCAAAATACATCGTGTGACCAACCATGGAGGTAATGCCAAAAACCACCTGGAAAAGACCCACAGCTGTCACTGGGCCATGTTGAAATGTGAATCGCTGGAAGTGCTGACCGCTACAAAGCCGTGACAATTTTGTTTTCTACCTTTTGCCAGATGATGGTTAAATAAAAGGACCAAAGAGAAGGCAGTCAGAGATAGAATTCAACTTGCTAAAAGTGCCATTTATTTTCTTCTGACTTACTATGGCCCACATGATGTTATTCTAACTGACCTATTTAGAAACGTTTAAGAGTAATATAACAGGCAGTTGGTGGAGGGTTGGCAATTTTCTTAAGCTGGTTCATGCGTCACTCTGCTTTTGTTTGTCCAGCTGCCAGTATAAATTATGATCTGTTGAAGTGGATCTTGCTTGGCGCCCTCTGAAGCTGGCCCAAACATTTGGACAGTCACATGTATCTCTTTCTGAACAAGTGCATCATTCAATGGACTCATGTAGCTCGGATGATGCACAGATATTCTGTAAGCACACAGGCAATCACTATGATGGGAAAATAGAACAAGGGGAAAATCCAGAGGACATCTGAGTCTGTCCTGTCCTAGCTGTTACTCAATGTGCTGAGATAGTGTGACATCAAGCCTTCTCTCATGTGTTCAGCCATCCAGGCTTTTCCCAGACATCCTGATGGATTCTATCANTCACACTTTTCAAAGGTATCCAATTCTCAGTATTCATTAAGCTTTTGATCAGAAATATAGTAAACAACAGCTTTTCTATTGAAAAGCAGATGCACTAATAAGTTTGGCTTGACCTAAAAGGCTCTGTGAAGGACAAATTATTCCTAGTCTATTGCACTATTGATATTGCTTGCTTTATTATAGTTAAGGCAATGGGGGGCCTCAAGGCATAGTTTTACATTAATTCTGTAGGTTTATATTAGCTCTTATTTATATATGAATTTTTAGCAAAAATATAGAATACAGAATAAAAAAGTTTACACTGTGAAAACTGGCACTTAACAACTGCTGGTAAAACTTTTGAGTTAGTGGTATTCAGGAATGGTTAAAGAGCACTGTCTTCCCACATTGAAAAGAGGGCATGATTACCATACACCATCTTAACATATCAAAAGAAAAAAAAAAGGCACTTCAAGTCTTCTTTCCTCCTTTTCAGCTTTTCCATTTCCTTACCTCAAAGATGGATGCTGGTATGCCCCCAGTATCACAGACAAGCAAAAAGAAGTCAGCTGCCCTTTAGAGCTATCATGCTGACAGATTTCCTCTGCTTGCATTTCCAGATGTGTTTAACCATCAACTGAATGCCATTTGGCTAAAAATCTTATTCAAGATCACTTTTAACATGAGACCCAACCTCAGCCAGAAGAACTAATTTGGGATGCTTCCAGGGATTATCTTGTCCTTTGAATATTGAGGAAGGAGAGTTTGGGTGATCCAAGACTCTGGAACTCCTTACTATCCTAGAGCTCACAATGTCAGAGCTTTTGGCTCAGAATCTCTGCCAAAGTGAGGCTGTGATTCTCCGAGAGATGGGGTCATTGTTATTATTCTTCCAGTCTCCAAGGCAAAATACATCGTGTGACCAACCATGGAGGTAATGCCAAAAACCACCTGGAAAAGACCCACAGCTGTCACTGGGCCATGTTGAAATGTGAATCGCTGGAAGTGCTGACCGCTACAAAGCCGTGACAATTTTGTTTTCTACCTTTTGCCAGATGATGGTTAAATAAAAGGACCAAAGAGAAGGCAGTCAGAGATAGAATTCAACTTGCTAAAAGTGCCATTTATTTTCTTCTGACTTACTATGGCCCACATGATGTTATTCTAACTGACCTATTTAGAAACGTTTAAGAGTAATATAACAGGCAGTTGGTGGAGGGTTGGCAATTTTCTTAAGCTGGTTCATGCGTCACTCTGCTTTTGTTTGTCCAGCTGCCAGTATAAATTATGATCTGTTGAAGTGGATCTTGCTTGGCGCCCTCTGAAGCTGGCCCAAACATTTGGACAGTCACATGTATCTCTTTCTGAACAAGTGCATCATTCAATGGACTCATGTAGCTCGGATGATGCACAGATATTCTGTAAGCACACAGGCAATCACTATGATGGGAAAATAGAACAAGGGGAAAATCCAGAGGACATCTGAGTCTGTCCTGTCCTAGCTGTTACTCAATGTGCTGAGATAGTGTGACATCAAGCCTTCTCTCATGTGTTCAGCCATCCAGGCTTTTCCCAGACATCCTGATGGATTCTATCATTGCCCATTACTACACATTCCTGCTCACTTTCTCCCCATTAGTTCTATCTTTACCTTTCCCATCTCAGTCTTTCTTGATATTTGGCACATGCTTCATTGGCAGCTGTCTGAGTACCTCATTCTGAAGCTGAAAATCGCTCTTACGAACAGCTGTGGGAGACTGTGTTCCTTGGTTATAACTGTATCCTTTGGACCTTCTTTCTTTTCTTGCATGAAATTCACACTTTATAGTCACACACATTCAACTCAAACTTTAATTCTATTATACCTTTTATTATTGTTTTCTCAACTCCATACTATTTGAAGAGATTAAAAAAAAAAACTGTTAGAGAGATGATTCTTTTTTCTTTTAATCAACAGTTTGGCTTTTCTCCTTCCTTTCCTCCCTTGTCCTCTCCACTTTCCCACTCCCTCTTCTCAAGGTTCTTGGGCATAAGCAGAAATGCCCTAAATGTGCTATGGTATATGTGTATGTGCGTGTGTATAAAATTGTGTGTTAAATGCTTTCAATAGGTTTCTTCTTTTAATTCTCATAACAACCCTGTAAGGTAGATGATTATCCCTCCTTAAGGAGAAAGTCTTAGGAAAGATTAGGTATTCTGACAGTCCTAGAGCCAGGAAGCCATACAGCAGGATGTCTCCTGGAGCGTGGCTCTGTATTTCTAGACTGTATGCTCTCAACTGCCCACTGTATTGTCGAGTTTTTCCCCTCACAATATATGGAAAGCTTGTGGTAAATGTTAGCATTGTACAAGGCTGAGATTTTTTTAGTCTTGAATAGGAAAAGATAAAAAGGAAGAAGCCTTGCTGCCTGTCTTACTAATTAATTCCCACCACTTTCTGGAACAGTAAAATATAATTTTCTGTGTCACAGGGCTTTCCAACTCTGAGTACCACTTGTTACTTTTCAGATCTTTGAAAATTTGGCTTGAAGATGTGGCCCTAGGCCAAGAACATGATCTTGGAGGAGTTAAGAGATTACATGGCTGACGTTATACTGTAGTCTGAGTATGTACACATCAAAAAAAAAAAAACTGTTTAATAAACAACAGAAAATTGCAGAAAAAGTGGGTATTATGGGATAATTTTCCCACCACAATGTTGGGAAATTGTTCTTTTTGTTTTAGTTACTGTTAGTCAGAGATAGGAATTGCACATAGTAGTTTGTGCAAGACGATTTCATTTCAAATATTAAAGGGCAGTCACTTAAAAAAGAAAGATAACTTTTACTTGGTTTTTAAGGATGTATATTCATCACAATTTAAAATATTTTACACAGTTTTTTTTCCCCACTCATATTAAGATCTGTAAATTTCATTAAGCTAAGACATATTCTTCTTTACTTGCATGTTCTTAGTGCTCAGTCACTTCAGTGGTGTCTGACCTTCAGCAGCCGTATGGACTGCAGCCCACCAGGCTCCTCTGTCCATGGGATTCTCCAGGCAAGAATACTGGAGTGGGTTGCCATGCCCTCCTTCAGGGGATCTTCTCAACCCAGGGATGGAAACTGTGTCTCCTACATTGCAGGTGGATTCTTTACCATGGAGGCACTGAGTAAGCTCCTTCACTTTCAAATGTCTAAACAATTCAACAGCCAAAAAATATTTGTTAAGTACAAATTATTTTTCTAGGTATTCTGGGGCTACAGATGATAAGTCCTTGTCCATAAGGAATTTATGATTGTGTGGTAGTTAGAAGACTCGTGTATGTTAGACACAGAAGGAATAATGAAAGAGATGATCTAATACAGAATAAAAATGGAATCAGTTATAGGTGAGGTAAATGTTAGCTTGTACTTCTTTATCTTGTCGCTGGAAGGATCTGAAACAATTTGTTGAAGTACTCTAGAAAGCCTATAGAGAGGATTTGCAGAGGTGAGGAGGGAGTGAGTTTATGCCACTGGGGACAAATTCTGAGCAAATCTACGATGAACACAGCATCATTTCATAAGGAAGCAACTGGCTTCACTAACAAAATGCTAATGGTGAATAGGAATAGATAGTACAAAGGGGAAAGACAGATTTATATTCCTAGGGTAAAGGACTTTTGTAATTTTTAATAGGTGAACAATAAGATAGGAATATTTGTGAAATTAATAATAATAATAAATAAGAATGCTTATAAAATTCTGGTAAACAATGGGCTAGTTATATAGCCATTAGGAAAACCTTAAGTGAGGTAGTTAAGTGTGTATTTGAGCATCCATATCATGAGTGTCTAAGATGGAGTAATCAAAATTTATGAATAGAGAGGCTGAATTGGTCCATTCAGTCCATGTTTGTTATTGTACTGGGTAGGATGCCAGCCCAGTGGGAGTGCAGAGATGAACCAGAGACAGTCCTCCCCTTACCTCATTACCCTGTGAGAAAGCTCAACATGAAATTAACTAGCAAATCTAATTACACAAATACCTACAATCTTCTTCTAAGTCAGTGGTTCCCCTGAAAGGCAGAATCACTATGACTTGAGAATATATTAAAAGAGCAAAATTTTGAGCCTATTCCAATTGTTCTAAGAAACTCTGTCCCAATATTCTGTGGTTTACCTGCCTTCTGGGTGATTCTATAATAATATTGCTAAAGTTTGATAGCCTCCATTCTGAGAAAATTAGGAATATGCAAATTACAAGCCAGAGGTAGGATGCAGTGAGGGTTGAGAGGTCCTTGTGGCAGAAAATCTACATTTCTCAAGGATTATCTAGCAAAATCGGCCAACTGTATGCGTGTGCTGATTGGGAAAGAAGGTTAAATGTTGTTTTTAGGTATCATAAATGCATGTTACCATGGGCCTATGGAGACATTCGCCTCATATTTGTTACTTAGTTTGTTAGCAACCCTAGTTTGGGTATTATCAGAACAGCCAAGAAGTTACCCTGAAGTAGAGAGTGGGGAGATTAAGTGATAAGCAAAGCCTTAAAATTTCTTCAAAATGTACTATAATCAGTCTCTATATGTTCATAGAAATCTAGCCCTACCCAGTGATATCTTCAAATTAGTCAAGGCCTTTATTTTCTATTACATTAGATTGCATGGACAGTGTGACGGACTGGGAGGCCTGGCGTGCTGCAGTCCATGGGGTTGCAAAGAGTCAGACAAGACTAGGCGACTGAATGAAACTGAACTTCATAAAACAGCACTAAGACTTACTGACGGAGAAGGCAATGGCAACGCACTCCAGCACTCTTGCCTGGAAAATCCCATGGATGGAGGAACCTGGTAGGCTGCAGTCCACGGGATCACTAAGAGTCAGACACGACTGAGCAACTTCACTTTCACGCATTGGAGAAAGAAATGGCAACCCACTCCAGTGTTCTTGCCTGGAGAATCCCAGGGACGGGGGAGCCTGGTGGGCTGCCGTCCATGGGGTTGCAAAGAGTTGGACATGACTTGGTGACTAAACAGTAGTAACATTATAGTTTATACTTACTCATGTTCATGTAATCTTTAAATGCAGATTATTTAGGGTGAAACATAATGTGTATAACCAGAGTTAAAAGCATCCCAGGATAGTTCCTTCTTTCTGTTGTCTTAACCATTCCTCATCTCTACTCTTTGACTTTCTCCCTTTTACTTCCTAACATCTGTCATTTTCCAAGGACTATTTTCCGAACTGTATATTTTTTTCCCTTTACCATCACTACCTTAAAGAGCTAGTATATTTTCACACATTTCACTCACAGATTTTGAACATTGTATTTATTTCTAGTCTCCTAAGAATATTTTTGAAGGTTAGTAATACTTTTTTTTTTAATATAATGATAGCCTACTAAGTCTCATGGGACTCAGTCTTCATTTAGTTCCAAATGAGCACACTGTTATTTAACTATCCATCTATAGCTAGCAGCACCTCACACCAGAGACTGTATATTCTGATTTTGCATTTTGCCCCTTAGATTTATTTTGACTTCTTCCTCTCATTTATATTGACTTATTAAACTTTATTCCTGCTTCCTTGCCTGAACTAAGAAATTATACTNCTGTTTAATAAACAACAGAAAATTGCAGAAAAAGTGGGTATTATGGGATAATTTTCCCACCACAATGTTGGGAAATTGTTCTTTTTGTTTTAGTTACTGTTAGTCAGAGATAGGAATTGCACATAGTAGTTTGTGCAAGACGATTTCATTTCAAATATTAAAGGGCAGTCACTTAAAAAAGAAAGATAACTTTTACTTGGTTTTTAAGGATGTATATTCATCACAATTTAAAATATTTTACACAGTTTTTTTCCCCCACTCATATTAAGATCTGTAAATTTCATTAAGCTAAGACATATTCTTCTTTACTTGCATGTTCTTAGTGCTCAGTCACTTCAGTGGTGTCTGACCTTCAGCAGCCGTATGGACTGCAGCCCACCAGGCTCCTCTGTCCATGGGATTCTCCAGGCAAGAATACTGGAGTGGGTTGCCATGCCCTCCTTCAGGGGATCTTCTCAACCCAGGGATGGAAACTGTGTCTCCTACATTGCAGGTGGATTCTTTACCATGGAGGCACTGAGTAAGCTCCTTCACTTTCAAATGTCTAAACAATTCAACAGCCAAAAAATATTTGTTAAGTACAAATTATTTTTCTAGGTATTCTGGGGCTACAGATGATAAGTCCTTGTCCATAAGGAATTTATGATTGTGTGGTAGTTAGAAGACTCGTGTATGTTAGACACAGAAGGAATAATGAAAGAGATGATCTAATACAGAATAAAAATGGAATCAGTTATAGGTGAGGTAAATGTTAGCTTGTACTTCTTTATCTTGTCGCTGGAAGGATCTGAGACAATTTGTTGAAGTACTCTAGAAAGCCTATAGAGAGGATTTGCAGAGGTGAGGAGGGAGTGAGTTTATGCCACTGGGGACAAATTCTGAGCAAATCTACGATGAACACAGCATCATTTCATAAGGAAGCAACTGGCTTCACTAACAAAATGCTAATGGTGAATAGGAATAGATAGTACAAAGGGGAAAGACAGATTTATATTCCTAGGGTAAAGGACTTTTGTAATTTTTAATAGGTGAACAATAAGATAGGAATATTTGTGAAATTAATAATAATAATAAATAAGAATGCTTATAAAATTCTGGTAAACAATGGGCTAGTTATATAGCCATTAGGAAAACCTTAAGTGAGGTAGTTAAGTGTGTATTTGAGCATCCATATCATGAGTGTCTAAGATGGAGTAATCAAAATTTATGAATAGAGAGGCTGAATTGGTCCATTCAGTCCATGTTTGTTATTGTACTGGGTAGGATGCCAGCCCAGTGGGAGTGCAGAGATGAACCAGAGACAGTCCTCCCCTTACCTCATTACCCTGTGAGAAAGCTCAACATGAAATTAACTAGCAAATCTAATTACACAAATACCTACAATCTTCTTCTAAGTCAGTGGTTCCCCTGAAAGGCAGAATCACTATGACTTGAGAATATATTAAAAGAGCAAAATTTTGAGCCTATTCCAATTGTTCTAAGAAACTCTGTCCCAATATTCTGTGGTTTACCTGCCTTCTGGGTGATTCTATAATAATATTGCTAAAGTTTGATAGCCTCCATTCTGAGAAAATTAGGAATATGCAAATTACAAGCCAGAGGTAGGATGCAGTGAGGGTTGAGAGGTCCTTGTGGCAGAAAATCTACATTTCTCAAGGATTATCTAGCAAAATCGGCCAACTGTATGCGTGTGCTGATTGGGAAAGAAGGTTAAATGTTGTTTTTAGGTATCATAAATGCATGTTACCATGGGCCTATGGAGACATTCGCCTCATATTTGTTACTTAGTTTGTTAGCAACCCTAGTTTGGGTATTATCAGAACAGCCAAGAGGTTACCCTGAAGTAGAGAGTGGGGAGATTAAGTGATAAGCAAAGCCTTAAAATTTCTTCAAAATGTACTATAATCAGTCTNTTGGGAAAGAAGGTTAAATGTTGTTTTTAGGTATCATAAATGCATGTTACCATGGGCCTATGGAGACATTCGCCTTATATTTGTTACTTAGTTTGTTAGCAACCCTAGTTTGGGTATTATCAGAACAGCCAAGAAGTTACCCTGAAGTAGAGAGTGGGGAGATTAAGTGATAAGCAAAGCCTTAAAATTTCTTCAAAATGTACTATAATCAGTCTCTATATGTTCATAGAAATCTAGCCCTACCCAGTGATATCTTCAAATTAGTCAAGGCCTTTATTTTCTATTACATTAGATTGCATGGACAGTGTGACGGACTGGGAGGCCTGGCGTGCTGCAGTCCATGGGGTTGCAAAGAGTCAGACAAGACTAGGCGACTGAATGAAACTGAACTTCATAAAACAGCACTAAGACTTACTGACGGAGAAGGCAATGGCAACGCACTCCAGCACTCTTGCCTGGAAAATCCCATGGATGGAGGAACCTGGTAGGCTGCAGTCCACGGGATCACTAAGAGTCAGACACGACTGAGCAACTTCACTTTCACGCATTGGAGAAAGAAATGGCAACCCACTCCAGTGTTCTTGCCTGGAGAATCCCAGGGACGGGGGAGCCTGGTGGGCTGCCGTCCATGGGGTTGCAAAGAGTTGGACATGACTTGGTGACTAAACAGTAGTAACATTATAGTTTATACTTACTCATGTTCATGTAATCTTTAAATGCAGATTATTTAGGGTGAAACATAATGTGTATAACCAGAGTTAAAAGCATCCCAGGATAGTTCCTTCTTTCTGTTGTCTTAACCATTCCTCATCTCCACTCTTTGACTTTCTCCCTTTTACTTCCTAACATCTGTCATTTTCCAAGGACTATTTTCTGAACTGTATATTTTTTTCCCTTTACCATCACTACCTTAAAGAGCTAGTATATTTTCACACATTTCACTCACAGATTTTGAACATTGTATTTATTTCTAGTCTCCTAAGAATATTTTTGAAGGTTAGTAATACTTTTTTTTTTAATATAATGATAGCCTACTAAGTCTCATGGGACTCAGTCTTCATTTAGTTCCAAATGAGCACACTGTTATTTAACGATCCATCTATAGCTAGCAGCACCTCACACCAGAGACTGTATATTCTGATTTTGCATTTTGCCCCTTAGATTTATTTTGACTTCTTCCTCTCATTTATATTGACTTATTAAACTTTATTCCTGCTTCCTTGCCTGAACTAAGAAATTATACTAGAGTACTTAATCACATATTAACTAATTCTCTAGTGTTGATTGGTTTCTGGACAGAACCTGACCCGCAATATATTCTAAATCCTACTCCCATTTGTCCCAGTGTCATAAATCCTGACTATTACCAAATTCCCAGTACTATGTCTCCAACTCCACAGCATGATATTTCCGAATAGCATTTCAAACTCAACACATGCAAATTAAGCTTTTCATTTTACTCCCCAGATGGGATTTTCTTAACAAATTCTTGGGCAGAGTTTTTTTTTTTTTCTCCCAAGCTTCTTTTGGGACATTTAAGTTTTATTACTGATCTACTTGTTAAACCCTATTCCTTGACTATATGTAATTGCTCTGTCCTATAAGAGTGCTATCTTTTATTTTTATCTCTGTTTCTAATTTATATTCTTTTAATGTGGAAGTCTCTGTTTTCACCAACATCAATGTATTCTTAGTCATCCTTTATATTCAGCCTAATTTTCATCTTTTGATAAGAAATCCACAGTTAGCATTTGCAGATTTCTCTCCATTTAAAATTTTCCAGATAATTTTTTTTCTATAATTTTAAATGATTCAGTACATGTCTTATTTCTGCAACTGACATTTAAGACATTTAAGAGCACAGGGTCATTGAGTTTTTATTAATATTTCCATTGTTATCTTTAGTGCCCCAACAGAGGATAGAAAATTGAGTAAATTTATAATAATTGTTTCCTAAATGATATATATTTATATAAATCTCACTTTACTCCAGAATGATTGTGGACTACAGCAACTAAGAAATCATGCTTTGTCTTCAGAAAAATATAGGTTTGTATCTCAAGCTTTTCTAGCTTAATACTTAAGTAAATTGCCTAATCTAATAAGCCTATTTTCTCTGCAGTAAAATAGAGATGTGTGGAAACTTTCTCAAAGGTTATCATTTGTTGTGACAATTTTTTTGAGTTGACAAGTACCTTATTTTTATGTAGAAATTAAGATTTGCATCTTATTTTTCTTTCAAAATATAGTTTACAACTTGCAGAACTATCTTTTAATGTTTCCAAAGCTGTTTGCATCTTTAGTTTTATCCATTTGTTCATTTATTCACCCAGTCACTTATTTACTCTTTTACTTTTAGTGCTTTTCAAGGAGCACACAATATGGAGTATACTACTAGAAAAAAACATACATCCATAGAAACCAGAAGATCTAGCTTTGAGGGTGGATCCATCCTTCCATTCTAACTGAGAAATCATAATTAAGTTACTTCTGGGAGAATTAAATTTTATCTTAGAAAAGTTCTTATCATAGAAAGTCTCAATATATCATGACAACTATTATTTTTATCATGTGTTGTCATTAAAAAATATTCAGTGACATTTTAAAATAGGATTGACATATACACAGATTGACATATACACACTGCTATATTTCAAGTGGATAACCAATAAGAACCTGCTATATGACACTGGAAACTCTGCCCAATATTATGTGACAACCCTAATGGGAAAAGAATTTGAAAAAGAATAGATACATGTATATGTATAATTGCTGTCCAACTGAAATTATCACAACATTGTTGGTTAGCCAACTATATTCCAATATAAAACAAGAAGTAAAAAAAAAAGAAACAGAACAATATTAAAGGAAAAATAATAATTTAAAATCATGGCCACCAAAACACAAATAGGTAAGGAACATAAAATCAGATGAATTTGTAGTTATACAAACCTGCAGTCAACACTGGACACTGAAAGTGACTATCTGGGTTCTGTTAACCACAGCAAAAAAGAAAACACAATCAGTTATAAGGTTGGAAATGGCCATAGAGGAAAAAGATACAAATTCTGGTAGAGAAATGAAGCTTTTCCTATTACCTATAGGAAATAAGGAGAAGGCAATGGCACCCCACTCCAGTACTCTTGCCTGGAGAATCCCATGGACAGAGGAGCCTGGTAGGCTGCAGTCCATGGGGTCGCTAAGAGTCTGACATGACTAAACAACTTCACTTTCATTTTTCACTTTCATGCATTGGAGAAGGCAATGGCAACCCACTCCAGTGTTCTTGCCTGGAGAATCCCAGGGATGGTGGAGCCTGGTGGGCTGCCATCTATGGGGTCGCACAGAGTTGGACACGACTGAAGTGACTCAGCAGCAGCAGCAGCAGCAGAGATAACACCTAAGCAATCTAAATAGGTCCTCTAAACAACTCTATGTAAACATCTATAGTGTATCAGAAAGTTGATACATCACAATTCAGGAGCCCACACACAGCTAGTTGGACTTTGATGTACATGTAAGCTCTGGCTGTAGGTAATAACTGACTCTTTGTGACCCCAAAAGGGACTATAGCCTGCTAGGCTCCTCTGTCCATGGAATTTTCTGGAACACTGGAGTGGGCTGCCATTTCCTCCTCCAAGGGCTCTTGCCAACCCAGGGATCAAACCCGCATCTCTTGTGTCTCCTGCAGGCAGTTTCTTTACCACTAGCGCCACCTGGGAGGCCAGGATTTGGAGGTGAGCATATTCTTATCTGAGTCACTGTTGTACACTGAAACTAACACAATATTGTAAATGAACTTAGCTCAATTTTTTTAAATTAATAAAGGAACAAAACATTCCAAGAACAAAAGAAATTCCAAAAGAGGGAATCTCAACTCAAGCTGTCTTCAGCAAATATCCAGTAGTTCAGATTTCGCCTTCACCCTCCTTCTCAAGATGACACTAGAGGGTAGAGAAAATCTTGGCCAGTTTCATGAGGATAGAGCTTTTAAATTGTGCCTATCACCCCTGGATGTTAATTTGCTCAAGTGTCAACACTCTCTGTAGTGTCTTGTAGGTAGGCATTATGTTAACATCTGCCCTTGAAATTGCAGTGCTGAAACTCAGAGTCTCTCACTGAGGATAGTGAGAATCCAGTGGCCCTCCCTTGCTGGTATGCCCTGCTTCCGCTCTCACTGGCACTCCAGGGCTTCTGACTTTTAATCAGGGTGTTCTTCCCCAATCTTTCTTTGGGCCCACCCTCCATCTGCAGCCTCTATTGCAAAGATTACCTTACTCTTTGTTATTGTCTTTCTGTCTCCAATCCTCTCCTCCACTGAAGCATGCTGAAGATTGCTTTCTGAGATACCTGTGATCAGGGAGAGATTTGGTCTATACTATATCTGCTCTTTTCTCTGCTCAAATATGCCATGTTGCCAATGTCACTACTCCATTCAGCTGTGGGAATGGCATAATGGTATGGAGTACCCTGCAGTGGTTCTCCTCCTAGAAACTTTGTTTAGAAGTAAGTTAAAGACTTTCTACTTTTGATTCTCTCTGCTTTGTATACATGAACTACCCAGTCTTTGCCACTCATGCTTCATTTTCTAAGACTGTCACCTGGAATGAGAGTTACTGCAGTTGTATCTGTCTTCCTGTTTCTCTCCTTGAACAAGGAATCCTTTCTTTTTCTTCTTCTGTCAAGAAAGGACTTGTGCTATGTGATAAGATCTTCATCCCTGAGGTATCATTAACCCATTCCCTTCCTTGGGGCCACTGTGGCAATCGGACTGTGTGAGGATATGATTTATTTATTTTTATTGGAATGTAATTGCTTTACAATGTTGTGTTAGTTTCTGCCGTACAACAGAGTGAATCAGCTACGTGTATACATATGTCCCCTCCCTCTTGCACCTTCCTCCACTCCCCCATCCCACCCCTCTAGGTAATCACAGAGGAATGAGCTGAGCTCCCTGTGTTATACAGCAGGTTCCCACTTGTTCTCTGTTTAACACATGGCAATGTATTTATGTCAATGCCAATCTCCCAATTCACCCCATCCCCTCCATCCCTTCACTGCTGTGTCCACATATCTGTTCTCTATGTCTGCATCTCTATTTCTGCCCTGGAAATAGGTTCATCTGTACCATTTTTCTAGATTCCACATATATCTGTTAATATACAATATTTGTTATTCTTGTGAAAACATGATTTATGGGAAGCATAATAATAATTTCAGTTTATTATTTTCAGAATATTAACCCATTATGCATAATTTTACTCAACAGAATTTCTCATGACTATTGATTACCAGATAGTCTGAGAAGGTTACTATCAAATGTCTGGAATGGCACATACTCAAGACATAATTTGAATGCTCTTACCATTGCCCTTCACAAGGGCCTCTAATCATGCACACCTCTAATCATGGTCATTGTGAATGACAAATGATGGGCTTTGTGATATATAATCTGCCTAATGACTCAAGGCATTCTAATACCACCATCTCATACGCTCATTTCTAAATTTTTACTGGGCAACTAATGAGACTTTCCCACAAAGTTTATCCAGACCTTCTTCACAGTGAAAGGACCAAAAAGAATTGATGACTCTGGCCAGAGTGCAGATGGCTTTTGGAGAGTGCAAGTTTTTTCTGGCTGTGTGCTGAGGTCCTGGATTAGAAAAAGACCATGCTGATATAGCATTTGTTTATCAAATTTAACAAACATCTTTCAAACGCCAACTATAGGCAAAGGCTGAAATGATGGTATGAATAAGTACATTAAAATCTCTCAGTGTACTTGACCCACAGCACAGACAGACCTTCTGGCCTTTATTTTGATATATTCTTGGCACATGGAAATAAATGGCCTGCCATTGAGTCACTGTGCTGTTCTTTTTCTCTAGAATCAACTTTATCTTAAACATTAGGGAGAATAGAGAGAGAGAATAGAATAGAATAGAATAGAAGTTTAAGAGTTTTTCATCTCTATATGATAAGCACACAATTTCTGGATGATCCAAATATTCATTTTTTTCTTTCATGAAATAACCAATATTCATACCCTAGGGCTTCCCAGGTAGCTTTCCAAGTCTCTAAATTGATGTAGTATAGCTAAGCTATGAGATTCTTCTTGATTCACCAGACACTTTGGGTTTAATCTTGAGATTATTACTCAAATTTTCTGAAGGATATCTAGAAGAGGTAGAGAAAAATATGCACCCATTTCAAGGACTGATTAGAAAATGAAGGGGTACCTTCCTTTTGTACTGACCCTAGAGAAACCAAGGACTAGTGCTCACACACTTTGTTTTAAAATGACACCACAATCCCTGAGATGAGAGTTACTGTTGCTCCTCTTTATCCAGGGCCATGAAACATACACAGTAGCAACTACTACACATATGTTTTTTCAGGGCCTCATTTTCGGCATTAAAACAAAGACAGATGAAAACACGGCCTCAAACTCAGACAAGAAGGTAGACAAAGACCTACAGGCAAGGTAATTGAGGAGTGGCACTACTAAGTTATCAAGATAAAGGGGTTCAGTAAGTTAGAAGCTCCCATAACATAACCAAATCCAGAGACAGAGCCCAGCAAGCTCAAATGTGCTTTCACTTTGATCTCCATCTTCACTTTTGTCATCTGTTTATTTGCTCAGTAGATATACTTTAAACTGAACTCTTTACCAAATTAATTTGTATTAATCAGTTAATGTTCACTTTAGGTACAAATGTATATACTTTTTAAAAGTCTAATAGTTCTATAAAGTTAAAATAAAAATACATTAGTCTCAGTACTTCACTTCCAGTATATTTCTGCTCCCCAGAAGCAACCACTTTCACCTCTCTGATTATTTTTTAATTTTTCTGTTATATTGTGATATAGTTGATTTATAATGTCACGTTAGTTCCAAGCATATAGCAAAGTAGTTCTGTTATACATGCATCCAATCCTTTTTATATTCTTTTCCCATATCCGTTACTATAGAATACTGAGTGGAGTTCCCTCTGTTGTATGGTAGGTCCTTGTTGATGATCTATTTAATATATAGTGGACTTCCCTAGTGGCTTAGACTGTAAAGAATCTGCCTGCAAAGTAAGAGACCTGGGTTCAGTCCCTGGGTTGGGAAGATCCCCTGAAGAAGGGAATGGCTACCCACTCCAGTATTCTTGCCAGGTGAATTCCATAGACAGAGGAGCGCAGTGGGCTACTGTCCTTGGGATCCCAAAGAGTTGGACATGACTGAGCGAGGAACACTCTCACTTTTCATATGTTAATGTCAAACTCCTAATTTATCCCTCTCCAGCCCCCCACCTTTCACCTTTAGTAACCATAAGCTTGAAAACTGTAAGTTTTCTATGTCTGTGGGTCTGTTTCTGTTTTTTAAATAAATTCATCTGTACCATTTGTTTAGATTCCACATATAAGTGATAAAATGTAATATCTGTCTTTCTCTGTCTGACTTGCTTCACTTAGTATGATGATCTCCATGTTTATGCTGCTGCAAATGGCACTATTTCATTTTTTTTTATGGCCGAGCAATATTCTATTGTATACATGAACCACTTATTTTCCATTCATCTGTTGATGGACATTTAGGTTGCTTCCCATATTCACCACTTTTAATAGTTTCTTCTTGATAGTTTACTCCATATTTTCAATTAATATACATACTCCTTGATTAAAATAAATAGATATCTTCCAAAATTTTCCTGTGCTAGCTAGCCTTCAAGACAACCCTAAANTTGCTTCCCACATTCACCACTTTTAATAGTTTCTTCTTGATAGTTTACTCCATATTTTCAATTAATATACATACTCCTTGATTAAAATAAATAGATATCTTCCAAAATTTTCCTGTGCTAGCTAGCCTTCAAGACAACCCTAAATAATTATCATCTACCGGGTCAGGGTCTTGTATAGTCTCCTTCATCCTTGAAGAGGTCTGAGTGGCTCATGTAACCAGCAGGGCATCGTGGAAATATTGGTGTGGGAGTGCCATAGATAGGCTGTAAAACACACTGGATCTTCTACCTTGCTTACTCAGGGATCACTCACTATGCGGAAACCAGCTTCAATGCTGTGAGGACATTCAAGCAGCTCTGTGCAGCGGTCCACGTGGTGAAGTCCATATGTGCTGGGCTCCTGCCAACAGCACCAACCTGCCAGCCAGGTGAATGAGCCCCTTTGGATGTTAATCCTCCAGCCCCATTTAAGTTTTCCAGCCACATTTGACTACATTTAGTCCCAACATTTTGACTTTATGAGAAACCCTGAGTTAGAACAATAACTAAGCTATTCTCAAATTCCTGACCCACGGAAACTGTATGAGACCATCAGTATTTACTATTGTTTTAATAGCTAAGCTTTGGGATAACTTGTTTTGCAGTTGATGTTATATATTTACTGTAATAGAAAATGAATGTTTAGCTCTCCTTCAAGCCCCAAACCTCCTTCCCTATAAACATACAAATTCACACTTCTTTCTTCTTCCTTTTGATAACACTATTCGTTGTCCATATTATGTTTATATAATTATTCATGGCAGAGTCACACAGCATTAACTTGCTGAAGCCAAAATAAAAAAAACAAACAAAACCCAAAACAGTGGTTAAGTGTAGTTGGGACATGTGTGTCCAAGGTACAGAAATAGAAACCATTGGTTGAAGAAAATAAAGCTTAAAAGGTAAACTGATTTATATTCTCAAGACCCTGGTGAGGCAGATCGAGTCACTTAAACTTGATTCTGTGGGCAATGAGAACAAAGAGAGTTGCACGCAAATGGGTGAAATGATTTAGTTCACTTTTTAAGAAGGCACAGTTGATAATGAACAATAAGAGTGACACTAGAGTAATACAAGGGAAAGACTGTGGAATTAACTTCAAGCAGACATAATAATGATAAAAGGGGAATATATTGGCAGGACCTTTCAGGGATTAAAAATCCACATGTTTTGTAAAGCTAGTGGATATACAATGCAAGGTGAGAATGAATAAGGAAAGGATGATTTGGGGTTCTGTCCTGGGGATGACAGAATAAAGCTATAGTTTCTATTTATATGGCATGACAATTTATAAAACTCATGTATAGTGCAGTCAGTTATTTCAACTATCTTGTGATAAATTAATATGCATTAAATAACAAATAGAGTTAGTATAGGAATGTTAAAAAGACCCTAACCACTACTAAATAATTTCTTTGTGAAGACACTCTATTTAGTTTTTCCCTGTCAACTTTTTCTCCCGATAAAGTAGAAGTTGACTTGTGTTCGCCTTTTTAAACATATTTGTCTATATCTATCTTTGATTCTCCCCATGTTACTATTATACATAAATGGATTTTTAAAACAGTTTATTCAGTGGGCATAAATGGATTTTTAAAACAGATTATTCAGTGGGTATGTGTATAGCGGGTTGAGCCTCTGTGTGTCTGAAAAAAGTAATTTAGATAGTACTTCTGAGACTCTGAGTATATGAGTCACCTGAGGATCCTGATAAAGTGCAGATTCTAACTCAACAGGTCTTGGATTGAGCCCAAAATCCTGCATTTCTAACAAGCTCCCTGTGATGTCAGTGCTACTAGTCCATGGAATACATTTTGATTAGAAATGTTTTATACTAAAGCCATATGTGTATCTGTACCCCCACACACTTACTCAAAGTGCTTAAGCAGTTGTGCCATTTGGGGACACATAATATATCTGATTTCAATTTTAAAACAGCAACCATTTTTGCACAGGTTTCAAGGTAGACAATAGTTGCTGCCAATTGTATATGTGTTTATTCTCAGTAATATAAGTGCATTCCATTTCTGTCTGTGTTGGCAAGCATTCCCCTAAAGGTTTCTAAACACATCAATGATCTTTTTTCAAGAAAAGCTCCATAAAGAACCACCTCATTGTTAGTTGTTCATTAGTAGTTCTTTTACTGACAACTTGGACATATGCCTCTTAACTTTGCAAATATTTTAAAATTAAAATTACTTCCAAAGCATTTCAAATACTTCTGGCAATAACCTGCTTGGAAGCAGAATTCTAACTCTCTTCCCACAGGTCTCTTCTTTTATGATTCCATAGCCTTGTGGGTTCTCTTAATAGTCTGAATTCCACAATATAACTCATGTGTGTTGAAAGACATCTGAAATCATTGACATGCCTCAGGGTCTCAGAATTAAGCAACTATCAGCTCTGTCCTCATGTAATTGGGCATGCTTAGGTCCATCTCAGAAATTCCTTCTTTCTCTTTCTCCTTCCATTTACTCTTATGGGAAACCCATTTATGGTTCAGCCAAGTTTTTCAAAGGTCACATTTTTATCCCTGTAGAAGTACCTCAAGTCAAACTTCAATGGATGAACAATAGCTCTTTGTATACATGACAAAGAAGTAACCTTGAAAGCAATGATTGATTTTTATGAGATTCTAAGCAAGAACTCAGTCACCCTGGAGAAAGAAAATCTCCTGTCTGCTACTTAGGCATTGTGTGGGTGCATGCATGCTCAGTCATGTCTGACTCTTTGTGACCCTATGGTCTGTAGCCCACCAGGCTCCTCTGTCCGTAGGATTTTCCAGGCAAGAATACTGGAGAGGGCTGCCGTTTCCTCCTCCAGCGGTCTTCCCCACCAAGGAATTGAACCCATGACTCCTATATCTCCTGCACTGCAGGTGGATTGGTTACCAATGAGCCATTGGGGGACTTAGGCATTGAAAGTCCTTTATCTTCTTCTTTGCCAGATAGCTATGAGAGATATGTTGAAAAGGATACACTAATCATTTGGTGGTACTAATTTCTGAAAAGGTCTTGGGAATCTTTGAGTTGGATGGCCCACAGAAAATATGTTGCTTAACTTCTTATTTGATTTAGGAATCCTTAACACAGCATCTTTGAGATTCAGTCAAGGTGCCATGAATACTTTCTGTAGGGGTGAGATCCTAGCTGGACAGCTCCAGTTGTTAAACTCTGCAGCTGGGAGCAGTCATGAGCATTTCCTGAAGCTGCTCTGATGTTTCATACTATTCCTGCTCTCACCTTTTGTGCTCGTTTTAGATGTTCTCATCTTTTCAATTTTGCCATGTTAATTCCTATTTACTGCTTTTAGTATTGCATCTTAAAGTCTTCTCCAATTACTCAAATTTAGTTAGGAACTTAATACCAACACAGAGCAAAGCCTGAACTTTGACTCATGCTATCAACATCAAAGACTGTATCTCACCACTGAATTTTGAACTTCAGAAGCACTTCCAGTTTCTAACACTGTACTGCTCTCATAAGGAATGTGATGAAGCTCATCTCACCATTGGATGCACACCTTTGCTCTCCCATTTTTAGATGCACCCATGAAGAGTTAAACTCTGTGCATCAGGCCACACATACTGTTAGAGACCCAACTGGGAGAATAGCCCAGGAAACTTGGCTCGCAGTCTTGGTGTGCTTCTTACCACATGACCATCATTTCTGACAAATATAAGTTCACATAGGACTCCTCCTGCTGAAACATGCAGGAGAAAACACACGTTGGCAAAGTAGACTAGTCAGTGTATGTTAAGCAGATTTCTTAACAATAATGTGCGGTTTACAAGATTCCTATTGCCGTGGACTGAATGGTCCACATTTTGTTAACGTTATCATGACACAGGGTATTTGTGAGGGTCTTTCTAAAACAAATTGCCTTAATAGTCACATTCTTGGCTCTTGTCTTGCCAGACATAGATTTTGCTCCAATGGCATCTTTCTAAGAAGGCACTACTGGCTGTTGGCAGCAGCCACTGCTGCATTTAAATTCTTCATGGCCTCTAAGCTGTGCCCTCCAATATGTTTCCTGAGAAGCTAAGCTACTCTTAGCTTAAAATTTCAACTATATGCTTCTAAACCTGAAACAGATGTTATCTTGGCTGCTGTCATTTGTCATGAGCGTCTCTTTTTGTATTATATACAAGATAGATAAAAGGCAGGTAATTTGTTGCCTCACTCTATAGAGAAAGGAAAAAAGGGAGAGAGAGTGAAACAAGAGAAAGAGATAGAGACTAAATATATAAATTAGAGGAATAAAGCCACATGGAGACAGAAAAGTACAACCACTTGAGCATCTATTATCCTAATATCATATGCTATAGTTTGGCTACTACCGACTTGCCTGGCCTCTCTTTTGAATCATATTTGTGGCCACCCAGATTAACTCTGTGAGCTGTTCTTTTGATTTAATATCAGCTTGCTCTTTTCAGCTCCCATGTCATTTACTGTTTTTAAAAGAAATGTACTGCTTGTTACTCAACCTTCTGTGTTTTCAAGAACTCACAGTCCCCCCCCTCCTTTTTTTTCTCCTTTTTGTATGGGAACCAGGAACTAGAAAGCATTAAATGAGGAAAATAAACCACTCAGAAAAGGTGGAAGCCCAGAGTAAAAAAGGCTTGTCTTTTATGGTTTGTACTTGGTAAGCTGTGGGTGTGACTCAATTTCCTCACCACCCACATAAAAAGGTTGCCACCCAATCACTGTTTTTTCTATCCAAAACCCNTGGGGGACTTAGGCATTGAAAGTCCTTTATCTTCTTCTTTGCCAGATAGCTATGAGAGATATGTTGAAAAGGATACACTAATCATTTGGTGGTACTAATTTCTGAAAAGGTCTTGGGAATCTTTGAGTTGGATGGCCCACAGAAAATATGTTGCTTAACTTCTTATTTGATTTAGGAATCCTTAACACAGCATCTTTGAGATTCAGTCAAGGTGCCACGAGTACTTTCTGTAGGGGTGAGATCCTAGCTGGACAGCTCCAGTTGTTAAACTCTGCAGCTGGGAGCAGTCATGAGCATTTCCTGAAGCTGCTCTGATGTTTCATACTATTCCTGCTCTCACCTTTTGTGCTCGTTTTAGATGTTCTCAGCTTTTCAATTTTGCCATGTTAATTCCTATTTACTGCTTTTAGTATTGCATCTTAAAGTCTTCTCCAATTACTCAAATTTAGTTAGGAACTTAATACCAACACAGAGCAAAGCCTGAACTTTGACTCATGCTATCAACATCAAAGACTGTATCTCACCACTGAATTTTGAACTTCAGAAGCACTTCCAGTTTCTAACACTGTACTGCTCTCATAAGGAATGTGATGAAGCTCATCTCACCATTGGATGCACACCTTTGCTCTCCCATTTTTAGATGCACCCATGAAGAGTTAAACTCTGTGCATCAGGCCACACATACTGTTAGAGACCCAACTGGGAGAATAGCCCAGGAAACTTGGCTCGCAGTCTTGGTGTGCTTCTTACCACATGACCATCATTTCTGACAAATATAAGTTCACATAGGACTCCTCCTGCTGAAACATGCAGGAGAAAACACACGTTGGCAAAGTAGACTAGTCAGTGTATGTTAAGCAGATTTCTTAACTGAACAATGTGCGGTTTACAAGATTCCTGTTGCTGTGGACTGAATGGTCCACATTTTGTTAATGTTATCATGACACAGGGTATTTGTGAGGGTCTTTCTAAAACAAATTGCCTTAATAGTCACATTCTTGGCTCTTGTCTTGCCAGACATAGATTTTGCTCCAATGGCATCTTTCTAAGAAGGCACTACTGGCTGTTGGCAGCAGCCACTGCTGCATTTAAATTCTTCATGGCCTCTAAGCTGTGCCCTCCAATATGTTTCCTGAGAAGCTAAGCTACTCTTAGCTTAAAATTTCAACTATATGCTTCTAAACCTGAAACAGATGTTATCTTGGCTGCTGTCATTTGTCATGAGCGTCTCTCTTTGTATTATATACAAGATAGATAAAAGGCAGGTAATTTGTTGCCTCACTCTATAGAGAAAGGAAAAAAGGGAGAGAGAGTGAAACAAGAGAAAGAGATAGAGACTAAATATATAAATTAGAGGAATAAAGCCACATGGAGACAGAAAAGTACAACCACTTGAGCATCTATTATCCTAATATCATATGCTATAGTTTGGCTACTACCGACTTGCCTGGCCTCTCTTTTGAATCATATTTGTGGCCACCCAGATTAACTCTGTGAGCTGTTCTTTTGATTTAATATCAGCTTGCTCTTTTCAGCTCCCATGTCATTTACTGTTTTTAAAAGAAATGTACTGCTTGTTACTCAACCTTCTGTGTTTTCAAGAACTCACAGTCCCCCCCCTCCTTTTTTTTCTCCTTTTTGTATGGGAACCAGGAACTAGAAAGCATTAAATGAGGAAAATAAACCACTCAGAAAAGGTGGAAGCCCAGAGTAAAAAAGGCTTGTCTTTTATGGTTTGTACTTGGTAAGCTGTGGGTGTGACTCAATTTCCTCACCACCCACATAAAAAGGTTGCCACCCAATCACTGTTTTTTCTATCCAAAACCCCTCCCCTTTGATTTTGGCTAGGAGAGACCCTAAGAAAGACTGCCCTTTCTGGACTGCTGCAGACTGTGACATATAAAAGCTGTTAGCTGCTCCTGTAGCCAGCAGCACTCAAACCTTGTAGAGTTTTGCTCTCTGAGATTTGTAATAAGACACACTCCTCTCACAAGAGTTCATGCTACAACCTAGCAAAGAACTTTACATTTTTGGAAGAATACTATATTCATTTTGGCTTTGTGCAGAGGTAAGCTATTTAGCTCAACAAGTTTATTTTGCATGCATTGCTTTTAAAGTAGCTCACATTTTTACTTTTTTAGAAGTGAGATTGGGTTATTATAACTTTTTTGGTATCTATTCTATTACTTGGTGTCCATATATGTTTGGGGGACATTATCAGCACATTCTCTGTTATTACCTGTGATGCAGTTTTCCTTTCACTCTCAAGATGAGTTTCAATTCCTTAAGTTTTCCCTCTGAAAATAAATATGCAGTAATGCATTCTGTGACTCAGGCATTTGGGGTAAATGGCTCACATTCAGTTTAGGGTGAGTAGCCATGCTGTTTATTTTTCTCTAGCTATAGGAAGTTCCTCTTAGGGGGTTGCCTCATAACACCAAGTAAAATGTATAGAGACCATTACAGGTTGTCTCCTAGGCTTGACTTCAACATTTGTTTGGATTTTTTGAAGACAGTCAAATCAAGCACTGATTTTGTAAATTCATACCCTCTGGCCCTATTGTTTTGTTTTGTTTTCTCTTCACAGAGACTAACTCTACTTTTCTGCTTTAAGGCAAAGTAAACTCGTGGCCTCTTCCTCTCCACCTCTCAAAATGATAGCAGTCTCTGCCGTCAGCAGTGCACTCCTGTTCTCCCTTCTCTGTGAAGCCAGTGCAGTCGTCTTACTCAATTCCACTGACTCATCCCCGCCAACCAATAATTTCACTGATATTGAAGCAGCCCTGGAAGCACAACTAGACTCTGCGGATATCCCCAAAACCAGGCGGAAGCGCTACATTTCGCAGAATGACATGATCGCCATTCTTGATTATCATAACCAAGTTCGGGGCAAAGTGTTCCCACCAGCAGCAAACATGGAATATATGGTAAGAGAAATGTGTTTTCTTTGAATTCTGAGGGGAGGATGCTTTGCTTAAGGTGTACGTTGACAGGATTTAGTTTGTGTGTTAAAGGATATGGGGCTTTTTGTACCTTTTATCTTAGGGAATGTTCTGAAGTGCCTGGTAAATTAAAGACTGTTCTATCATAGAATTAAAAGGGAGGGAAAGTAGCTAATATTTTTGTGTGAGTTCCATAACCTTTGATCAAACAGGTCTTATATGAGAAAGAGATCAAGAGTGGGGTATGATGACTGACCACATTTGCAAGGTCCTCCTTAAAAAAAAAAGTCACAGGGAACTTTTTCTGTGCTTTGTTGGTCTAATAGTCATATTTATCAACTAAAATATTTCTTGAAAATATATTTTTTTAAATTATAGGTTTTGTGTGCATGATTTATTCTCTGGGTAGGTGTCTCTTCCCTTTCTTGGACAAAGCTGCTTCTGACACTAATCTATTTGTATTCTGAGAGAACATACTGACTTTTTCCTCCCTGTGATTTAATGCTTTGTCGTTCAGATAACAGCGAAGCCAGCACATTTGTGCACTGTTCCAACTTGCCTTGAACACATGCTTTGCTCTCTCTTAAAAAGAAAACAGAAAACAAAAACTTGGCTCTCTGTGTTTAAACTGTTTTACTTAGAAAGTTTTTTTTTTTTTTAAGTTGATTTTAAAAGAGTAGATGTCTTTTTAAAGTTTCTTAATATTTGGTTTTGAATTTATACAAGGTTATGGTTAAACTTCTAGCACCTCCCAAGAGCACAGCTTGGATCCTGTTTAAGGCAATGAAGACCACCAATATGGTATTTCTAAGCTGGGGTGGGGGAAGTGGTATCACTAACAACTTTTTATAAGTGCTGACCTAAATTTAGAGCTTTCTGTCAGTTTTTAAATTTCTTTCTTTTATTTAATTAAGCTTTTTAATTGTAGATATCATTGTCACAAGAAAAATAAAGACTTGCCAAATGAAAGAGAGTCATGGTTCATAGAAGTACAATTCAGACTTTACTCAAAGGCATTTTTCTAGGATTTCTTAATGAAAGTGGAAAAGAAGATATCATTCCTTGTGTGTGAGGGGCAATACAGTCTCATAATTAAGACTGTGGAGCCTGAAATCTAAATGCTTGGGTTCGAACCTCAGTCCTGGAATTATAAGTTGAATGAGTTAATTACCTAATTTTGTTTTATTTTCATCAGCTCTAACGTGAAGATAAAAGTATTATCTGCCACAAGGGGTTATTATGGGGAATATATGAGCTGAGGGGTAGAACAGTTAGACTAGATCCTACAGAAAAATAATGTTCAAGAAACATTAGTTTTTATGGGTGCCTGTGAACTTACTGAGATACATGCCCAGTGAAAACCTGTTCAAGATCTAAAAATAGGAGCAGTTACTCACATTGAACAGGTATTTCTAGAAGTGATGTCCAAATATAGAAAGGAGAGGAATAAACGTGTTTTCAAGCATCATGCATTTTATGATACATAAGATTCTGTGCAAGCTCAAAAAGGTATGCTCTCCAGACTGCAGGTTTAGGGGTACTCCTTGATGGTGACCACATCACTATGCAGACTAAGGTGAGGATCAAGACAAATGAACTGGCTTTGGAGAGAAACTCATCTTGGTTGAAATCCTAACTGTGCTGCTTGTTTTGTGGCCTTGTGCAAGTTGCTTAATATACATAAGACTGAACTTCCTTCTCTGTAAAATGGGAACAACAATTTATACAATAGCCAATCAATATGTAGTGCAATTTATTATTTCAATAATATGGAGGAAAGAGGGATGATCATGAATAATATGTAGGGTACAACACAGTGGAAATGCATTTTAAAAAGCCGTAGTTTTCCAGTTATGTTTTCCCCCACTGATCACAAATTGATTCCACATGCAATTATTAAATTGCTTCTATAAGCCGAAGATTTGGTTAATTGTTTCCATAGATGATCTCATTTGATAGCTCACAGTCTCCCTATGAGGGTAAGATTATGATCCTCGTTTTACAAATGAGATCATTTAGGCCCAGAAAAGTTAATGACTAGGCAAAGGTGGTTTGGAAAATGAATAGTATCACCGGAATTATAATTTAGGTCTGTGCAATTTCAAAGCCTATGCTTGTATTGGAGGGGGATCTTTCCATTTGTTAGACTGAGCAAATACTACATTGGGGCAACTGCTGAGATGCTAGGGTATCTGTTTCCTCCTGTATGGTGCCAGCTGAAATCATATAGTTTTCGTATTCTGTTTGACATCCCTTTCTTATTATTTGCTTTTGAACTATGGGAGCCACTATATATGATTTATTTTGTAAGAACCAGATACAATGCTAGTTGTATGGTAAATGCTTTATAAATCTTCCTCCATTTAGTAAGGGTGCCCCTGGTGCCTCAGAT
This sequence comes from Raphicerus campestris, assembly GCA_006410735.1. Taxonomy (NCBI): domain Eukaryota; kingdom Metazoa; phylum Chordata; class Mammalia; order Artiodactyla; family Bovidae; genus Raphicerus; species Raphicerus campestris. The sequence continues at coordinate 34,964 of SJYW01052859.1, read as the reverse complement.
TGTAAAGAATCTGCCTGCAATGCAGGAGACCCAGGTTCAATCCCTGGACTGGGAAGATCCTCTGGAGAAGGGAATGGCAACCCACGCCAGTATTCTTGCCTGAAGAATTCCATGGACAGAGGAGCCTAGCGGGCTATAGTCTACCAAAGGGGTACAAAGGGTCAGACACAACTGAGAGATTAACACTTCCACTTCCTCTTCACTTAGTAAAGAATGAAAAACAGTAGTCTAGTACTATACTATAAAGTAACATTGTCTCAAGTTGTCATGTAAATACTCCATATAGTTCATCACACATATATTTATTCACTTACTGTTTATTGAGCATTTACTATATGTGAGACACTATTCTAAACACCCAGGATAAATTTGTGAATAAAATAGATACTCCTTGGGCCCTGGGTGAGGATTCAGACAATAAACAAGATCAACAAATTACATAGTATGTCAGAAAGTGATAAGTTTATGAAGAAAAATAAAGCAGGTTGAGGTTTGGATATTTCATAGTGTAATCATGAAAGGCTCCCTTAGAATGTCCTAGAGTAAGGGGAGAGAGGGATCCACATGGATAGATGAGGGAAGACTTCCAGACAGAAGGAAGAGCTTGAGTAAAGCCTCTAAGGTTTGAGGGGAGGCGAGCAGATTAGTTCAGTTAGAAAAACATGGTCAGTTTAGTGAATTCCTATCTCTATGAGGCTACCCAGGTGGCTCAGTGTTAAAGAATCCACTGCCAACACAGGAGATGTGGGCTTGATCCTTGGGTTGGGAAGATCCCCTGGAGAAGGAAATGGTAACCCACTCCACTACTCTTGCCTGGAAAATCCCATGAGTAGAGGAGCCTGGTGGGCTACAGTCCATGGAGTCGCAAACAATCAGACATGACTTAGCAACTAAATAACAACAAAGTCTCTATGAATAAATGGCCAGCTGAAATAATTCACTGGATCCCTCATGCAGACTCAGAGAAACTTTGAGGGAAGTAAAACTTTGAGGTCAGAGCAGGAATGTAATCGACTTTAACCCCCAGGTCAGGTGAAAAATACAAATCTCAGTTGAACACGGCTACTTTTAATTTGTTTAACATTGCTTTGGATTATGAACAATTTGGAAGTACGTTCCATTCCTAACCTCAAATACAGGCCTCAGAAACTGAGGATGCTTATCTCACTGTTGCTCCAAACTCTGTGTTCCAGCTGTCTCCCTCGGTGGGTGATAGCACCGTGGGACCCTCACAGAGGATGTTCTTCAGCTCAAGTCCCTTTTTAATTACACCAGCCTGATCTGAAATCACCTTCATTCACAACTTTTCTAAGACTTTTCCCATGCTATTTCCTCACCTTCTACTGTCTTCTCCTTAACCTGTGTGTGCTCAGCTGTGTCCTCTTTGCAAACCTATACACTGTAGCTTACCAGGTTCCTCTGTCCATGGGGTTTCCCAGTTAAGAATACTGGAGTGGGTTGCCATTTCCTTCTTCAGGGGATCTTACTGACCCAGGAATCAAAGCCAAATCTCCTGTGTTCTGTAAGAAAGATTTGTTCTTTACTGATACTTCCTATATTCACAGCCATATTTGATCTCTCCTTTGAGTCATGTAACCTATTATGTCTATCATACTGCTCTCATCAAAGTCAGATCCAATTTATAGTTATTTGTGTATTTCCTGCAAACTTCTTAATTTTAAGCTTGTATTTTCTTGGGATATTTCTTGTGTACAAACAGTAATCAGGCATTATTTGGTGAACTTACTTGAAATCGCTATGAATTGTTATACGTTTATAACTTGGATCAATTTTGATATTATTATATATATTTATTTATGTATTTATATATTTAATTATTTATAATTAAAGTTCACTCATCATTTATAATAATATTTTATCTTGTGGACCTAAAATACAAAAGTTTTTCAAAATTTGAAAAAAGAAATCCCCTTAAATTAACTGATTTTATCTTCTTCAAGTACTTGATTATGTTCATATATGCTTGAGTCAATTAAGTGGACACAATTTGAACATGAGATTGGTGACATTCATATTATAGGGTATAATATTTTCTTTGGGTATATTGGCCATGATTTTAGTGAAAAGCACGTACTTAGAAATATTTAATTTTCCAAACACTGTATCCTGTCAAAAAATAATAGATAGAGTTTAAGATATGCAAGTCAAACTCTTGGCTTCTATTCTACAATTAGTTTCTTGACAAATTTCCAGAGCTTCTTGGACACCAGCTGTTTCTCATTCTTCCTAAGGGCAACTTAAACTATGACTCTAAACCACAAACCACACTAGTTTCTCAGAATACGAATCATCCTTGAAAGAATAAGATTACAAGGCTCACACATGGAGTAAAATTTGTAGGATATTTCTTGAAATTAAGTCAATCGAATGAATTTTTTAAAATGTAAAGTCCTTTTGTGAGAGGTTAAGAGCCAAAGATAACAGAAATCTTTGTATTTAAAGTGTAAACAAAACAGGAAAAACAAGCAGGGAGGAAAAAAAAGAAAACCCTAAGCACACTGTAAGAGGCAATATGAAGTGAAGTGAAGTGAAGTCGCTCAGTCGCGTCTGACTCTTTGCGACCCTGTGGACTGTAGCCTACCAGGCTCCTCCCTCCGTGGGATTCTCCAGGCAAGAGTACTGGAATGGGTTGCTATTTCCTTTTCCAGGGGATCTTCCTGACCCAGTGATTGAACCCAGGCCTCCTGCATTCCAGGCAAACGCTTTAACCTCTGAGCCACCGGTGTAAGACACTGCTGTGTAAGATTGATGTAATAAAACAGTACAGACAAATACCAAAATACCATGGAGAAGTCACAGAAAGAAGAGGTAATCTATGGTTGCAAAATCATGAAAGGCTCTTTGGAGGAAGTGTATTTGAAATAAATGCTCAGGAACGGGCAGGATTGACTGTTACAGTAAGTAAATCAATACATGAACAAAATCACCAGGAGAGAGAAAGCATAGCACATTATCCATGTTGTCAAGGATTCTAAGAACAGATTGAGGATCATTTAATACAAGAGCAATTAGGGAGGCCATGGAGGCCTAATATCCGGGTCAAAGGTGCAGAGAAAGGTGGCACCTGGCAATTGAGAGAGTTTAGATTGGCTGTGAAGATCAGCCAAGAATTAGCAACCATTGAATCAGTGGGGCCATTCTTTTAGCAAAGGTAAGGAGAGCTGTGCCTATGAACTACTTCCATTAGCTGTTCACACCTGTCAAAGCACGTAGGTGTAGATGTCTGACTTCTCCTTTGTTGTTGTTTCAGTCACTAAGTGGTGTGGGATTCTTTTGCAACCCCATGGTCTGTAGTCTGCCAGGCTCTTCTGTCCATGGGATTTCCCAAGCAAGAAGAATAGTGGAGTGGGCTATTGGCTCCTTCTCCAGGGGATTTTCCTGACCCAGGGATGGAACCTGTGTATCTTGCCTTAGCAGGTGAATTCTTTACCACTCAGCTACCAGGGAGCAGTTTTCATAGATGGTAGAGAATGGTGGAAAGACAGGTAGGGGACAGCATGAAGATAATAATGGATATGAGCTAAAACCTTAAAACTAAAAAAGCATAATGTAATTTCAAGAAGTCAAAGTTGCTAAATTGATAATATGGCCAATTTTGTTTGTTTGGTGCCTGCAAATATTACTTGCGGAGCTAAGGGAATAAGTCTTCCCATATTTTTCTGGAGAAGAGAAAAACGCTAGTTTCCAAGTCGCAGCAGGTGGTAAAGTTACAGAAAGCATGACTCAAATGAGTGAATGGAGAAGAGATTAATCTGTCCTCAGAAACAGCACAATAAAGTATTGGCCTACAGTAATTTATGTCTTGAGAATAAGGAAAAACTCAAGTTTTGTTTATTTGAACTTCATGTGGAAGAAAATGTAGATAATATAAATGACTTTTTTCCCTTTATTCAATAGTTGACTAAACATCTGTGATGTCTATCCTTATCTTTTTTTTTAATGAAATCATATACTGTACTAGATGGCACATTTCCTCTCATTTGGGAAGGATAACTCAATTTCCCTTTTATAAACATGAGTAACTTGATGTGTCTAACCAATTTTTTTTTTTTTCAATGAATGCTTTTCTGACCACTAGAAAGCCTCCTGAGAATGTTGCCAGCCAACAGGGAAGTGAGAAGGACTGCTGACAGGAAGGCATTTCTCCAACACATTTGAAACTCCACATTCCTGTTCTCCTACATGTAGAACCTTTTAAGTGTCTTGGCTTCAAATGGAGACCAGGCACATTTTACAGGAATTTTCTCCCCAGGTGCATGTTGTGTAGCATTTCTAAGTTAATATTGCTTATATATAAATGTCCAGCTCTCCACTTGTGTAGCCAGCTGAAGGCAAGGACATTTTTGTTTGTGATTGTTTTAAATACAGGCTCTAAGAAGTGCAACTGTGAAAACGTTATCATGATGTGATTCAGAGCCTCACCATTCTTGGTAGAAGAGCTTAAAATCACACATAGGCTACATATGTGTGGACCATATTTCCTAGTACTCAACATTGCTTCTTCTGGTGGCAAATAATATTTGACCACATGCCATGGTATAGGAAATAATTTTATTATATTTCTATTCATTGGTGTGGTTCAGTCGCTAAGTTGTGTCTGACTCTTTGCGACCCCATGGACTGTAGCATGCCAGCCTCCTCTGCCCTTCACTACCTCCTGAGATTGCTCAGGTTCATGTCCATTGAGTCGGTGAGTCTATCTAAACACTTCATCCTCTGCTGCTCCCTTCTCCTTTTGCCTTTTGACTATTTGTAGAACCTAGAGTCATTTCTGTCCCACAGAGAACACTCAGTCAAAACCTGTGGAAAACTGAATGACATCTTCTAACTTTTGCTGGGCATTCCATGTAAAGCGCATGTAAGTATGGCGCTGCACTCTGCTGGGCAGGAGTCACTCAGTATTCAGGCCCTCATCCGCAATATGTATTTATGTGCTTGACAAGCTGAGGGATTCAGTGGGGAGCAAAAAGATACTTTTTTTAATAGGGAGTACTGTGAAAACAGACAAGCAAGTGGGCAAAGCAGCAAGCTGAGTGCTAAAGTAGAATAAATAAAGGGTACTTTGGGATCACAAGGCACATACCTAGCCCAAACTTGGACTGGGCTAGAGAGGCAGGGAAGATTTCCAAGAGGAAATGATTTCAAATATTAAATATGAAAATAAATAAAAGTTGTGCAGGCAGGAGTTGGAAAAAGGCAGTGGGTGGTAGGTGAGGAAGGGTGTTCTGAGAAGGTGAACATACATTGAAGGATAAAATTCAGTGTGGCTTGGACGTAGAGGATAAAAGAAAAAGTGATATTTGATGGGGCTGGGAAGGTAAGCAGAAATTTGAATTTTATTCAAAGATCAAGGCAAGTGGTTGAGGGTTTTAAGTTATGGAATTAATTTGCCTTCAGAAGGGTCATTCTGGCTTTAGGTTGAGAGAGGGATTGGAGAAAGAAGTAACAGCATACTCAGGAGACCAGTATAATCGCCTGGGGGAGGGAGAATTGGCCTTAGTGATGCTTAAGGTCATAGGGACAAAATGAATTTGGGCCTTGAATCAGTAGGGGTGAGGGATTTATATGAAGAAGTGGCATGAGGGTTTATACTGGGGGGCAGCCACAGAGGATACCTCTGTTTTTGACTAAGACAATTAAGTTTCCTTGAGTTGGAGAAAACAAAATAAAGCGCAGGTTTCTGGTAGTCATTAGGTAGCTGAAGTTTTGTCATCCAGGGTGCACATCTAGAGAGGTTGAAAATAGTAGCTAGTGTGTGGGAGGGAACGTTCTTTCAAAACAAAGAATTTGGGAGGGGAGTTATGCTTTGGTAATCAGAATGGACCACTTTACATAATGGGGGTAGGATAGTGTCATGGAGACAGCATGGGTGGATGATTTTATGTCTGGGAATCTACTCAAGAATTTTTGCAAGGAAGTTTCATGGATCTTTATTTATTTATTTATTTTGTTTTTTAGAATCAGTGCTGATCCTTAAATCAACATGAATCCAATTCTATTTCAGAGGGCTGGATAGTGCCAGGTCCATCTAGTCTTTCTGACTTATTTAGCATAAGGTTTTGGGGGAAAATTAGTCAATGGACTTAAGAAAAATAGAAGTTGACTAGTCTGGCTAGTCTGGTGTACTGAATTTAATGTATCTGAAAACGATTTAATAGTCAGTCAATAACCATTAAATAGTTATGGACTTGAGATGTGTAATTGTCTATGAGAATTTCTAAAGAATGGTGTGGGAGGAAGTCAGGAAGATAAAGACTAACAGTTTAAAGTGGTCAAGAGAAATGTCTGGCATAAAATACATCATGGACTGAGGTTTGGAGGGATATGATTTGAATGTTTCCAGTCCATGTTACCCATAGTGTCTAAAATCAGATAGATTTTAGCGTCCAAAAGCATATTTTTTGACACAAATATGGAAGAATGCCCCCCAAGTTGTGTGTTTAGATTAGACTTTTCATGACTCTTAAAATTTCACATCACATACTCCCAACTGAAACAGTCCAGAAATGTTGCTTAAGGGCACAATCTTTTTTTTAATCCTACAAAGTGCATCAAATTCACATTTCATAATTTCATTAAATATGAGCGTTCTACCCAATCTGTCTCTGCATTCCAGGGAGAGCATGTTTTCAGCAAGCAGTAGGTAGGCGGAAAGGCATTTGAATTCTTCTAACTAAGTGGGCTATAGCAAGATACAGGGTTTACGTGAGTATCATAAGACAGTTTAACAATGAAGAAGTCAGGTTTTTCAGAGTCGGACATGACTGAAGCGACTTAGCAGCAGCAGCAGCAGCAGCAACATTGAGTTGGTAAAAAAAAAATTAACTGCACATGAAAATGTCTTCCTGGCATATTAGTACAGTATTAAATGATAGCTGGTAGGTATTAACTTCCTGCAAAAGGAGGACTATTGCTAGAATCCATCAAGTGGTCTTAAAATTTAAAGATAAATCATATGTTAAAGAGGGATTTAAGGAAGGGAGTTATTACATTTTAAAACTCTGAAACGGTCTCTAATTTTTATCTTCCACTGTTTGATGTTATTTTCCTGGAAGCAAGGTCCTTATTATCTATTCACAATTCTGTTTCTGATTAGTTAGTTGCTTCAGGGTTTATCTGTTTTCACCTTATCTGATTGCTTGCTAAATTTAAAGTTTGATGTCTCTTAAACTTCAGGCTGCCAGCTAATCGTGATTGAAAATGCACCTCTCCCATTTTAGGCAGCTTTCCGGCTCACAGACCACAACTCTTCCAGTGTCCGGTCTTCTGATAATAATATTTACCATTCTGTACAACCTGCCCTGCTAAAACTGCTAAATTCTTTTTAGTCACTATCTCGCCTAACCTTCAGAGCTGTCTTGTGAAATGGGAACAATTTTCTTCATTTAGAGGCAGGAAATTTGAAGTTTGGACAGTGTAAGTAGCTTCCCCAAGGTCACAGAGCAAGTAAATCAAAATGATGAAAGCGCAGTTCTGTCTGACAGCAAAGCCCATGCCTTAAGAGCAGACAGTATGCACTCCCCTCCATGTGTTCATCTCCTGCTCTTGAGCCCACTGGCTCGGGAATGTCTCCAACATGCATTTTATCTGAGGACATCACTGAATATTAGAAAGTATTTCTTCATGTGGAATCAAATCTTGCTTCCTGTACTCTTTCTAACCTTGGCAGCCACATAGGAAAACTCTGTATTATGATAGTGTTTCAAGTCTTTGAAGGCTATGAGCATCCACGCATTAGACCTTGACCCCCAATCATCCAGCTCTTTCTAACCCTCCAGCCTTTTTGTGCTAAACACCTATACACACTACCTCTTTTACCCAGAGTATGGCCAGCATAGGGAAGGTGGCATAAAGATATTTGCCTTTTGAAAATCCTAGAAAAGGTAAGAAGTTGTGCCATTAAGGAAATGGAAAATCAAGTCTCCCCCGCTCCCATCCATCCCTTACATTACACATACACACAGGAATGCTGCCAGTTAGATCATCTTGGGGTCTGCAAGCAGCTTGGCTCTGAGCAAGGAATGCCTTTTACTAGGCTGTTGTCCTTGGTTGGGTTCCAACATGTGTGTTCTCTATTTTTTCTGTAAGAGATGTATCTATTTGCATAATAAACATGTCTGAATAAATAGTTGGACTTTTTCATGGCGGTTGCCTTTCTTTTTGTTTACTTATTTTTAAATTAGTTTTTATTGGCGTGTAGCTGCTTTAACAACGTTGTGTGCTCTCTCTTCTGGCAGTGAGGTACATAGACATGACATGACCCGAGCTGCATAGAGCAGCGCCGACAAGTTAGTCTTCATTCATTCTACTTCTGTGGCTGCATCCTTTCACATTAGGCTGGCAGATGAGGTAGAACATACTCCTGCTGAGTCATCTCATAGTCTCGGGAACCAAACTGCTTATAGATTAAATGTGTCTTTTAAATACAGAGTCAACATTATTATCATAGAAAAGGATCGCCTTACCTTGAAAAATTTTTATATGCTCTTTCTCTAAGATTTTGGACTCTCAGAATGTTATGCGTCTGTCACTTCTGATATATCATTTAATAAAGGCATTGAGAGTTCCCTTTGATTCCGAATAAGCCACATGAGCCTCATCTGTTCTCTCTGTTCATATCTGTGTCACCACAGACTGTGTTCCCTCCTCCTGGAACTGTCATCCTCAGAATGAGTGATGCTGTCTTATTTGCATAGCAGGAAACAGAATGGTTTCATTACCTCTCGCATTTGTAATTCTGTCCTTCATGAAAGTACAGAGCAAACTGCCTCACAGAGCCTAGCAGTCAGTATCAGTAACAACCAGTCATTTTCCTGATGAAAGGCTATGTTTATTTTTTATCAAATATTGGATTAATAACGTACAAGAGCTGAGTGGAAGGAGGGCTTCCCTCATAGCTCACTTGGTAAAGAATCTACCTGCAGTGCGAGAGACCCCAGTTCGACTCCTGGGTGAGGAAGATCTGCTGGAGAAGGGATAGGCTACTCACTCCAGTATTCTTGGGCTTCCCTCGTGGCTCAGTTGGTAAAGAGTCCACCTGCCATGCGGGAGACCTGGGTTTGATCCCTGGATTGGGAAGATTCCCCTGGAGAAGGGAAAGGCTATCCACTCTAGTATTCTGGTCTGGAGAATTCCATGGACTATATAGTCCACGGAGTTGCAAAGAGAGGAAGGACACTGTTCTAAGTCCTTTTAAGTGAAAACTAACTTCTAGAAATGTACCCCTTTTCCCACACCTCTTCTGTGATGTGTGTATGGGGGTGCAGGAGCAGGGTGTGGTGAGTAGGAGTGGGATAGAAGAGGGGAGGCCCAAAGTCCTTGGCAGTCAGAATGACACTCCACTGAATACGCTTTAAACTATCATCTCTAACTGAAAGAACACAGAACAACTTTGTAAGCACACATTCAAGGTCTCCAACTCGGAAATGTTGATTCACTGGGTCCAGGATTGGGCTGGGGATCTGCTTTTTCAAAAAGTTTCCGTTGGAGACCCTGGAGTGATTGCCCAGGTGAGAGAAAATATCTGAGATCATGATTTAGGACATAAAACTGAGCTGAGAAAAATATTTTGTGGCTCAAATATCCATTTATTTATCAAGAGACTATATACTATAAGAATGAACATGTTAAACCNGAAAACGATTTAATAGTCAGTCAATAACCATTAAATAGTTATGGACTTGAGATGTGTAATTGTCTATGAGAATTTCTAAAGAATGGTGTGGGAGGAAGTCAGGAAGATAAAGACTAACAGTTTAAAGTGGTCAAGAGAAATGTCTGGCATAAAATACATCATGGACTGAGGTTTGGAGGGATATGATTTGAATGTTTCCAGTCCATGTTACCCATAGTGTCTAAAATCAGATAGATTTTAGCGTCCAAAAGCATATTTTTTGACACAAATATGGAAGAATGCCCCCCAAGTTGTGTGTTTAGATTAGACTTTTCATGACTCTTAAAATTTCACATCACATACTCCCAACTGAAACAGTCCAGAAATGTTGCTTAAGGGCACAATCTTTTTTTTAATCCTACAAAGTGCATCAAATTCACATTTCATAATTTCATTAAATATGAGCGTTCTACCCAATCTGTCTCTGCATTCCAGGGAGAGCATGTTTTCAGCAAGCAGTAGGTAGGCGGAAAGGCATTTGAATTCTTCTAACTAAGTGGGCTATAGCAAGATACAGGGTTTACGTGAGTATCATAAGACAGTTTAACAATGAAGAAGTCAGGTTTTTCAGAGTCGGACATGACTGAAGCGACTTAGCAGCAGCAGCAGCAGCAGCAACATTGAGTTGGTAAAAAAAAAATTAACTGCACATGAAAATGTCTTCCTGGCATATTAGTACAGTATTAAATGATAGCTGGTAGGTATTAACTTCCTGCAAAAGGAGGACTATTGCTAGAATCCATCAAGTGGTCTTAAAATTTAAAGATAAATCATATGTTAAAGAGGGATTTAAGGAAGGGAGTTATTACATTTTAAAACTCTGAAACGGTCTCTAATTTTTATCTTCCACTGTTTGATGTTATTTTCCTGGAAGCAAGGTCCTTATTATCTATTCACAATTCTGTTTCTGATTAGTTAGTTGCTTCAGGGTTTATCTGTTTTCACCTTATCTGATTGCTTGCTAAATTTAAAGTTTGATGTCTCTTAAACTTCAGGCTGCCAGCTAATCGTGATTGAAAATGCACCTCTCCCATTTTAGGCAGCTTTCCAGCTCACAGACCACAACTCTTCCAGTGTCCGGTCTTCTGATAATAATATTTACCATTCTGTACAACCTGCCCTGCTAAAACTGCTAAATTCTTTTTAGTCACTATCTCGCCTAACCTTCAGAGCTGTCTTGTGAAATGGGAACAATTTTCTTCATTTAGAGGCAGGAAATTTGAAGTTTGGACAGTGTAAGTAGCTTCCCCAAGGTCACAGAGCAAGTAAATCAAAATGATGAAAGCGCAGTTCTGTCTGACAGCAAAGCCCATGCCTTAAGAGCAGACAGTATGCACTCCCCTCCATGTGTTCATCTCCTGCTCTTGAGCCCACTGGCTCGGGAATGTCTCCAACATGCATTTTATCTGAGGACATCACTGAATATTAGAAAGTATTTCTTCATGTGGAATCAAATCTTGCTTCCTGTACTCTTTCTAACCTTGGCAGCCACATAGGAAAACTCTGTATTATGATAGTGTTTCAAGTCTTTGAAGGCTATGAGCATCCACGCATTAGACCTTGACCCCCAATCATCCAGCTCTTTCTAACCCTCCAGCCTTTTTGTGCTAAACACCTATACACACTACCTCTTTTACCCAGAGTATGGCCAGCATAGGGAAGGTGGCATAAAGATATTTGCCTTTTGAAAATCCTAGAAAAGGTAAGAAGTTGTGCCATTAAGGAAATGGAAAATCAAGTCTCCCCCGCTCCCCTCCATCCCTTACATTACACATACACACAGGAATGCTGCCAGTTAGATCATCTTGGGGTCTGCAAGCAGCTTGGCTCTGAGCAAGGAATGCCTTTTACTAGGCTGTTGTCCTTGGTTGGGTTCCAACATGTGTGTTCTCTATTTTTTCTGTAAGAGATGTATCTATTTGCATAATAAACATGTCTGAATAAATAGTTGGCCTTTTTCATGGCGGTTGCCTTTCTTTTTGTTTACTTATTTTTAAATTAGTTTTTATTGGCGTGTAGCTGCTTTAACAACGTTGTGTGCTCTCTCTTCTGGCAGTGAGGTACATAGACATGACATGACCCGAGCTGCATAGAGCAGCGCCGACAAGTTAGTCTTCATTCATTCTACTTCTGTGGCTGCATCCTTTCACATTAGGCTGGCAGATGAGGTAGAACATACTCCTGCTGAGTCATCTCATAGTCTCGGGAACCAAACTGCTTATAGATTAAATGTGTCTTTTAAATACAGAGTCAACATTATTATCATAGAAAAGGATCGCCTTACCTTGAAAAATTTTTATATGCTCTTTCTCTAAGATTTTGGACTCTCAGAATGTTATGCGTCTGTCACTTCTGATATATCATTTAATAAAGGCATTGAGAGTTCCCTTTGATTCCGAATAAGCCACATGAGCCTCATCTGTTCTCTCTGTTCATATCTGTGTCACCACAGACTGTGTTCCCTCCTCCTGGAACTGTCATCCTCAGAATGAGTGATGCTGTCTTATTTGCATAGCAGGAAACAGAATGGTTTCATTACCTCTCGCATTTGTAATTCTGTCCTTCATGAAAGTACAGAGCAAACTGCCTCACAGAGCCTAGCAGTCAGTATCAGTAACAACCAGTCATTTTCCTGATGAAAGGCTATGTTTATTTTTTATCAAATATTGGATTAATAACGTACAAGAGCTGAGTGGAAGGAGGGCTTCCCTCATAGCTCACTTGGTAAAGAATCTACCTGCAGTGCGAGAGACCCCAGTTCGACTCCTGGGTGAGGAAGATCTGCTGGAGAAGGGATAGGCTACTCACTCCAGTATTCTTGGGCTTCCCTCGTGGCTCAGTTGGTAAAGAGTCCACCTGCCATGCGGGAGACCTGGGTTTGATCCCTGGATTGGGAAGATTCCCCTGGAGAAGGGAAAGGCTATCCACTCTAGTATTCTGGTCTGGAGAATTCCATGGACTATATAGTCCACGGAGTTGCAAAGAGAGGAAGGACACTGTTCTAAGTCCTTTTAAGTGAAAACTAACTTCTAGAAATGTACCCCTTTTCCCACACCTCTTCTGTGATGTGTGTATGGGGGTGCAGGAGCAGGGTGTGGTGAGTAGGAGTGGGATAGAAGAGGGGAGGCCCAAAGTCCTTGGCAGTCAGAATGACACTCCACTGAATACGCTTTAAACTATCATCTCTAACTGAAAGAACACAGAACAACTTTGTAAGCACACATTCAAGGTCTCCAACTCGGAAATGTTGATTCACTGGGTCCAGGATTGGGCTGGGGATCTGCTTTTTCAAAAAGTTTCCGTTGGAGACCCTGGAGTGATTGCCCAGGTGAGAGAAAATATCTGAGATCATGATTTAGGACATAAAACTGAGCTGAGAAAAATATTTTGTGGCTCAAATATCCATTTATTTATCAAGAGACTATATACTATAAGAATGAACATGTTAAACCGAAAGAATTATTCCAGTGATAATTTCTATATTATCACAAAATTTCACTTGAATACTCACTCAGCACTCCTTTTCATAAGATATCCTGTGGTCACTGTGGGTGAGCTACAGATGCCTGCAGTGTGGAATGACACTTATTTGGGAATATATATGATTGACTAAAGATGCTTCTAAAGAAGCAGAGTTTTAAGTAGCACATTTATTAGAAGTGGCTTTATAACATACATTGTATATGGATAATGGGTAATGTATTATATTACATACTAATTAATTTATATAATGTATTGTAATTTATGATTTTTCATTTATTTGTTTGGTAGGGTTTCCCAGGTGGCTTAGTGGTAAAGAATCTCTCTGTCAATGCAGGAGACACAGGAGATGTAGATTCAATCTCTGGGTCAGGAAGATCCCCTGTAACAGGAAATGGCAACCCACTCTAGTATTCTTGCCTGGAGAATTCCACGGACAGAGGAGCCTGGCAGGCTACAGTCCATGGGGTTACAAAGAGTTGGACACAACTTAGAAACTAAACAACAAGTAATTCTTTAACTTGTCTATCTCTTCCCTAAGCTATAAGGCAGTATCCATATCAGTCTTGCTGACTGTGGAAGTCACAGTACACAGTGCCTCCCAATAAATACTCAGTTACTAGCTGCATAGATTAATGAATTTTGGCTCAGACAGTACAGTGTCTGCCTGCAATGTGGGAGATCTGGTTTCATTCCCTGGGTTGGGAAGATTCCCTGGAGAAGGAAACGGCAACCCACTCCAGTATTCTTGCCTGGGAAATCCCATGGACAGAGGAGCCTGGTGGGCTACAGTCCATGAAGTTGCAAAGAGTTGGACACGACTGAGCAATTAATACTATTGGTTGATCTGAAAATTCGCATTTCTTACATTTTCCACTGTTGATAAAAGAACAGCATCCCTATCTGGGAAGTTTGGTATAAGGAGGTTTGGGGCCAAGGTATCTCCAAGGTCATTGTTTCTTGCCACCATTCATGTATTCTAAGATCACTTATCTACAGAAGTGCGTTGGTGACAATGATAATTCCCATTGGAGTTCACAAACTATAGGCCCATCAACCATTGCAATTAGTAGTCATGTTTAACTTGCTCTACAACTGTTGAACTGTAGAGAATTTTACATTTAGAAAAGCTATTTGGGAACAAGAATCCACCTGAAATGTGGGAGGCCTGAGTTTAATCCCTGGGTTGGGAAGGTCGCCTGAAGGAGGGCATGGCAACCCACTCCATTATTCTTTCCTGGAAAATCCCCAAGGACAGAGGAGCCTGTCGGGCAACAGTCCATGGGATCCCACAGTTGAACACAACTTAGTGACTAAGCGCAGTACAGAGGTGGGTACATTTCACATACACATCAGGATTTCTACATTATCCTGGAAAGCTGCAACATTTACAGCCATTATGCCTCTCTCTACGTGTCAGCATTCGATTAAAAAGAATAGCATCTTTGTGTATAGGAAAATTCACTCATTTCCAGGTCTCTTTCTCTTTCAAATAATCATCCAGATGTCAAGCAACAGTTGTACTTTTTCATCTTATACCCAATATTTCTTTACTCATTTTCATTACCAGAACAACCCTGAAACCAATCATTGAGGTTGATTACATTTAAACAGGACTTTGGCATTTTCAAAGCACTTGACTGAAGTATATAGAATGAGCCATGCATAAATTAAAGCATCGAAAAATTCCTTCCTTTATTTCCTAATCACCAATCCTGTTTAAATAATCTTACCTCAAATTCTGAATATTTTTATTTTATCCATGCCTTCATTAATTTATATATTAAGGTTTTATGTGTATGAAACATTCTCTGAGCTAGGAGTCTTTTTTAATAATTCAGATAACAAAATGATGGTGGCTTCACTCAAGGTGGTGCCAATAATGTTAATGATCCATGGGTATAATCTGGATAGATAGGATCTTGATGGTAAGATCAACAAGATTTGCTGACAGAGCATATAAAGATTATTAAGCAAACAAAGAGTAAAGACAGCTATGGATTTTCAGCCTAAGCAACTATAACAGCAAGTTGGTAAACTTTTTCCATAAAGGACTGGAAGGTAAATATGTTTAACTTTGTAGGCCTTGTGGTCTATGCTGCCACTATAACACAGAAATAGCATAGATAATATATAAGCAAGCAATGGTTCAGATTTGGTGACCCCGGAACTGGAAGAAATAGGGTTACACCATTCACTGATGGGAGGAAGACTGCCTGGCTTGGTTAGGGAGTAGGGTTAGGATTGAGAATATTGGAACTCAATTTTGGACTTTTTAAGTAAAAATTTAAAGTGGGTAGATGGATAGATTAGTTTGGAATTCAGCGGAGAAGGATAAAGATATGATTTTGGAAAATACCGCTAGTTTATAAATAGTCTTTCAATGCATGAGACTGGATGTGATTAGCTAAGCAGTGATGAAGATGAAACAGGGAAGAGAAGTGGAGAGAGACAGAGACAGAGAAGGACATGGCTTGAGCCCTGGGAATCCATTAGCATGTAGAGGTTAGGGAGATGAGGAAGCAGCAGCAAAGATATGGAGACACAGCAGTCAGAGAAAAACAAGGCAAGTGTGGGGTCATGAAACCAAGGAATGGAAGTGAGTCCAGAAGGAGCAGGTGGTTAGATAGTCTAAAAAGCTGCTGATTAACCAAATAAGATGGTGACTGGGAAACAACATTGATGATATTGATGAGATCAGTTTGAGTAGGGTGGACACAGAGGGAAACCTGCCTTTGGGTGTGGGCTTGAGTATGGATGAGCGAAAATTGAGAATTCTCTGTTAAGACAACACTCAAGAAATTTCACTGTAAGAGGAAGAAGAGGAATGATACATTGGAATATGAAGATGAAGAGGGGTCAAGAAAAGGCCTTTTTGTTAGTTTTTAAGAAATTTATGCTTCTGCCAATGATCGCCTTAGAGTTCTTCTAAAAAAGTATACTTTTACATCATCTCTGTATAGAAATTTACCTTCGCAACCTATGTGAAAGGTAGCACTCATCTTACCTGAGGAAAGTCCTTATTATCCTTGTTTAAATACTTAAAAAAACACTCAGGACCCCACTTTGATATTTTATGTTATAATGCCATCCCATATCTGTGTTCATTTTGGNTGATCGCCTTAGAGTTCTTCTAAAAAAGTATACTTTTACATCATCTCTGTATAGAAATTTACCTTCCCAACCTATGTGAAAGGTAGCACTCATCTTACCTGAGGAAAGTCCTTATTATCCTTGTTTAAATACTTAAGAAAACACTCAGGACCCCACTTTGATATTTTATGTTATAATGCCATCCCATATCTGTGTTCATTTTTGAGGCTTGAGAGAATTTTTTTAAGTCAAGTTCCTTTAAGTACTTCTCTTTTAAAGTTCAATCAGTTTAATAGCATTTAATTAATCTAACTAATGCCAAAAATTCCCCATGTGAAAGCCTTTTCTCTTCCTCTGCCCACTCCACCCCCTCCAGGTTTACCAAGGCTCATTCTTAACACGGGGTCACAGTTTCCTTTATTGGCCGCCTCACAAGCATTTCCACTTAAGGGGAATAAACCCATCAACTCAAAACAGAACCGCAACCCTGCCATGAAGTGTTTTGAAAAAGCTTTTGGCCGCCCCCAGGGGAAATAATGTTTTCATCACTTAGTATCTTTTCAATGGCTCTTCCTCACTCCTGTAAGTCACCTCTCCTTTCCCAATCTAACCCAGGGAAAGAACAAAGAACCCCAGCTGAATTATTTTTAAACACCAAAAGCTTGTCTATCTAAACTGCCTTTATGTTTTATCTAAATATATGAGAAATGATCGCTTAAAAGTCCAAGAAAACAAGTATCTGTAGGAGATCCATACTGTTTCCAGTGTTACTATCACAGTATCCTTGACAATAACTGGTTTAGAAATATGTCTTCCAAAATTCAGTGTGATATTTTTATTTTTAGTATTTTATGTGTTTGAAGATGGTTTCCATGTGCAGAACAGATTTTTTAAGTGGTCATTTTCAAATTTAACATTTATGGTTTTCTACTTTAGCTTCATTTATACATATTTTTGTTCTACACATAAATCTAGCAAGTTTTGGCAACCACACTGGTTTAATGTTTGTTACTATTTACAAATCTAATTAATTTAAATTTTAATCTACATTTANGTGGTCATATTCAAATTTAATATTTATGGTTTTCTACTTTAGCTTCATTTATACATATTTTTGTTCTACACATAAATCTAGCAAGTTTTGGCAACCACACTGGTTTAATGTTTGTTACTATTTACAAATCTAATTAATTTAAATTTTAATCTACATTTATAGATTTAACACATTTGACCTTTAGTAGTTCACTTGGTTTATTGAAAATCATTTCCATATATTTAAAAGTCTTAAGAGGCTAGAACATTCAGTGACTTTTAAGTTCTAAATTTTGCAATACTGTTTAAAAATTATATCAGATAGTCTTACAATTTTTAACTTAAAACCCAAATATAAATAATTATTCATGAATATATTTTATATTGCAATTACAAGGCTAACTAGTTGCTTTAATAACCTGTTGACACATTCTTTTAACCACTATAAATAATATCAAATATATATAGGTTCCTTACCCAGAAATGGTTATTCTTTTTAGCAACTTATATTTAACTCTTTCAAATGCTTCTACATTTAATTCTTTTTCTTGGAATTAAAATATGTTACCCACCTGAAAAAAAATAGTACGTCATCTCAAACAATGTTGGGTATACATTCTGAAGTAACTTTTAAGGTTGTCTTTCAGTTGGTCTACATTTCTTACTGTGCAGCAATAATGACTGGGGTTTAAGGAGGGAGCTTTGGATGTCCTGGTGACTACTGTGTCCTGAGTACCAAAACTTAAGGAAATGGCTTATAAAACAACCCCATCTTTGGGCTGGATCATATCATTCTCTAATTCTTCTGTTTATGAAAGTCAGTGTCTCATGCTGAGATATTCTTTGACTCAATTTTGTATTTCTTTGACCCAAGCTCTGAAGACCCCTGGACTAATGAGGATCTGCATTCTTCTCACGCCTCTCCTATCTCTTGGAGCCACACTCTTCTAGCAATTAAATAACATCAATTTGAATTCTGGATGTCTCTCATGGCTTAATCAGACTATGTGGTTTCCACAGACAAGGTGCTAAATTTATTTATAAGCACAGTAGCTTATGGTAAACATTTTAGTTCAAAGCTATATCAGTCAATTTACAAGATGACCAACTAAATAGCTTGTAACACAAAGAATGAAAGAAAGCCATGCAGGGCAGTAGTGCCCGTACATACAGGCTTGTTCATGCTCTGACACCGTTTCAAGCCATCTTTACTTTGTGAATTATTTAATCATAATATCTAACTTCTACTAGCTCCTGTAAATGTTTTTGTGTCTCCATGCATAATTTTCTTAATTTTGCCTCATTTTTGGAAGGCAAGATAACAGTTTAAGTGTTGGCAACTCAGTTATCTATGAGAGTGTTTTATCCATTTAGAGGGACAAAGGGCTCCCCTGGTGGCACAGGTGATAAAGAAAATGCCTGCAATGCGGGAGACCCAGGTTTAATCCCTGGGTCAGGAAGATCCCCCGGAGGAGGGCATGGCAACCCACTTAAGTATTCTTGCCTGGAGAATTCCATGGACAGAGGAGCCTGGTGGTCTTCAGTCCATGGGTCACAAAGACTCAGACAATGCCAAGAGAATGACACATTCACTTTCAGAGGGACAAAACCTAGAAATACAGAATTTGAGGCTGCCTCCATAAAGCTAAATAAATATCAGGGGTTTAGTTTAACACTTGATAATCACATGTTGCATATTTGCTAGTTATTTCATAGAATGTTTAAAAAAGTACGTGCTTGTGACCTTTTTTTTTTCTTTTGCAACATTTGTAGGGTGTGATACTAAAATTATTTCAAATAAATATCACAGATGCTTAATGAAATTCAGCAGATTGATTACCCATTTAGCATCCAGAAATGTACATATTACTCAAATGCTTAGATGATCACAACTTCATTCCTGAAACTTGTGTAAGTTGTTAGAATTCTTTCACATGATTAAACCGACAACATTAATCGCCGTTTAGAGCCTCTGGATAAGAAAGAGGCTATCTTGATTTGCTGTTTCCAAAACTCAAAGACCTCTCATCATATTAATAAATTTAACTGCCAATGTAGATTGAAGGGATACATCGCTTACCCATATTCTCCTGGGAGTTGTAACCAATGGACAAAGAGACAGCAAAATACAGTTGATAAATAATTCCTAAGTTGAAGACCTGGATCTTCATTTCTCTACAGGATGAATGTGAGAGGTGGGCATCCCTGCAGTGGGCCTCAGATAGATGATTGATCTCCCATGGGAAGGCAAAGTGACCCTATTTTCTGTGTGGGACCTGGCCAGTCTGCCAGGCTCTCCAGCATCTTCCTTTAGGGGCAGACAGAAATCCCTCCCATCATTTCCCTAAAAGCAAACATGAAAAAACATGGTTATCCCTCTTCCCTTACAACTATCATCTCAGAAATTTTAATTATGATATCTGTACAAAGAAACATATAAAAATGTAGGCATCAGTAATGCCAAATACATGGTCTTCCTATTAAAATCCTTTAATTTAAAAACGGTGCTCATGTAAGATACTTTTGAGGCATGAAGTCATCGGTTTATCTCTTTGATATACATAATACATTTTAAGTATGTGAAGTAAGCACACAGAATTATTATATGCTAAATTAAATTTGTTCACTACCTTAAATAGTTTAAATTATTTTGTGAAGAATCTAGCTTTATTCTCTCTGTGGTGTGGAAAAGACTAGAACTGAACAATTCATAAGCCAGTATAACAGATCTTGTTGGTCCTAATGCTGGGGCTCCTCAGGTATATTAAATCGTAAGATGTTGAAGAGGAAAGAGACTGTAGAGATGGTTTCATCTACTCTCATTTGTAGATGAGTTAACTGGGAGACAGTTATATGTCTATAACTAACTGGGAGACAGAATAACTGATATGTCCTCAGTTGCATTTGATCTTAACAGTAGACTTAGAATGCAGAATATTTTCTTTTTCAGTATTATTTGTGCTATGCAGTTCTGATATTTTAGACAAGACTGTAAGAAAGGGACTTTCCTGGCAGTCCAGTGGTTAAGACCACCTTCCACACTATAGGGAACATGGCTTCAGTCTCTCTTGGGGAGTTAAGCTTCCACATGACTCAAGGCCAGAAAAATCCCAACACAAAACAGAAGCAATATTACAACAAATTCCATAAAGGCTAAAAAAATAATTGTCCACATGAAAAAAATCTTTAAAAAGAAAGACTGAAAGAAAGATTATTTCTCAAATGACTGTATAAAAAACACAGAAAAATTGTGTTTTGGCAGTTATTATTCTGAGTACACTATACTTCAATATGTAAATAATACTTAGATGTGTTTTTTTCCCCCAAATTCATTATAATTAGTTCATGGGACATAATTTGTTGATGCTATTCCATTTATAATTCATTTGTAAGGCAATTGTGCTATTTTACATTTTGATGAACTGTAATCCATATTTCATAAATTCATATTTCATTAAAACTATCAGAAGAACAAATACTTGAATCCTTTATTAGAGAAACAAAATACTTTTAAAAGTTAATTTCAGTCCTAGAATACTGTGATTTTCAATATAAATTTATTTTGTATTATTGATTTTGTGCAGATTTTTGCAGATAAAACAAAGAAGTTTGAAGTAATAATTTATCAGTTCAGTTCAGTTCAGTTGCTCAGTCATGTCCAACTCTTTGCGAGCTCATGGACTGCAGCACACCAGGCTTGCAGCACACTTGTTCATCACCAACTCCTGGAGCCTACTCAAACTCATGTCCA
>SJYW01052858.1:9217-24692 GCA_006410735.1 Raphicerus campestris | reverse complement strand
TTGGAAAACTCAGCAGTGGCCACAGGACTGGAAAAGGTCAGTTTTCATTCTAATCCCAAAGAAAGGCAATGCCAAAGAATGCTCAAACTACTGCACAATTGCACTCATCTCACATGCTAGTAATGTGCAAAATTCTCCAAGCCAGGCTTCAGCAATACGTGAACTGTGAACTCCCTGATGTTCAAGCTGGTTTTAGAAAAGGCAGAGGAACCAGAGATCAAATTGCCAGCATATGCTGGATCACGGAAAAAGCAAGAGAGTTCCAGAAAAACATCATGTCTGCTTTATTGACTATGCCAAAGCCTTTGACTGTGTGGATCACAATAAACTGGAAAATTCTGAAATGATGGGAATACCAGACCACCTGACCTGCCTCTTGAGAAATCTGTATGCAGGTCAGGAAGCAACAGTTAGAACTGGACATGGAACAACAGACTGGTTCCAAATAGGAAAAGAAGTACGCCTGAGTGACTGAACTGAACTGAACCTGGCCACCTCATGCGAAAAGTTGACTCATTGGAAAAGACTCTGATACTGGGAAGAATTGGGGTAGGAGGAGAAGGAGATGACAAAGGATGATATGACTGGATGGCATCACTGACTTGATGATCGTGTGTCTGAGTGAACTATGAGAGTTGGTGATGGACAGGGAGGCCTGTCATGCTGCGATTCATGGGCTTGCACAAAGTCAGAGACGACTGTGCGACTGAACTGACACTGGTGGAGATAATGAAGATAATAGTAACTTCCCTCAAAAGATCCCAGGCATGTACTGCTACAGTCCATGCCCCCAACCCTACAGGAGGCCAGCACTGACCCACTGCTTCTCAGGAGACTCCTTGTCACCCACATGCAAGTCTCCTGTGGGGTCATTGTTCCTTTTCCTGTGCTAGCGACGGAATGAAACATCAACACGGCCAAGTGGTTTGAATCTTTTTCTTTATTCTTCTTATTCTCTTATTCTCCCCTGCTACTTGCAGCTGCCTTATTTTATATCTTTTCCACAACAATTTACAGGGCAAGTTGCCAAACACTATGATTCAATGACTATACAATACGCAGGCACGGGGCAAGATAACCTTTACCTTAACTTATTTACTGCAGCTAAGACTTTGTTTTGGGGAACTTCCTTATCAACTCAGAATCATTGTGACCCTGGGTCTGTTCTTTTTTGAAGGACCAAAAAAACATCTTTGTGTGCAAGAGTCTTCCCAGCCTGCCTTATACTTTGTTCCGTACATTCCTGGGTCCTGGTGTACAAGGTTCTGTTGTGCCCTCCAAGAGTATGTTTCTCAGTGCTACGTAAGTTCTAGCAGTTCTATAGTGGGGTTAATGGTGACATCCTCCAAGAGGACTTCTGTTATACCCACAGCAGAGCCCCTATTCCTATGGCAGACCACTGCTTATCTGTACCTCCATAGGAAACACTCAAACACAGTTCTGTCTCAGTCTCTTGGTCCTGATGCACACAAGGTTTGTTTGAGCCCTCTGAGCATCTCTGGCAGGAACAGGGTTTGATTCTAACTGTAAATTTTGCTGCTCCTACTGTTTTGCTGGGGCTTCTCCTTTCCCACTGGACGTGGGCTATCTCCTCACAGCCTCTCCAGTGCTTACCGTCTTACCGGGGTTTTTCTGACCTTAGAGTGGTGGCCGCATGGTGCTGGAGCAGCAACTGGCTGAGAGGAGATACCCCACGTCCAAGGTCAGGAGCGGTGCCTGTGCTTCACTGGACCAGCTGTATGGAGATACCCCATGTCCAAGTAAAACAATACATACATGAATTTACCAGCATTCACTGAATAATGTTTTTATGTATGTATTCTATAGTGAAAAAAAATACGTGAAAGTAGTTGAATTCATTTTTATAATATGGCTCCATATTTGTACATTTTAATGGATATTTTCATTAAGAATTAATACTAAGGAAAGTAAATGAAAGTAACTCCCATGTAGATTATCTCTTAGAGGTGAAAATGTTTACTGAAAGAAAGAGCAGATCTGATATCACATATGTAGCAACTTGAAGCTTGCTTTCTAGCAGTCTGCATTTCTGCCATTAAAACCAAACTTTAAATGTTTTTGACCAATCAAATTTCATTCAGTTTCTTGTTGCCTCAGAGGTAAAGAGAAATAGAGGAGCATCAGACTTGGACTACAAGTGAATATCCTAGATCGGTAAAAGCAGAGTTGCCTGGCCTGCCAGGATCACTGAACTATCTCTTGATGCTTTATGAGAGAGAAAATAACATAACTTTTTTCTCCCAAACTTCAAATCATGCAATATTTTGAATAGTCTCTGCAATTCATTAAGTTACAAGTATGTCCTATGTCTTAGAACTTAAGTCTGTCTTGGCTAACATTTTGATCAGAAGACTGACATGGAGTATTTGTGAGAATTCAAGTTCTCAGATTCTTCTTCTAGAGCGTTTGAAGCTTTATGATAGAGAGAAGTGCAGTTGTCTGCACTTTTTAATAAATGTTCAAGTAATAGATTATTTATTGACCTTTGAGACTATTTCTATAATTATAGTTATCAGAAGTATTTGTGTGTCTGGATGAAGCACAAGCTGGAATCAAGATTACTGGGAGGGAGAAATATCAATAACCTTAGATATGCAGATAACACCACCCTTATGGCAGAAAGTGAAGAAGAACTAAAGAGCCTCTTGATAAAAGTGAAAGAGGAGAGTGAGAAAGTTGGCTTAAAGCTCAATATTCAGAAAACTAAGATCATGCCGTCCAGTCCCATCAGTTCATGGCAAATAATGGGGAAACAGTGGCTGACTTTATTTTCTTGGGCTCCAATATAACTGCAGATAGTGATTGCAGCCATGAAATTAAAAGATGCTTACTCCTTGGAAGGAAAGTTATGACCAACCTAGACAGCATGTTCAAAAGCAGAGACATTACTTTGTCCACAGAGGTCCATCTAGTCAAGGCTATGGTTTTTCCAGTAGTCATGTATGGATGTGAGAGTTGGACCACAAAGAAAATTGAGCGCTGAAGAATTGATGCTTTTGAACTGTGGTGTTGGAGAAGACTCTTGAGAGTCCCTTGGACTGCAAGGAGTTCCAACCAGTCCATCCTAAAGCAGATCAGTCCTGGGTGTTCATTGGAAGGACTAATGTTGAAGCTGAAATTCCAATACTTTGGCCACCTGATGCAAAGAGCTGACTCATTGGAAAAGACCCTGATGCTGGGAAAGATTGAGGGCAGGAGGAGAAGGGGATGACAGAGGATGAGATAGTTGGATGGCGTCACCGACTCAATGGACATGAGTTTGGGGTGGATTCCAGCAGTTGGTGATGGACAGAGAGGCCTGGTGTGCTGCAGTCCATGGGGTCACCAAGAGTCGGACACGACTGAGCAGCTAACTGACCTGAACTGAATCCAACCCAACCACAAAAAAAAAGAAAGGCTATTTTAATAGAGATAGTAGTATTTAACATTTTATTGACTGGAATATTCATGATTACAAATGGCATTAGGTTTTCTATTATTGAACACACCATTAAGATAGGTTTTTCAACCATCATTGTATAATCGAAAATAGAAAATAAAAATCTTTCACTGGCAGGCTCTTAGAGTTGAAAAATTTTCCAACAATCTGTACTACATCTTGTGTACTACTGAAGGGTTCGTCTGCTCATCTAGGAATTTAAAGCCCTGATTTCGAAGACTGATTGGTTGTAGAATCCGTGGCAAAATAGGATTGCAATAAAAGCCATAGGAATGTGCGGTTGAGGGAGAGTCATCTACAACGACCCCAATGACTGAAATCAAAATTCCCTCTGCTTTCTCTGTAAAGAAAGAAAAAGAGAAAAAAAATGGTTTTTAAGTATTTAAAATTGTCTGAGTATTGCACCAAATGCTTCTCCATGAGGATATTTGACTGTGAGAGAGCTAGGAGGGCGATGCCCCCTTCCACAAGCAGCAGGGCCCCTCTCCCCGCCCTACCCTGCACAGGTCCTCCTGATCCCCTGGGGCTACTTGACTTTTCCTACATGCTCCCTCCTGACTCAACCTGGGAACCCTCCCAGACTTCAGGAGGAGGAGTAGAGATTCTTTTCCTGGTTCTCTAGAAGTAGAAGCCCATCTGGAGATTCAGTGAGAGGAAACACCAGTAAGAGAAAATGAGGCAGGAGATAGGAAGGCTGGCTGAACCCTCAGACTGAAAACTCTACCAGGGGGAAGGAGGCAGGAAGTGACATTGGGTGGAAGTGTCCTAGACTGCCCTGCTCTCTGAAGAAAGTTTGGAGTCCTGTCATGGAGTTCAGGGGACAAAATGGACCATCCCTTGGATGGTTCTTCCTGACATAATGAGAATTCCTTTTGACATAAATTGTGATGGATTCAAATTTCTGAAATCAGTAGAGTTTCTTTCTTTATTTTTTATTGAAGGATAATTGCTTTACAGAATTTTGCTGTTTTCTGTCAAACCTCAACATGAATCAGCCATAGGTATACATATATGCCCTCCCTTTAGAAATTACCTCCCATCTCCCTCCCCACCCCACCCCTCCTGGTTGATACAGAGCCCCTGTTTGAGTTTCCTGAGCCATACAGCAAATTCCCGTTGGTTATCTATTTTGCATATGATAATGTAAGTTTCCATATTGCTCTTTCCATACATCTCACCCTCTCCTCCTCTCTCCCCATGTCCATAAGTCTATTCTCTATGTCTGTTTCTCCACTGTTGCCCCGCAAATAAATTCTTTAGTACTGTTTTTCTAGATTCTATATATATATATGTTAGAATATGTTATTTATCTTTCTTTTTCTGATTCACTTCACTCTGTATAATCGGTTCTAGGTTCATCCACCTCATTAGAACTGATGAAGTCAGTAGAGTTTCTTGCTCAGTTATGCTCCCTGTAGTTTGGAGCTACATTATGAGGTTATCATTCAGCCTCTGGAGTTAAGAATTACATTGTATTGGTAAGCAGACTGCCAGTAGTAAGTCATAGCAATAAAATCCAGTTAATGTAATGATTTATGCATGTGGGTAATATCCAGCAGGGATATACTTCGAGGTCAAATAAAACTACTTTTAGGAATATGACTTCAGGGAAAGGTACCGGCGTGTTTCTATGGCTTTCACAGAGAAAAAAACAGTTACTTTCCATGTGTACTGAGCCTTGGCTATCAGAAACATGGATGTTCCTATTATTTTCTGGTTGTTTCTTCATTATGTTGGGAGAACCAATATTTAGTCATGTGTTCTTACAGCTTTTTACTGCAGAAACTGCATTTATTGGAGTATGTTTGGCCATTCGTTGCACAGATTGGTTCTTTTTCTTTTGTGCAAAAGTGTAATTGATCCTTATACACGTTACATTCTGGCTGAAAAACAAAGAGACAACATCAAATTTTTCAGATAATGAACTTTTTGAGTAAAATATTCCTTATTCTTCATACAACATTGTATGCATCAAAATAGAATAAATGTTTTCTATAATGAGGTTAAATATAAACATCAAGTATCAACAACCAGTTTAGACATAAAAATATATTGATATGTTCTTACAACCCCAGTGTTATGTTTTAAAAACATTCAAACAGCTGGATACATTTTAATAATTTAGCTACTCTGCCCCTATTTCTTCTCATACCTGAGTGAGGTTTTCCTCATTATCTCATAGCACAAGAAATGATAAAAGTGAAAGTAATGTGAGTCTACTGTTTTTCTCAATAGTTTCATTACTAGATAATCTTATAGTTTCAGATTGTCACCATATATATATGTATTAATATCTATGACTGTGTATGTGTGTTTATATATGTATATATGTAATTGGTGAGTGATGACTCTAGTCAATATACATAATTAAACAATAATGTGTGTATTCTTACATGACATGCTCTTTTAACATCTTTAATTACCTTTATTTATTTAGATGTTTACAAGTATAATTGATTTTCTTCATCTCTATGTAATATTTGACTCTGTGTAAAAATGATTAGTTTACATTCCTTTCAGTGAAAAGTTATTTTTCTTAAGCTTCTTATTTGTGAGGGAAAAAATTCTTACTTTAAACATCCTTTTCAGATGCCTGTCTGCATAATAATAAAATTTTTAATGATGTGGTAATTTTAACTTATAAAAAGATAAATGGTTTAATATGTCTGGTAAGGTTCTGTTTTTTGAACTTAGTGTAATAATGACACTTTGTGTTACTTTCTGAAGGGTTATTATGTTTTACTTTTTCTGGTGAAAATTTCTGTTACAATTTAAAATATAAAAATAATTTTTAAAATTTCAATTTCCAAATTAAGTACTATGAACTTGCCCTTTTGCGAACTTCTCCAGAAGGTACAAAAGCAGTTTCTGCAACCAACACACAAAAAAAAAAAGAAAAAAAGAAGAAGATGAAGAGAGAAAAACACTGTCTTAATTGGGAAGTACCCACATCTTTTAATAGCAAAATACTATGCAAGTTGCCTACCCCAAACCCTTCCCATAATGAGGTGAGGCTTTTGTGGCAGTATCAAAATAATTTCACAAAATAACTTGAAGTCTGTAAACAATTCTAAATTCATCTCATGCTGTGAAAAATGAAGTATGGCTTAATAATCACCAACCCTTTTGTGGAGATCCCTTTTCCCCCATATTTATAGGTGAGACATTCTAGTCAGAGAAAACAACATCTTGCTTAGTGCCATGTAATATGCTTGTATGAAGTCACTTAATATGTAGAAGTAAATGACTTTAATTCTTTCGTCCTCAGCTTGAGGTTCATGGATCACTTTAATAACTTTAAGCTACTCTACTGTGAAATTGATGGGCTGCCTTTGCTTTAAGAAAGATAAGTTGTCGGCAGAGGGATCAATAAGTTCTCTCCTTACACAAAACCTTGTCCTTCATACATTTGGAGCCGGCAAACAAGGAGTTGGATTGTCAAGGGATACTGGGTCTAGAGGACAGTATTACTCTCCACACTCTGCATTTAGCAACCATGAAATCTGACCTCCAAAAGAGGGGAAATTAGATAGATATCTTTAGTCTTAAATGAACAAACCACTAAATTCTACTGCTCATTCTAAACACACTCTCTGTCTCCACCTTTCTAAAGTGGGAAATAAAAACCAATCTGATGTAATTTTTAAAAAGATATTTTTAACATATCCCATTTTATTTTGCCAGTTTAAGTATTACACACCCAGGACATCAAGCACCTTCCTTCCTAAATGCTGGTAGTTGTTTCCTGCATTTTCTATGATGTGTGAACTGCTTCATCTAGGACTGAACATTTTACTCACCAGAATAAAGAGGAAATGCCAAACCAATGATGAAAATAGCTTTGATCCATGATGAGAAGAAGGACATGTTATCAACTTTGTGGAATATACCTTAAAGAGTGTTTGCAACAGTGGTACATGACACATTAGGTAGATAGACTCCAGAACCAGGTTCTAGAAAGCTTCTTGTTTCTAAAGCAAACTCCCGCCTCCTAGATAACTTTTCATTTTACCTTTCCCTCGACCCTACAATTCAATAAAATAAAGTATCATTGTTGGAAGGCTTACCCAGAGACGTTTAAGAGAGCCCGGGAAAATAACACTATTGACAAAATGGAAAGAACCGATTACTCTCTCAGCTTTTCTGTCAGCCAGCCTGGTTGCCTGTAGTACCAATGCACGTTTGGGTCTCAGTTATTTTCCTCAGGAAATAGAAACAGTTATTTCTGGAAGGACTAACCTGGAGCAGTCCTCCTGGGAGTGGTACATGCCAGGATACCCACACTTCCTAGATTCCCCACCTGACCTACCTGACAGCGAGATAATGGGGAGTGATGTCAGCGGCCTGGAGACTGTGGCTGTCTTGCTCACCTACCTCCTCAGCCATCTCCTTCCAGCTCAGTCTCTTATTGTTCCGCTGGTGAAGAGTTTGATGGGGTAAGATTGATGGCCCAGGACAGATAAGACACAGAGCTATTCTGTGTCCTCACTGGAAGCTGTAAAGTAGGTCAGGAGAGATGCCTCACAAGTAACCCTCCANCTCTGTCTCCACCTTTCTAAAGTGGGAAATAAAAACCAATCTGATGTAATTTTTAAAAAGATATTTTTAACATATCCCATTTTATTTTGCCAGTTTAAGTATTACACACCCAGGACATCAAGCACCTTCCTTCCTAAATGCTGGTAGTTGTTTCCTGCATTTTCTATGATGTGTGAACTGCTTCATCTAGGATTGAACATTTTACTCACCAGAATAAAGAGGAAATGCCAAACCAATGATGAAAATAGCTTTGATCCATGATGAGAAGAAGGACATGTTATCAACTTTGTGGAATATACCTTAAAGAGTGTTTGCAACAGTGGTACATGACACATTAGGTAGATAGACTCCAGAACCAGGTTCTAGAAAGCTTCTTGTTTCTAAAGCAAACTCCCGCCTCCTAGATAACTTTTCATTTTACCTTTCCCTCGACCCTACAATTCAATAAAATAAAGTATCATTGTTGGAAGGCTTACCCAGAGACGTTTAAGAGAGCCCGGGAAAATAACACTATTGACAAAATGGAAAGAACCGATTACTCTCTCAGCTTTTCTGTCAGCCAGCCTGGTTGCCTGTAGTACCAATGCACGTTTGGGTCTCAGTTATTTTCCTCAGGAAATAGAAACAGTTATTTCTGGAAGGACTAACCTGGAGCAGTCCTCCTGGGAGTGGTACATGCCAGGATACCCACACTTCCTAGATTCCCCACCTGACCTACCTGACAGCGAGATAATGGGGAGTGATGTCAGCGGCCTGGAGACTGTGGCTGTCTTGCTCACCTACCTCCTCAGCCATCTCCTTCCAGCTCAGTCTCTTATTGTTCCACTGGTGAAGAGTTTGATGGGGTAAGATTGATGGCCCAGGACAGATAAGACACAGAGCTATTCTGTGTCCTCACTGGGAGCTGTAAAGTAGGTCAGGAGAGATGCCTCACAAGTAACCCTCCGTTAATCTTCCCTCAGTAGGAGGCTTGGGAACAACTTGATCTCATGTACCCAGAAATATGGGGAAGGGTTAGAGATCCTAAGATAGAGAAGAGAGGCGAAAGCTTTCCAAGCATAAGTTGAACAAAGTAAAGAGAATCAAGCAGGAAAGAAGAGTCTGGGAATGGTATTTAGATAATTAAGGGCATAAGCTCTCAAATGTTTTCAAAACTGTTGGCATATTACAATTACTTGGGAAATGGTAAAAATAATGCATTCACCATCTTGCAATCAGAATTGTGAATCAATTACTAGAAGAATATACCTGGATAGTGGACAGTATTTTAAATTGAGATAATTGACATAAAACATGGCATAAATTTAGGATGTACAGTGTGTTGATTTGATTGTTTATTTTATTATGATAACCAATGTAGTCTTATGTAATACCTTTGTCATGGTAATTAATTCTATTTTTTTCTTTGTAGTAAGAGCAATGAAGTTTATAACAGAGTACTGTTGACTATAATCACTACACTGTGCATTAGATGTTCAGAACTTACTTTTTGGAGCAGAAGACAGTGAAAGGTGGGGAGTGAAGTTGAGACTAAATGGAACAATGCTTTAAATTATATGGTAGAATTTGATATTACATCAGAGATGTTTGAGGATATTTTTGAGATATTGGAGGCTTTGTTGTTTTTTTTTTAATGCAGAGAATTTTTCATTATTATGTTTTCTTATCAGCTCCTATAGTCTGACTTAGTGGAAAGAGCATTGGCAGGAGAAGGATCCAAGTACAAACCCCATCTATCAGTGAGTCACCTGGACTCAACATTCAAACTGCATAATCTACAGTTTTCATATTGTAAATATGAGAATTATAGTCTCTATCTTATATATTTGTGATAAATGAGGATAAAACATTTAAACCCTCTGCACTTGTTTTGTATTGGGTGGATATCATCACCTGAATTCTTCCTGCTACTTTTTTCAGTGAAGAAATCTAGGGTTTTTAAAAAGAAATTTTGAAACAGTAATTTTTATGCCAATTCAATTTGTTGAATTAAAAATTATGCACAATGTAAAAGCTGAGGGTTATGTTTTATTCGGTGGACATATTGAGGACTTCAAGCTGCCCAGGAGGCAGCTTCTCAAGTAACAATGAGAAAACAGCTCCAAGGAGGTGCAGGGTGAGCTAGGATATATGAGTTCTGCAACCAAGGGAAGTTAAGTGGAACAAAAGTATACTGTTAATAAAAGAAATTTAGATATCTCAGTGTAAGGGATTTAAAACTTTTCTGTGTATGGGAAGATGCGGAGTCTGGGCTTACTGAAATCATTCCTTTGGTATACATGCCAGCAGTCTGCGGCCAGTATCCTGCGCTTTCACAGAGTTCTTCGGGACTCACCCATGGGAGTGGCTGTGGTCTAATGGCTGCTGGATGGCAGATATTCTTCGTTTCCTTCCTGAGTTTCCTCAGGGCTCCCAGCTCACCATCAGTGGTGGCTGTAATCACCAATGACTGTGACTTCTTTGCTTACTGATATGGCGGGGAATATTTTATTTTTCAATTTGAAGAGCCCACATTTGACATGTACAGAAAGTGTTCATGTACTATAGTGAAATGGATATTGTGCTTATACTTCCTCTTTGAATTCTGCACAGAGATACCATCAGTGAAGCCTGTGGCAGACCTGTGCTTCCAGGACAGGACATTTTAGAGAAGACTAAACTGAAGCCTAGAGATGAAGTCGTCAGGTAGTTCTTTAAAACCATTTAATGCATATTTGTTGGCAAAGATTAAGAACAGGAGAGACTGCCTAGGAATCTCAGCAGGCTTCAAGTATTTTTAAATTAATCAGTGAAGGTAATGTTAGATGGCTAAATTATTTAGTATTGCTTCACAAGGAAAAAAACAAGGAAATGAAACACCTGTCCAATGTATCCAAAAATATTGCTGAAAGAAATTACAGAAGACCTAAAGTAATGTAAACAAAGCCCATGTTCATAGTTTGGAAAAGAGAGCAGTAACGGCTAAAGCGATCTGTATATTCACTGCAAGAATGTTCAGGGTGTTACAGCAGGCAGGTAGCTAGGTATAACCAGAGAAATGTGGGCAGGGACCACATAGCAGGAAATTTTGCATCTTGTAAACGGAAGGGATTCATGGGCAGACAAAGAAAAGAAGGAACCTTCACATTGACAGAAAGCCACACATTTTAGGTGGAGTGTCCTGAAAGCTGACTAAGAAAGGTAGGAATCTCCTGCTTTAGAATGTAACCTGTTGCTCATTTTGCTCTCATTTCAATAAAATTAGCCTTACAGATAAGAGCGACTCATCATGCACCAACACTATGACACTTCTGATCTAAGTTATAAAAGGACAAAAACCCTCTTCCCTGAGGGAAAGTGGAGCTGGGATGAAAGTCAGGGACCAAGACTCTCAAACTCCTCCTTCCCAAGTTAATGTTCCACCTGTTCATTTGTATGCCTCTCATAACTGGCTTGCTAAAGAAACTCAGGGCAGCAGCATCTCACCTGCCTGCCTGCTTGCTCTCCCTCTGAGAGTGTGTTCTTGTTTAAATAAATTCTCACTTTCTTCATCTCCCTCTGTCCTCTCCAGATTTCTTCATGAGGAAGAAAGAACCTTAAAATTCACTGGAAACAAGAGTTCTCACTGCCCTTTTTGTTGAAGTTGACAATCTGATACTAAAATTCATGTTAGCATTCAAGGGACCTTGTGTAGCCAAAATAATCTTGAAAAAGGTTGGGGATCCACATATGCAGATTTAACACCTACTCTATAAAGTTGTAGTGATTAGGCAAAAAACAAAAAAGAAAACTGTGGTAGAAACATAAGAACAAACATAGAAAAATAGTACAGAATTGTGACTTAAGCTCATACATGCGTATTGCATTGATTTTTAAAACTTTGTTTTTTACAGCAATTATAGGTTTACCTTAAAATTGAGGGGGAGGTATAGAGATTTCCCATATACTCCCTGCTCCATACATGCAAAGCTTCCCACTTACTAACATCATTCACCAGATGTTATATTTTTTCCTTCTTTCTTTCTTTTTTAATCAAGGACAAACTTACATTGACTCACCCAAAGTTCATAGTTTACTTTAGGGCTCACTCTTGGTGTTGTACATTCTATTGCATGTACAAAAATTTAATGAAATATATCCACCATTTAGTCAAGGCTATGGTTTTTCCAGTAGTCATGTATGGATGTGAGAGTTGGACTATAAAGAAAGCTGAGTGCTGAAGAATTGATGCTTTTGAACTATGGTGCTGGAGAAGACTCTTGAGAGTCTTCTTGAAATCCAACCAGTCCATCCTAAAGGAGATCAGTCCTGAGTGTTCATTGAAAGAACTGATGTTGAGGCTGAAACTCCAAAACTTTGGCCACCTGATGCAAAGAGCTGACTCATTTGAAAAGACCCTGATGCTGGGAAAGATTGATGGCAGTAGGAGAACGTGACGATAAAGGATGAGATGATTGGATGGCATCACCAACTCAATGGACATGAGTTTGAGTAAACTCCAGGAGTTAGTGATGGACAGGGAGGCCTGGCATGCTGTAGTCCATGGGGCTGCAAAGAGTCGGACACGACTGAGCGACTGAACTGAACTGATCCACCATTGTAGTATCACACAGAGTAATTTCACCACCCTAAAAATCCCTGTGTTCTGTCTATTCATGTCTCTCCCTTTGCTCCCACTCAGACTCTGGCAACCACTGATCTTTTTATTGTCTAAGTAGTTTTGCCTTTTCTGGAAGGCCATGTAGTTAGAATCCTACAATATATAGACTATTCAGATTGGCTTCTTTCACTTAGTAATATGCATTTATATTTCCTCTATGTTGTCATGGCTTAAGGACTTACTTATTTTTATTGTTGAATAATATTCCTTTGTTTGGATGTACAAAAGTTCATTTATCCGACCATGTGCTGAGAGATATCTGGGTTGTTTTCGAGTTTTGGCAGTGTTAACTGAAAAAAGAAAAATGCACAAGGTGAGAGTTATGAGTTAAGTTTTATTTGAGGAAAAATGAGAACTATAGACCAGGAGACAGTATTTCAGATAGCTCTGAGAAACTGCTCCAAAGAGGTAGGAAGGAAAGTCAGTATATATGTGATTTGGGTGAAAGGGGAGTACGTGCAATCAAGCACATTTTTTTGCATAAGGTTTCTGCTGTTCTCACGAAGGTTACTGCTAGTCACGAGGAGAAGACTTAACCATGAAGCATTTTAATACTTATCGAGGTATGAGGAGATGCAAGAATCAGGCTCATAAAATCACCTCCTGAAAATATCTATCTGAAGACCTGTTCTGCTAGTTTGTCCCAGAGCACAGAGTGCTTCATTCCTGATCACCCTGAATTCCTTTCAGAGAGCGTTAGAAGGTCAGCAGCTACAGCAGCTCATAGTTTGATCATTATAGAGGCAGATGGCAAGGGCCAGTTTGTAGGTGACAACAATTATGAACAAAGTGACTGAACTAATAAAGGTTTTTATCTGGTAATGAATTTTCAATGCCTTAGTAAATATGAAGGGTCACAGTTGTTGGATCATATGGTATGGGTATGTTTAGTTTTGTAAGAAACTACCAAGCTGTCTTCCAATATTGTGGTACCAATTTAGGAGCCTTTGCAAATGTTCCACGTCCTGGACAGCATTTAGTGTTCTCCACATTCCAGATTTTAGCCATTGTCTTAGATGTGCAGTGGTATCTCATTCTTTTTTTTTTTTTTTAATTTGAATTTCTCTGATGACATATATGATGTAAAGCATCTTTTCATGTGCTTACTTGCCATCTGTATCTCCTCTTTGATGAAGTGTTAAGGTCTTTGGCCCATTTTTCAATCAGATTGTTTGTTTTCTTTCTTATTGAAGTATAATTGATTTCCACTATTGTATTAGTTTTAGATGTATAGCAAAATGATTCAGAGATATATATATATTTATATATATATTTCTTTTTCAGAGTATTCCATCATAGATTATCACAAGGTACTAAAATAGTTCTCTCTGTGCTATAGAGTAAATGCTTGTTGCTTATCTATTTTATATATAGTAATGTGTATCTGTCAACCCCAGTCTTCTAGTTTATCCTTCCCCACTCCTTTCCTCTTTGGTAACCATAAGTCTGATTTCTATGTCTGTAAGCCTGTTTCTGTATTGTAAATAAGTTAATAGTTATTATTATTTTATTTCACATATAAATGATTTATATTTATATATATTCATATTTATATTTCTGTCTGAGTGAACTCAGTATAATAACTCCAGGTCCATCCATGTTGCTGCAAACGGCAGTATTTTATTCTTTTTTACGTTCAGGATTATTCTGTTTGTATATTTGCATATGTGTATGTATATATGTGTATATACATGTGCGTGTGTGTGTATAATTTTCTATATTCATTTATTTGTTGATGGACCCTTAGGTTACTTCCGTGTTTTGGCTATTGTAAACAGCATTACTATCAACACTGGGGTGTGTGTATCTTTTCAGGTTAGATTTTTCATATTTTCCAAATTTATGCCCAGGAGTGAGATTCCTGGATCATATGGTAGCTGTATTTTTAGAAGGAACCTCCATACTTTTTCCATAAATCCATACCAACAGTGTATGAAGTTTCCTTATTCGCCACACCGACTCTAACTTTTACTATTGCAAAATTTTTCATGATGGCCATTCTTTCCAGTGGCTTTGAATTGCATTTCTCTAATAATTAGTGATGTGAAGCATCTTTTCATGTGCCTGTTAGCCATATGTATGTCTTCTTTGGATAAATGTCTATTCAAGTCTTCTACCCACTTTTGATTAGGTTTTTCTTTTTTAAATATTAGTTATATAAGCTGTTTGTATATTTTGGAAAATAAGCCCTTATAATTTACAAATATCTTCCCCTTCCCTGATAGCTCAGTTGATAAAGAATCCACCTGCAATGCAGGAGATCCTGGTTCGACTCCTGGGTCGGGAAAATCTGCTTGAGTAGGGATACGCTACCCACTCCAGTATTCTTGGGCTTCCTGTGTGGCTCAGTTGGTAAAGAATTTGCCTGCAGTGTGGGAAACCTGGGTTTGATCCCTGGGTTGGGAAGATCCCCTGGAGAAGATCCCACTCCAATATTCTGGCCGGAAGAATTTCATGTCGCAAAGAGTTGGACACAAGTGAGTGACTTTCACTCTGACTTCCTGTTTCATACACACATGGGTTTTGCTGATTTATGTCATAGAATGTTTTGCCTATGTTCTCTTCTAGGAGTTTTACAGTGGCATGTCCTAGTTTTAGTCTTTAAAGCATTTTGAGTTTATTTTTCCATCTGGTGTGAGGGAGTGTTCTAATTCATTGATTGATATATGGCCATCTTGCTTTCCTAGCACCACTTGGGGAAGAGACTGTATTCTTTCCTTTGTCTATTCTTGCCTCTTTTGTCATAATGTGAAAGAAAGTGAAGTCGCTCAGTTATGTCCAACTCTTTGCGACCCCATGAACTGTAGCCTACCAGGCTTCTCTGTCCATGGGATTTT
>SJYW01052857.1:0-13662 GCA_006410735.1 Raphicerus campestris | reverse complement strand
TAACAGCCCTCACTCCACAGGCCAGGGAACCAATGTGGGGATTCTACAAGCTGCTAAGTATATCTATCCCAGTTTTGCATTCTAGCACTAGGGAGATAACCACAGGATGGCTTTGGGGACCCAATGAGAGATAGATCTAATCTAAAACTCCATTGATCGCCTGACCTCCATAAATCCCTACCCTGACTGATGAACCACTGTGATATTTTGAGTCTCTTGGAATTACTGTTTAGAACTAGTATCCAGTTTAGAACTGGCGTCCAGTTGTCCCCAAAAGGTCTGATTATTTCCTTTTCCCTAATGAACAGTTAGCCTGGTAAAAGGCTGTAGGTCTCTTTGGAGAAGTCAGGGAGAAAGATTAACAGTATAACATTTCAGTGGTGTACTGGGATCCTTCCTCAAGGGGACCTGGCCTTCTTTTCATTCAAGGAGTTTTGAGTCTGTTCATTGATTCATCTGGAGATTAACTGAGAGGTCAGGACTCCACTTCTTTGATTCAAGTTTGAATTTGGTTCACTTGACTTAGAACTCTTTTGCTTATATGGATACACCAAGAATTTAGTAGGTTCCCTATCTATTTCACTTCTAGGAACACCATTATTAACTAGCCTGGTATTGGCTAGGTGTACTTGAGTCACTGGGCTTCCGGAGTGCCTCAGCGGTAAAGAATCTGCCTGCAGTGCAAAAGACATGGATTCAATCTCTGGGTCTGGAAGACCTCCTGGAGAAAGAAATGGCAACCCACTCCAGTATTCTTGCCTGGGAAATCTCATGAACAGGGGAGCCTGGCAGGTTACAGTTCATGGGATCACAAAGGAGTTGGACACAATTTAGAGACTAATCAATCAACAGCAACACAAGTCACACTATTTTGATTGCTTTGATTCTGCTTAGGGTAAGGTGGGTAACCACGCCCACCTTGACTTTGGTGGTTGAGTGTCACCATTTGGCCCTAGGCACTCCAGGATTCAGTTGTTCTTATTGTATCCAGGTTTTCCAATTGGTTGGCTTCAGTTCCCACCATAAGGTCCAGCCTACAGGGAAGNGTCACCATTTGGCCCTAGGCACTCCAGGATTCAGTTGTTCTTATTGTATCCAGGTTTTCCAATTGGTTGGCTTCAGTTCCCACCATAAGGTCCAGCCTACAGGGAAGAGTGATCATGGAGCTCTTTAAGGATGCTGGGACTTCTCTTACAAATTTCTTTCTCAAAGTGTTGATGAAAGATATGTCTTCTGGACCCTCCCAGTGTGAGTGAGTGGCTATTAACTGACAAATCCACGCTAACATGCCAATATCCCTAGGCCTCTGAACCCCTTCCTCTGTGCTGTGCTGTGCTTAGCTGGCCAGTCGTGTCAACTCTTTGGAACCCCATGGACTGCAGCCTGCAGGCTCCTCTGTCCGTGGGGATTCTCCAGGCAAGAATACTGGAGTGGGTTGCCATGCCCTGCTCCAGAGGATCTTCCCAACCCAGGAATCAAACTCAGGTCTCCCGCATTGCGGGAGGATTCTTTACCATCTCAGCCACCAGGGAAGCCCATGAGTCGCAGCGGGAACATGCCTCTGAACCCTTTCCTCTATGTTAAGTCAGTTCACCCACCACTTTTTGGTCCATGTTTCAGCTGATCAACCAAACCAATTGTATGAGGTCTTTCTGCCTCCCCAGACTGCAACATTAAATGCAGAATCTCCACTTCTTGTTGCTCAGTTGCTCAGTCATGTCTGACTCTTTGCAACCCCATGGACTGCAGCACACCAGGTTTTCCTGTCCTTCACCGTTTCCCGTAGCTTGCTCAAACTCATGCCTATTGAGTCGGTGATGCCTTTCTCCTGCCTCCAGTCTTTCCCAGCATCAGGGTCTTTTCTAATGAATTGGTTCTTCACATTAAGTGGCCAAAGTATTGGAGCTTCAGCTTCAGCATCAGTCCTTCCAGTGAATATTCAAGGTTGATTTCCTTTAGGATTGACTGATCTCCTTATTGTCCCAGGGACTCTCAAGAGTCTTCTCCAGCACTTTGGAGACACTGCAACATTAAATGCAGAATCTCCACTTAGTGAGCCCATGTCAGTAAATTCTACCTGGTCCAGCTTTACATTCCTTCCACCATTATCCCACTCCTTAAGCAACCGTTTCTACACATATTCCCAGGATTTTTGTCTGTATAAGTCAGAGAATTCAACTAGTTCTTTTGAAGTGGCTCACCTCCCCAGTGGATCCACACTTTGTACCTCACTTTTTGGGGCCTGGTGGAACTTTAGTCTGGTTATAGGTCTAGAAGCAAAGAGGGGTCATGGGGGTGGGTCTTGAGGAGAATCAGCATTGATGTGCATGAAGACTGCCTCCAGGAAGGCCATGATAGTTTTCTCAGACAATGGCGTTAATCCCTTCAGCTAGTGGCTCAAACAGTAAAGAATCTGCCTGCAATGTGGAGACCTGGGTTGGATCCCTGGATTGAGATCCCCTGGAGAAAGAAATGGCAACCCACTCCAGTATTCTTGCCTGGAGAATCCCACGGACAGAGGAGGCTGGCAGGCTACAGCCCATGGGGTCGCAGAGTCAGACACACTGAGCGACTAACGCTTTCACTTTCACAGGGTTAATCCCCTCAGTTGGAGGTGCAAAAGCCTATACCAAGTGGGTGGAGAGGCCTTCCTCCACTAGGGGTGGGGAGATCTCATCCACTGGCAAAGAAGACTCGTTAAAATTTAGGGGTTTAATGTTCCCCCCTCCCTTTATCAGGGTCTTCCCACACATCCCCAAACCAATTTACAGGATCCTGTTCTTTCCCAATCAATGCCCTCACATTAATAGCACTTATTGGGTGAGGCTGAGTTCAACTTGCATTGCAATTCATCCAACCATAGGATGATGTTCTGCATTTGATTTTCAGCAATTTCAGACCACTGGCTACAAGAGATAAGGCTCTCCTTCAAGTCACACATAGATGCTCTTCGGCCATTTATGCAATGCTTGAGCTGGGAATTTGAATCCCTGAGCTCATTCTTTTCCTTCACCACCTTGACCAACAGCATTAGAAGCAACCAACCAGCATTATTATATTCTTAGTTTTACAAAAATGTTTGAAAATATCATAATCAGAGTCACCTAGCTTTTTGATCCTTAGAAATAGTT
Organism: Raphicerus campestris; assembly: GCA_006410735.1. NCBI lineage: Eukaryota > Metazoa > Chordata > Mammalia > Artiodactyla > Bovidae > Raphicerus > Raphicerus campestris. The sequence continues at coordinate 10,531 of SJYW01052857.1, read as the reverse complement.
GTTTAGAAGTATACAATACAGATATTTTGTATAGCTCTATAAGCTATTCACATCAAAACTACTACTGCTATAAAGAGAGCAGTACATGAGCAATACATGAGTATTGCCATACTCATGTAATCACTTCAGTTGTATCTGACTCTTTGCAACCCCATGGACTATAGCCCACCAGGCTCCTATGTCCCTGAGATTTTTCAGGCAAGAATACTGGAGTGGGTTGCCATTTACTATGAGATACAGTCATTAGTATATATAAATCTAATCATATTAGAGAATCAGTTCCAGAAACCTCAGAACCAATTCACAAAACTTAAAACTCTGTTCCTATAGACCCATTCTTGGTATCAAAATCTGTATATGTCAAAGTTCTCCAGAGAAACAGAATCAATAGAATATATATATGTATATGTATATATATACCCCCCCACACACATATATATATATATATATGAGATTTATTGGGTTGGACAAAAAGTTTGAATTTTCCTGAACAACTTTTTGGCCAACTCAACAGTGTAAGAACTGGCTCCTGCAATTATGGAGGCCAAGAAGTTCCACTCCTGTTGTCAAACCAGAGAACTAGGAAAGCTGGTGATCTAATTCAGTCTGAGTTCAAAGGTCCGAGAACCAGGAGCACCAATTTCTGAGAGCCAGAGAAGATGCTCTCAGCTCAAGCAAAGAGCAAATTCGCCTTTCTCCGCTTTTTGTTCTATTCTGCCTCTTGAGGAGTTGGGTGATGTCCACCCACCTTGGAGAGAGTGTTCTTCTTCACTTAATTTACCTACTGATCAAACGCTAATTTCTTCCAAAACCACCCTTACAGACACACACAGAAATAATGTTTTACCAGTTTTCTGGGCATCCCTTAGCCAGTCAAGTTGACACATAAAATTAACCAGCACAACACACATGGATGGAGACTACCTGAAGCCACCAAAACCTGCTTTAAAATGTTAGAGACAATGGTCTCAGGGGCCCACACGGGACTGGGACTGATTTCTGTCCCCAGGAGACCGGGTGAAAAACCTCGTAATTCACAGGGCAATAAGCAGACTGCTTACAAGAATATGTCTCAGTGAAAGAAAGTGTTTGCCACTCAGTCGTGTCCAACTCTTTGTGACCCCATGGACTGTAGCCCACCAGGCTCCTCTGTCCATGGAATTCTCCAGGGAAGAATATAGGAGTGGGTTGCCGTTTCCTTCTCCAGGGGATCTTCCTCACCCAGGGACTGAACCCAAGTCGCCCGCATTGCAGGCTGACTCTACCAACTGAGCCACTGGAGAAGACTTAGGTCTTCAGTAGTGGGATGAAATTAGCTCTAAACTAAACATCGCTCTGGTCCTGTTTTCCAAAGCTTGAAAACAAAGATTAAATGGATTCCAGGTTACTACATGCTATGGATTGGGAGTGATAATAACATGTCAGTGTGGGTTCATCAGCTGAAACAGATGGATCGCTCTGGAGGGACACGTTAGTAACGAGGGAGGCTACGTATGTGTGAGAGCAGAGGTCTGTGGGAAATCTCTGTACTTTCCTCTCAGTTTTGTTGTCAACTGAAAACGACTCTAAAAAATTAAGATTTTAAATATGAAAAAATAAAGGTATAGCTAAAAAGACAACAAAATAGATAAAAATGGACTAATAAGAAACATCCCATCCAAAAGAAAACAGAGGGAAAAAAGGAGAAAGTAAACAAACAATAAATGTGGCAAAAAGAAAACAAATAGCAAGGCGGTGTATTTAAATCCAACCATATTACTTATCACATTAAATGTAAATGGTCTAAATGCCCCACTTAAGGAAAAGAAATCGTTAGATTAAAAATCAAGACCCCATAATATGCTTGGCCCCTTAGGGCACTGAGTTTTTCTCTCCTTGTAGCAGAGACTCAGGAAATGATAAAAGCTAACCCTTACTGAACATCTCTAGTGTGTGGCTTGTAGCTTTTAAGGGCTTGAGATGTATTATCTCATCTAATCCTCACAAGAGCCCCACGAGGCAGGTACTAATGTCATCCCTGCGTTATGGCTGAGGTTATAAACTGAGGCTTAAAGAAGCGAAGGAATGTGTCAAGGTCACCTCCTAATCCGAGGTGGACCCAGGCAGCCCCAGCAGCTGCTCTAACACCACACTCTGCCACCTGTTGGATGTATGGGCCCTTCCCTGTTTGGCCAAAGCAGAAGGCAGGACCATCTGTGCAAGGCTGGGAAGGGAGAAGACTTCCCAGCATGTGCTACAGGAATGTCNCATAACAGCCCTCACTCCACAGGCCAGGGAACCAATGTGGGGATTCTACAAGCTGCTAAGTATATCTATCCCAGTTTTGCATTCTAGCACTAGGGAGATAACCACAGGATGGCTTTGGGGACCCAATGAGAGATAGATCTAATCTAAAACTCCATTGATCGCCTGACCTCCATAAATCCCTACCCTGACTGATGAACCACTGTGATATTTTGAGTCTCTTGGAATTACTGTTTAGAACTAGTATCCAGTTTAGAACTGGCGTCCAGTTGTCCCCAAAAGGTCTGATTATTTCCTTTTCCCTAATGAACAGTTAGCCTGGTAAAAGGCTGTAGGTCTCTTTGGAGAAGTCAGGGAGAAAGATTAACAGTATAACATTTCAGTGGTATACTGGGATCCTTCCTCAAGGGGACCTGGCCTTCTTTTCATTCAAGGAGTTTTGAGTCTGTTCATTGATTCATCTGGAGATTAACTGAGAGGTCAGGACTCCACTTCTTTGATTCAAGTTTGAATTTGGTTCACTTGACTTAGAACTCTTTTGCTTATATGGATACACCAAGAATTTAGTAGGTTCCCTATCTATTTCACTTCTAGGAACACCATTATTAACTAGCCTGGTATTGGCTAGGTGTACTTGAGTCACTGGGCTTCCGGGGTGCCTCAGCGGTAAAGAATCTGCCTGCAGTGCAAAAGACATGGATTCAATCTCTGGGTCTGGAAGACCTCCTGGAGAAAGAAATGGCAACCCACTCCAGTATTCTTGCCTGGGAAATCTCATGAACAGGGGAGCCTGGCAGGTTACAGTTCATGGGATCACAAAGGAGTTGGACACAATTTAGAGACTAATCAATCAACAGCAACACAAGTCACACTATTTTGATTGCTTTGATTCTGCTTAGGGTAAGGTGGGTAACCACGCCCACCTTGACTTTGGTGGTTGAGTGTCACCATTTGGCCCTAGGCACTCCAGGATTCAGTTGTTCTTATTGTATCCAGGTTTTCCAATTGGTTGGCTTCAGTTCCCACCATAAGGTCCAGCCTACAGGGAAGAGTGATCATGGAGCTCTTTAAGGATGCTGGGACTTCTCTTACAAATTTCTTTCTCAAAGTGTTGATGAAAGATATGTCTACTGGACCCTCCCAGTGTGAGTGAGTGGCTATTAACTGACAAATCCACGCTAACATGCCAATATCCCTAGGCCTCTGAACCCCTTCCTCTGTGCTGTGCTGTGCTTAGCTGGCCAGTCGTGTCAACTCTTTGGAACCCCATGGACTGCAGCCTGCAGGCTCCTCTGTCCATGGGGATTCTCCAGGCAAGAATACTGGAGTGGGTTGCCATGCCCTGCTCCAGAGGATCTTCCCAACCCAGGAATCAAACTCAGGTCTCCCGCATTGCGGGAGGATTCTTTGCCATCTCAGCCACCAGGGAAGCCCATGAGTCGCAGCGGGAACATGCCTCTGAACCCTTTCCTCTACGTTAAGTCAGTTCACCCACCACTTTTTGGTCCATGTTTCAGCTGATCAACCAAACCAATTGTATGAGGTCTTTCTGCCTCCCCAGACTGCAACATTAAATGCAGAATCTCCACTTCTTGTTGCTCAGTTGCTCAGTCATGTCTGACTCTTTGCAACCCCATGGACTGCAGCACACCAGGTTTTCCTGTCCTTCACCGTTTCCCGTAGCTTGCTCAAACTCATGCCTATTGAGTCGGTGATGCCTTTCTCCTGCCTCCAGTCTTTCCCAGCATCAGGGTCTTTTCTAATGAATTGGTTCTTCACATTAAGTGGCCAAAGTATTGGAGCTTCAGCTTCAGCATCAGTCCTTCCAGTGAATATTCAAGGTTGATTTCCTTTAGGATTGACTGATCTCCTTATTGTCCCAGGGACTCTCAAGAGTCTTCTCCAGCACTTTGGAGACACTGCAACATTAAATGCAGAATCTCCACTTAGTGAGCCCATGTCAGTAAATTCTACCTGGTCCAGCTTTACATTCCTTCCACCATTATCCCACTCCTTAAGCAACCGTTTCTACACATATTCCCAGGATTTTTGTCTGTATAAGTCAGAGAATTCAACTAGTTCTTTTGAAGTGGCTCACCTCCCCAGTGGATCCACACTTTGTACCTCACTTTTTGGGGCCTGGTGGAACTTTAGTCTGGTTATAGGTCTAGAAGCAAAGAGGGGTCATGGGGGTGGGTCTTGAGGAGAATCAGCATTGATGTGCATGAAGACTGCCTCCAGGAAGGCCATGATAGTTTTCTCAGACAATGGCGTTAATCCCTTCAGCTAGTGGCTCAAACAGTAAAGAATCTGCCTGCAATGTGGAGACCTGGGTTGGATCCCTGGATTGAGATCCCCTGGAGAAAGAAATGGCAACCCACTCCAGTATTCTTGCCTGGAGAATCCCACGGACAGAGGAGGCTGGCAGGCTACAGCCCATGGGGTCGCAGAGTCAGACACACTGAGCGACTAACGCTTTCACTTTCACAGGGTTAATCCCCTCAGTTGGAGGTGCAAAAGCCTATACCAAGTGGGTGGAGAGGCCTTCCTCCACTAGGGGTGGGGAGATCTCATCCACTGGCAAAGAAGACTCGTTAAAATTTAGGGGTTTAATGTTCCCCCCTCCCTTTATCAGGGTCTTCCCACACATCCCCAAACCAATTTACAGGATCCTGTTCTTTCCCAATCAATGCCCTCACATTAATAGCACTTATTGGGTGAGGCTGAGTTCAACTTGCATTGCAATTCATCCAACCATAGGATGATGTTCTGCATTTGATTTTCAGCAATTTCAGACCACTGGCTACAAGAGATAAGGCTCTCCTTCAAGTCACACATAGATGCTCTTCGGCCATTTATGCAATGCTTGAGCTGGGAATTTGAATCCCTGAGCTCATTCTTTTCCTTCACCACCTTGACCAACAGCATTAGAAGCAACCAACCAGCATTATTATATTCTTAGTTTTACAAAAATGTTTGAAAATATCATAATCAGAGTCACCTAGCTTTTTGATCCTTAGAAATAGTTGTTTAGAAGTATACAATACAGATATTTTGTATAGCTCTATAAGCTATTCACATCAAAACTACTACTGCTATAAAGAGAGCAGTACATGAGCAATACATGAGTATTGCCATACTCATGTAATCACTTCAGTTGTATCTGACTCTTTGCAACCCCATGGACTATAGCCCACCAGGCTCCTATGTCCCTGAGATTTTTCAGGCAAGAATACTGGAGTGGGTTGCCATTTACTATGAGATACAGTCATTAGTATATATAAATCTAATCATATTAGAGAATCAGTTCCAGAAACCTCAGAACCAATTCACAAAACTTAAAACTCTGTTCCTATAGACCCATTCTTGGTATCAAAATCTGTATATGTCAAAGTTCTCCAGAGAAACAGAATCAATAGAATATATATATGTATATGTATATATATACCCCCCCACACACATATATATATATATATATGAGATTTATTGGGTTGGACAAAAAGTTTGAATTTTCCTGAACAACTTTTTGGCCAACTCAACAGTGTAAGAACTGGCTCCTGCAATTATGGAGGCCAAGAAGTTCCACTCCTGTTGTCAAACCAGAGAACTAGGAAAGCTGGTGATCTAATTCAGTCTGAGTTCAAAGGTCCGAGAACCAGGAGCACCAATTTCTGAGAGCCAGAGAAGATGCTCTCAGCTCAAGCAAAGAGCAAATTCGCCCTTCTCTGCTTTTTGTTCTATTCTGCCTCTTGAGGAGTTGGGTGATGTCCACCCACCTTGGAGAGAGTGTTCTTCTTCACTTAATTTACCTACTGATCAAACGCTAATTTCTTCCAAAACCACCCTTACAGACATCCCTTAGCCAGTCAAGTTGACACATAAAATTAACCAGCACAACACACATGGATGGAGACTACCTGAAGCCACCAAAACCTGCTTTAAAATGTTAGAGACAATGGTCTCAGGGGCCCACACGGGACTGGGACTGATTTCTGTCCCCAGGAGACCGGGTGAAAAACCTCGTAATTCACAGGGCAATAAGCAGACTGCTTACAAGGATATGTCTCAGTGAAAGAAAGTGTTTGCCACTCAGTCGTGTCCAACTCTTTGTGACCCCATGGACTGTAGCCCACCAGGCTCCTCTGTCCATGGAATTCTCCAGGGAAGAATATAGGAGTGGGTTGCCATTTCCTTCTCCAGGGGATCTTCCCCACCCAGGGACTGAACCCAAGTCTCCCGCATTGCAGGCTGACTCTACCGACTGAGCCACCGGAGAAGACTTAGGTCTTCAGTAGTGGGATAAAATTAGCTCTAAACTAAACATCGCTCTGGTCCTGTTTTCCAAAGCTTGAAAACAAAGATTAAATGGATTCCAGGTTACTACATGCTATGGATTGGGAGTGATAATAACATGTCAGTGTGGGTTCATCAGCTGAAACAGATGGATCGCTCTGGAGGGACACGTTAGTAACGAGGGAGGCTACGTATGTGTGAGAGCAGAGGTCTGTGGGAAATCTCTGTACTTTCCTCTCAGTTTTGTTGTCAATTGAAAACGACTCTAAAAAATTAAGATTTTAAATATGAAAAAATAAAGGTATAGCTAAAAAGACAACAAAATAGATAAAAATGGACTAATAAGAAACATCCCATCCAAAAGAAAACAGAGGGAAAAAAGGAGAAAGTAAACAAACAATAAATGTGGCNTGAAAACGACTCTAAAAAATTAAGATTTTAAATATGAAAAAATAAAGGTATAGCTAAAAAGACAACAAAATAGATAAAAATGGACTAATAAGAAACATCCCATCCAAAAGAAAACAGAGGGAAAAAAGGAGAAAGTAAACAAACAATGAATGTGGCAAAAAGAAAACAAATAGCAAGGCGGTGTATTTAAATCCAACCATATTACTTATCACATTAAATGTAAATGGTCTAAATGACCCACTTAAGGAAAAGAAATCGTTAGATTAAAAATCAAGACCCCATAATATGCTTGGCCCCTCAGGGCACTGAGTTTTTCTCTCCTTGTAGCAGAGACTCAGGAAATGATAAAAGCTAACCCTTACTGAACATCTCTAGTGTGTGGCTTGTAGCTTTTAAGGGCTTGAGATGTATTATCTCATCTAATCCTCACAAGAGCCCCACGAGGCAGGTACTAATGTCATCCCTGCGTTATGGCTGAGGTTATAAACTGAGGCTTAAAGAAGCGAAGGAATGTGTCAAGGTCACCTCCTAATCCGAGGTGGACCCAGGCAGCCCCAGCAGCTGCTCTAACACCACACTCTGCCACCTGTTGGATGTATGGGCCCTTCCCTGTGGGGCCAAAGCAGAAGGCAGGACCATCTGTGCAAGGCTGGGAAGGGAGAAGACTTCCCAGCATGTGCTACAGGAATGTCAGTATAGAAGAGCAATGAGTTAGCCTTGAGAAGCAGCTGCGGGCACACCCGAATGACTCTTCATCCACATCCATCTTCTTCCCGCAAGGCCTTGGTTCTGATTCGAGTTCAACTGACTGACCACCCAAGGGTAATCTCTCGGTGGCCTGTCCCACCCTCAGGTGGTTATTCTGCCAGTCAGTACTAGAGACAGGATCCCTCTGGGAAGACAAGTCCTTGGAAACCATTTCCAAATGCCACAAGCAACCAGATTGTCCTAGAAACCCTAGGGTATTCAGAGTGGGTCTTTATCAAAGGTCTGCAGAACTGCTCCAGTGGCAGAAGAGACGGTCCTCAGAGGACCCAGGAATAATATAAGGTTATTCTGTTCATTCTTTGTTTGATGAAAAATTTATTGAGGACCTTCTATGTGCCAGGCACTGTTCTTGGCTCAAGAACACAGTGAGAACTATGAAAAGGCCTTGCCTGCCAGGGCCTCACAGTCTAGTGGAGGGAGAAAGACAGATGGAAAATAAATATTGACAATAAAGCATGATGACTGATGAAAGAGCCATCATGACAAGGTACAATGAGCACACCCAGTCACAGTTTGAAGCTGCGAGGAGGAGTCTCTTGGGGATTCAGGGCAAGGAAAGCTGTCTCAGGCAGAGGGCTGACGGATCCAGAAGCAGAGTGGGACATGGTTCTGAGGCTTCTGCAGGTAGGGAAGGTGCAAGTGGGGGGTGCGGCCAGGCAAGCCGGAGGAATGGAAGGCGCCAGGCGAGGAAGGACTCTGAAAGCTGCCCAGGGAGTTTAGACTTGCCCTCCTGGTCTGGAACAAGACGCCTTGAAGGGTTTCAGCAAATGAGTGACATGAGGCTATTGGCGGTTCAGAGAGGCCACTCTGGAGGCAGAGGAATGGCCACTGAAGGCAGAGAGAGGAGAGGAGTCTGGAAAGGAGATGTTCGCAAGAGACAACATGGGTCTGAATCCAGGAAATGTCAGTCTGGCTAAGGAGGGTGTGAATGGAGTGAAGGGGTGAAACAGGCAGGCCCTAGAGGCTTATCAGACTCAGGGAGAAAAGCGGAAGCTGGCAGGGGTGGAAGTCTGTTCTGCGGTTGATCTAAAAGATATTTCTGCAGAGGCAACGCTGCCCAAAGTGTGACCACAGGCAGACGGAACAGCTAAACACGACTCTTAACCACTGGCTCTGACACTGATAGGGAGAAGTGGGCTCTGTCACTGAGGACACTGCAGGAGTTTCTCACAGTCCTAAGGCCAAAAGTCACCTGGGAGAGATGGGAGTGATTCCAGGTGGTGGGACCCACTCTTGACTGCCTCCCTCTGTTTCTCTAGGCTTATTTCGAGTTCCCAGCCACACCTCCAGGTCCCCTTTCACAACGCCTGCTCTGCCTCCAAGCCTGCGTACGTGCCTGAAATTTCTGCCTTCTGCTTGAAATTTCTACTGCCTCTTAGATTTCTTAAACCCCACTCCAGATGACAGGATTCCTTCTGTGCTCCACCATCCCCTTGTCATAGTTCTAATCACAGTGAAGTGGTGGCCTTTCTTTTATTCACTGGATGAAACAGGGTTTTGTCTACTTCTCAATTTTCAGAGTCACCATGAGGCCTGAAAGGATGGAGGTTAATGGAGGCATGGATGAACAGAAGGAGGAAGTGATGGGAGAATGGTTGGAGCAATCAGTAGATTAAAAAGTAGCTGGATAGAGGAGTGGATGGATAAATGGAGATAACAGATGGAGGAAGGGATGAATGGATACCTATGGGAAAGGCAAAGCAATGAATGGATAGATGCAGAGCTATATAATTAAGTGAATGTATGAATCAGCTAAAAGATTAGTAAATGAGTGAGTGAACAATAGAGTTAGAGAAAGAGCAAATAATGAGTAGGCAAATAAGTGAATAATCATAAAAATAAATGAGTGAATAAATTGATGAGTGGGTGAATGAATAAATGGGGAAATAAGTAAAAAAATGAATGAATGAACAAACTCTTTGCCTGAATAAAATAAAAAAAACAAGTAAATGGGTGAATGAGTTGATGAATGAAAGTGGTGAATGAGGAAATGCCATGGGTATCTGGGCCACCCAAGCAATGTACCTTAGGATTGTGTCAGGTCCATAGTACGAACTTAATTAAGCATCTGTTGAATGAACAAAAGAATATTGGTAGACCAGTTGACTAAGTGCCATGGCAAACACTGAACTTAATTTAAAAGATTTGGACTTTAATTCCAATTTTTTACTCTTCAATTATGTTATTTTGAATTTATCATATTCCTTCTCTAAGCTTCTGTTTCCCCATCTGTAAAATGGGGTGATCATTTTATTTGTCAAGGCTGTTATAAAGATGTAATAATAAAAGCCATCTGGCAATGATAAGGGTTTAACAAAAGCTACTCTAGTACCCCACTCTTTTTGTACTGCTTTAAATATCTACTGGATTTTTTTAATATTACAAAGCCCCCAACATGTCTTCTCTCTCACAGAAACACACTTTCTAATTTATACATCTGAGCAGCTGAATTTAACCCGTAGCACCTTCCAGGATACCGATCCATACTCATGAATGCTCATCCACTCAAGCATTAAATCTCAGTTGAGAGTCCTCAGCATTTACAGTTTATTATTGTTGCTTTTATCACCATCAATATTATCTAAAAATTTCCCCCAAAGCTTTAGGTAAGGATAGATGGACAAAATTAATTGGGTCTGTTTTTATCTTATTTTAAACTTTGAGTGGAGGCAAAAATGGAACAGGTGGAGAAAGAAAAATTCTTTGTTCTCGAGTGAGGCTTAAATTTCTGAAGCCAACTGCCCAAGCTCACTCTTTATCCATGCAGATTGGAGCTCTGGCAAGCCTTATATCCTTTACTTTGCAATAAGGAAAT
>SJYW01052854.1:0-26153 GCA_006410735.1 Raphicerus campestris | reverse complement strand
AAGAGGGATACTGCTCCTGAGGAAAAAAAAAATCTGTACAGTACTGTAAAATAGAATAAAGTATTAAATAAATTAAAAAAGAAAAAGACAACAAAAAAATCTGTCTAGGGATATGCCTCTACCTGCAGCAGAGCCTCAACCTGTGTTTCCAAATGCAGGAAGGTGCAAGAACCAGGATCTTTTAATGCCGGAAGTGTCCTCAATTCAAGGCAAAATGAGAAAAAAAACTAAGGTGATCATAATGAGTTGCCCATAAAGTTAAATTTATTCAATTTAAAAGACTGCCTTTTATTCTGAGATTATCTACTTTCTATATTTTTGTAATTGTCTTTTGTAAAATGATGTTAATAAAACATGGTAAAATACTCTATGTTGGTTCCCCCACAACATTTGAGGTTTTACTGGCCTGTGAATTCCAAAAGTCTTCAACATCTGCCACCAAGAGCCATTTATGTAACATCACCAAGCACCTTCTCTCCTAAGTCCTGGGCCCTTTTCGTTTGCTTTACAAAGAGCAGGTGGTGGGTCTCTAGCTCACCTGTGTGTGTGTGAGTGCGCAGCCTGTGCTTTACAAAGAACACTGTGTAGCTTTTAAACGACTGGGCTTCGTTTTAGTTCACTGTCCAGTCGCCCTCTTCCCTGACAAGGTCATGAATGTGTCCCAGGCAAGGTCCGTCAGTATGAAAACCCTCTCTCATTCAGCACCATCCCCAGGAAGGATGCTTCTCCCAACCCCACGGTCCAAGATGGAAGTGTTAGAGAGCTCTGCTTCTGAGAAACACCAGGTGGAGTGGCATAAGATGTTTCCTGAAGGTGTTTTCTCCGGCACTCTGTACATGACTGACAGCTTTCTCCTCCTTCAGAGAGCACTTAGGTCTGTCCGGGTCTCTCCGGATGCTCTCTCTGTCCATCAGATTCGCCCTGAATATTTCTCCCTCATCAATCCTCTTTGACTTTCCTCCCCAGAGGTCATCTTCCCTTATGGCAGTGATATTTTTCCCAAGGCTCACTTGCAACAGGTGTACCCTTCTGCACGAGCACCCANTCGCCCTGAATATTTCTCCCTCATCAATCCTCTTTGACTTTCCTCCCCAGAGGTCATCTTCCCTTATGGCAGTGATATTTTTCCCAAGGCTCACTTGCAACAGGTGTACCCTTCTGCACGAGCACCCAGAGTCTTTAATCCCCCCATGAGCTTATAGTCCATTTCAGCCTGGGATGCTTATCACCTTTCCCCCCTCAGACTCCTTAGGGAAACCCTGAAGCAACAATTAACACTGCTCCCCGATCCTTCAATCTTATAGATAAACAAACTGAGGCTTAAAGAGAGGAAGAACCTGCCAAGGGTCCCTTGAGACTGAGGTAGAGCTAAGAGGACAGCAGACTCCATCCTTCCATCTTCAGCTTCCATGCCCTTCCTTCTGCAAAGTTGTGTGTTTCTATTGTACCTGAATCACAGTCTCATGGTATCTCGGAATATAAGGGGTGGGAAGAGAGTCAATCTTGCCCATATCCTACTATTAGCATTTTGCTAAATCAGCCTTATTGAAGTTTTACTGTTTATTTGCTTTTGCTTTGCAATGAGCTTCTATCATTTGTTCTAATTTTGAAAGTTTTCAGGGAGGCTGCATTTTGTCTTGTCCAAGGACATTCTGTTCTGTCTCTGATAGAAGGCCCTGCTAATCCTGGGAGAAGGGCTTTCAACAATATCACCCAGGTGGCAATACAACATAGATGTGTATAAGAGACAGGTCAAAGGCTTTGGCATAGTCAATAAAGCAGAAATAGATGTTTTTCTGGAACTCTCTTGCTTTTTCGATGATCCAGTGGATATTGGCAATTTGATCTCTGGTTCCTCTGCCTTTTCTAAAACCAGCTTGAACATCAGGGAGTTCACGGTTCACGTACTGCTGAATCATCCCTTAGGTCCCTTTAGATCATCATCCAAGAACTTTGGCATATTCCCACAAGGTAACCTTAAATGCTCAAGCAAGTCAGACAGTGGCAGCTCTGGTTCTCTATTACAGCCCAAGGAGCAGCCAAGAAATTACATGAAGTTTTCTTACAACAGCTCTTTCTAGTAGAGCACCCTCATAGGAATGCCAACATCTCAGCAACTTGAACATTCACAAGGCACCGGGTTCACAGAGAAGTGCAAAGAAGGCAGCGCTGTTCTTACCCGCGTGCACCTTTGTGCCGACAGCTCCTGACCATGTATGATATATGCGTCCTCACTTTCATAAGAGAGCAGGACCCCATGGGGCCTTCCCAAGACTGAACCTGCCCCCCGCCCCCGCCATATTCTCTGCCTGGCTCACGTCTGTAGAAAAACTGTAGCCAAAGAATAAATTTAATCAAAGAAGTGAGGAAATGCAGAAACAAAGGAATGCAGTCAACTAAGGCAAAGTAATAAGAGTTTAGCCATTAAGCAAAGTCAAGGACCTTGAGTTCTTCCTCAAGAGCCAACAGATAGTATTCTGACCTGCATTCTTTGAACTATTATTCAGATACCAAAACCCTCACCAGGTAGAAGAAGTTGAGTTAATATATGATGACCAAATTACAGTCATGACAGAAGCTGATCCACCTGAAGTACTTCTAAGAACTGGCCTCAAGGAAACGGGGACAAACTGACCCTAGAACTGAAGATTAACTGTCCTTAAAACAATTAACATGAGGACTTCCCTGGCCAGGGGCTAAGACTCTCCTCCCAGCAGGGCCCAGGTTTGATCACCAGTCAGGGAACTAGATTCCACATGCTGCAGACCCAGCACCTGCTAAGACCCAGCACAGCCCAGTAGATGAATGAATAGAAAAAAAAATAAAGATTAAAAAAAAACCCAAAACAACAGTATGCCAATCAACCACACCATGACCAACATGACCAATTCTAAGATGATCATCAGAGATCACTGTGTTTTTCTGCACATAATTTCCTCTTTCCACCTATACACTTCTGAAATTCCTCTTTAAGAGCTCTTTCTCCCTAATTTGCAGGGGGAAGTGGCTTTTGGACATGAGTCTGCCTTCTCCCCCAGTTTATTAGCCTTCTGAGTAAACCAACCTTCTCTTTCCAACCAGTGCTTTTCTCCTGAGTACTGGCTTTGGAGCACGAGCAGCCTGACCTGACCTGGGTAATGCCTTCAGGGCATTTACTGCTCAGTGTCTAACTCACAGTCATGTTTGCTCTTCAGTTCTGGCTCCATCTATTTTTTCTTATTGTGGAATTCTCATCGAGAGTTTCACAACCAAGCCCAGTGCATAATCTGATTAGAGCAAGAGGGATACTGCTCCTGAGGAAAAAAAAAATCTGTACAGTACTGTAAAATAGAATAAAGTATTAAATAAATTAAAAAGAAAAAGACAACAAAAAAATCTGTCTAGGGATATGCCTCTACCTGCAGCAGAGCCTCAACCTGTGTTTCCAAATGCAGGAAGGTGCAAGAACCAGGATCTTTTAATGCCGGAAGTGTCCTCAATTCAAGGCAAAATGAGAAAAAAAACTAAGGTGATCATAATGAGTTGCCCATAAAGTTAAATTTATTCAATTTAAAAGACTGCCTTTTATTCTGAGATTATCTACTTTCTATATTTTTGTAATTGTCTTTTGTAAAATGATGTTAATAAAACATGGTAAAATACTCTATGTTGGTTCCCCCACAACATTTGAGGTTTTACTGGCCTGTGAATTCCAAAAGTCTTCAACATCTGCCACCAAGAGCCATTTATGTAACATCACCAAGCACCTTCTCTCCTAAGTCCTGGGCCCTTTTCGTTTGCTTTACAAAGAGCAGGTGGTGGGTCTCTAGCTCACCTGTGTGTATGTGAGTGCGCAGCCTGTGCTTCACAAAGAACACTGTGTAGCTTTTAATCGACTGGGCTTCGTTTTAGTTCACTGTCCAGTCGCCCTCTTCCGTGACAGGGTCATGAATGTGTCCAGACAAGGTCCGTCAGTATGAAAACCCTCTCTCATTCAGCACCACCCCAGGAAGGATGCTCCTCCCAACCCCACGGTCCAAGATGGAAGTGTTAGAGAGCTCTGCTTCTGAGAAACACCGGGTGGAGTGGCATAACGTGTTTCCTGAAGGTGTTTTCTCTGGCACTCTGTACATGACTGACAGCTTTCTCCTCCTTCAGAGAGCACTTAGGTCTGTCCGGGTCTCTCCGGATGATCTCTCTGTCCATCAGATTCGCCCTGAATATTTCTCCCTCATCAATACTCTTTGACTTTCCTCCCCAGAGGTCATCTTCCCTTATGGCAGTGATATTCTTCCCAAGGCTCACTTGCAACAGGTGTACCCTTCTGCACGAGCACCCAGAGTCTTTAGTCCCCCCATGAGCTTATAGTCCATTTCAGCCTGGGATGCTTATCACCTTTCCCCCCTCAGACTCCTTAGAGAAACCCTGAAGCAACAATGAACACTGCTCCCCGATCCTTCAATCTTATAGATAAGCAAACTGAGGCTTAAAGAGAGGAAGAACCTGCCAAGGGTCCCTTGAGACTGAGGTAGAGCTGCGAGGACAGCAGACTCCATCCTTCTATCTTCAGCTTCCATGCCCTTCCATCTGCAAAGTTGTGTGTTTCTATTGTACCTGAATCACAGTCTCATGGTATCTCTGAATATAAGGGGTGGGAAGAGAGTCAATCTTGCACAGATCCTACTATTAGCATTTTGCTAAATCAGCCTTATTGAAGTTTTACTGTTTATTTGCTTTTGCTTTGCAATGAGCTTCTATCATTTGTTCTAATTTTGAAAGTTTTCAGGGAGGCTGCATTTTGTCTTGTCCAAGGACATTCTGTTCTGTCTCTGATAGAAGGCCCTGCTAATCCTGGGAGAAGGGCTTTCAACAATATCACCCAGGTGGCAATACAACATAGATGTGTATAAGAGACAGGTCAAAGGCTTTGGCATAGTCAATAAAGCAGAAATAGATGTTTTTCTGGAACTCTCTTGCTTTTTCGATGATCCAGTGGATATTGGCAATTTGATCTCTGGTTCCTCTGCCTTTTCTAAAACCAGCTTGAACATCAGGGAGTTCACGGTTCACGTACTGCTGAATCATCCCTTAGGTCCCTTTAGATCATCATCCAAGAACTTTGGCATATTCCCACAAGGTAACCTTAAATGCTCAAGCAAGTCAGACAGTGGCAGCTCTGGTTCTCTATTACAGCCCAAGGAGCAGCCAAGAAATTACATGAAGTTTTCTTACAACAGCTCTTTCTAGTAGAGCACCCTCATAGGAATGCCAACATCTCAGCAACTTGAACATTCACAAGGCACCGGGTTCACAGAGAAGTGCAAAGAAGGCAGCGCTGTTCTTACCCGCGTGCACCTTTGTGCCGACAGCTCCTGACCATGTATGATATATGCGTCCTCACTTTCATAAGAGAGCAGGACCCCATGGGGCCTTCCCAAGACTGAACCTGCCCCCCGCCCCCGCCATATTCTCTGCCTGGCTCACGTCTGTAGAAAAACTGTAGCCAAAGAATAAATTTAATCAAAGAAGTGAGGAAATGCAGAAACAAAGGAATGCAGTCAACTAAGGCAAAGTAATAAGAGTTTAGCCATTAAGCAAAGTCAAGGACCTTGAGTTCTTCCTCAAGAGCCAACAGATAGTATTCTGACCTGCATTCTTTGAACTATTATTCAGATACCAAAACCCTCACCAGGTAGAAGAAGTTGAGTTAATATATGATGACCAAATTACAGTCATGACAGAAGCTGATCCACCTGAAGTACTTCTAAGAACTGGCCTCAAGGAAACGGGGACAAACTGACCCTAGAACTGAAGATTAACTGTCCTTAAAACAATTAACATGAGGACTTCCCTGGCCAGGGGCTAAGACTCTCCTCCCAGCAGGGCCCAGGTTTGATCACCAGTCAGGGAACTAGATTCCACATGCTGCAGACCCAGCACCTGCTAAGACCCAGCACAGCCCAGTAGATGAATGAATAGAAAAAAAAATAAAGATTAAAAAAAAACCCAAAACAACAGTATGCCAATCAACCACACCATGACCAACATGACCAATTCTAAGATGATCATCAGAGATCACTGTGTTTTTCTGCACATAATTTCCTCTTTCCACCTATACACTTCTGAAATTCCTCTTTAAGAGCTCTTTCTCCCTAATTTGCAGGGGGAAGTGGCTTTTGGACATGAGTCTGCCTTCTCCCCCAGTTTATTAGCCTTCTGAGTAAACCAACCTTCTCTTTCCAACCAGTGCTTTTCTCCTGAGTACTGGCTTTGGAGCACGAGCAGCCTGACCTGACCTGGGTAATGCCTTCAGGGCATTTACTGCTCAGTGTCTAACTCACAGTCATGTTTGCTCTTCAGTTCTGGCTCCATCTATTTTTTCTTATTGTGGAATTCTCATCGAGAGTTTCACAACCAAGCCCAGTGCATAATCTGATTAGAGCAAGAGGGATACTGCTCCTGAGGAAAAAAAAAATCTGTACAGTACTGTAAAATAGAATAAAGTATTAAATAAATTAAAAAGAAAAAGACAACAAAAAAATCTGTCTAGGGATATGCCTCTACCTGCAGCAGAGCCTCAACCTGTGTTTCCAAATGCAGGAAGGTGC
This sequence comes from Raphicerus campestris, assembly GCA_006410735.1. NCBI lineage: Eukaryota > Metazoa > Chordata > Mammalia > Artiodactyla > Bovidae > Raphicerus > Raphicerus campestris. Next base: position 19,566 of record SJYW01052854.1, on the reverse strand, counting down.
AAGAACCAGGATCTTTTAATGCCGGAAGTGTCCTCAATTCAAGGCAAAATGAGAAAAAAAACTAAGGTGATCATAATGAGTTGCCCATAAAGTTAAATTTATTCAATTTAAAAGACTGCCTTTTATTCTGAGATTATCTACTTTCTATATTTTTGTAATTGTCTTTTGTAAAATGATGTTAATAAAACATGGTAAAATACTCTATGTTGGTTCCCCCACAACATTTGAGGTTTTACTGGCCTGTGAATTCCAAAAGTCTTCAACATCTGCCACCAAGAGCCATTTATGTAACATCACCAAGCACCTTCTCTCCTAAGTCCTGGGCCCTTTTCGTTTGCTTTACAAAGAGCAGGTGGTGGGTCTCTAGCTCACCTGTGTGTATGTGAGTGCGCAGCCTGTGCTTCACAAAGAACACTGTGTAGCTTTTAATCGACTGGGCTTCGTTTTAGTTCACTGTCCAGTCGCCCTCTTCCGTGACAGGGTCATGAATGTGTCCAGACAAGGTCCGTCAGTATGAAAACCCTCTCTCATTCAGCACCACCCCAGGAAGGATGCTCCTCCCAACCCCACGGTCCAAGATGGAAGTGTTAGAGAGCTCTGCTTCTGAGAAACACCGGGTGGAGTGGCATAACGTGTTTCCTGAAGGTGTTTTCTCTGGCACTCTGTACATGACTGACAGCTTTCTCCTCCTTCAGAGAGCACTTAGGTCTGTCCGGGTCTCTCCGGATGATCTCTCTGTCCATCAGATTCGCCCTGAATATTTCTCCCTCATCAATACTCTTTGACTTTCCTCCCCAGAGGTCATCTTCCCTTATGGCAGTGATATTTTTCCCAAGGCTCACTTGCAACAGGTGTACCCTTCTGCACGAGCACCCAGAGTCTTTAGTCCCCCCATGAGCTTATAGTCCATTTCAGCCTGGGATGCTTATCACCTTTCCCCCCTCAGACTCCTTAGGGAAACCCTGAAGCAACAATGAACACTGCTCCCCGATCCTTCAATCTTATAGATAAGCAAACTGAGGCTTAAAGAGAGGAAGAACCTGCCAAGGGTCCCTTGAGACTGAGGTAGAGCTGCGAGGACAGCAGACTCCATCCTTCTATCTTCAGCTTCCATGCCCTTCCATCTGCAAAGTTGTGTGTTTCTATTGTACCTGAATCACAGTCTCATGGTATCTCTGAATATAAGGGGTGGGAAGAGAGTCAATCTTGCCCATATCCTACTATTAGCATTTTGCTAAATCAGCCTTATTGAAGTTTTACTGTTTATTTGCTTTTGCTTTGCAATGAGCTTCTATCATTTGTTCTAATTTTGAAAGTTTTCAGGGAGGCTGCATTTTGTCTTGTCCAAGGACATTCTGTTCTGTCTCTGATAGAAGGCCCTGCTAATCCTGGGAGAAGGGCTTTCAACAATATCACCCAGGTGGCAATACAACATGCCTTGGCCACAAAGCAATGTTAAAGCTCAAGAATGATGTACTCCTAGCTTAGAGAATGACATTGGGATCCTTTCAGAAGCCCGGGGACTGATACGGGTACCATGAGCATCACATGACTATTATGACTTTCCAGAGGACAGTTTGCCAGGCCTGGGTCTGCTTTGGCTGTGCCAGGACAATCTGACTCCTTTGCTAAAGAGATGAAGAATCCCATCAATGCATGATACACCCAATTTTCTTTGTCATTGGGGCTATCAAGACAACTCAGTTGATGTCCTTGTGTTTGCTTCCCACTGCACTATCAGAAACCTTCTGTATTAATTCGCTGTGTCTCACTCACCTTTGTGCCTTTGATGGAGCTTCTACATGCAGTATTATCTGCCAACTCCAGGCTGAAGTAAACTGAATAAAACCAAGTGATACAGCCAAAGTGGCCTCCTTACCTCATAGAGTGTGATGACCCCATTGGTCTCATTGGGAGGTTTCCACTGGATGTAGATCTTCTCCTCAAAGGGCCCCCCTTGGATGGATTCTAGAGGAACAGCTCCTGGAACTACAGAAGGAAACAAGTTAGGAATCTGATGTCACCTTTCATCTCATTTCCCCAGCCTCAATGACCTAGAATGGGAGTCAGCAAAATTACTCTGTAGGATCAGATAATAAATATTGTAGGCTTGGTGGGTCATAGAGTCCCTATTGAAATGACTCAGCTTGGTACTTGTAACACAAAAACAACCACATATAATCCATACACAAATGGGTATATCTGTGTGCCAAAAAAAAATCCCCTTGATTTTTAGACACAGGCAAAGGTTAGAGCTGACGCATGGGCCATGGTTTTCTGTTGTCCTGTAAGGTCAATGGCTTGTCATCTGCAGACTCAGAGCAAGTCTATCCTGGAAGTAAAGCTGACCAGGATTAAGAGGACATCTGTAGGCCCCAGACCTGCCAACAGGTGGGATCCTGGAATTAGATTCTTGGCTTAGGACTGGTATTTGAGGAGTGCAATGTGAACTTCACTATCATGTTTCTAAACCTGTCAAGGTTTCTCCAACTGCAGGAAGTGCTTTCATAGTTTCCTAATCCCTGGATACACCAGGAACCATGTGCCTTGAAACCGCCATCTAATTAGAAGGCTCCAGGAATGCAGCTTATTTGTCTCCCTGCTGAGTCTCCGATGCCTGCTGCATGGTAGACGCATGATAACCATTTGCTGGCTGGACTCACAGGTGAGTCAATGACCTTTGCCAGCATTTTGCCCTAAATCAAAACCTTTCCTGGGCAGTTTCTGTACCCAGAAAAGTCTTCCTGCCAGCATCCTCCTGCTGAATTCCACCATCATTATGACAGCCTGGAAGATGTTGAACCATAAAATAATGATTCCCCAAACTTCCCATTGTAACTCCCTAGAGCATCATGAATTCATGTAAATCATTACGGAATCTGTTTATATTTTGGCATTATAAAAGCAGGTATTTTTTTTACTATGCACTTACTCTTTGATCAGACTTTTATATACCTTATTTCATTTAAGCCACAGAACAGCTCTGCCCAGTGTATATCATCTCCTTTGTGCTGATAAGGGAACCGAGGCTGAGAGAATTAAATAACTTGCTCAAGGTCAAACAGCTCTTAAGTTGTAAAGAGGGAACTGAACACCTGTCTGTGAGCTTCAAAGCATATACTCTTAATCATCATGTTATGATTCTCTAGATATAGCCACAGCCATATGTTGCAATCAGTTCCCTATTGTTAAATTAAAATATATTTAGTTTTTCTCATTACAGACATGATACACAGAATTTGTTGAATATTAAGAATCTACAAAAAAGGTTTTTAAAAAAGAACAAAATCATTTTAATCCCCGTAACTGTAGATATTTTTTCTAGTCACTTTATGTCTCTGCGTATACATATTTTATTTTTAAAAATTAAACTCCTACCTTGCATATTGTGTTATGATCTTCTTTTACAGCTACACAAATTACAGTTAAAAAAATTCTATGGTGGATTCATGTCTATGTATCGCAAAACCAATACAATACTGTAAAGTAATTAGCCTCCAATTAAAATAAATAAATTATATTAAAAAAAAAATCCTTAGATGCTCTTTGGGGCCATGCATTTTAATGGCTGCTTAGAACAGGATATGCCCCATTTTAGTCACCAATCCTTTATTATTGGGCATTAAAGTTGGTTTGAATTCTTGATGATTATAAGTAACACTGTAATAAGCATTCTTACAAATAAGTATCTGCATGCAACTCTGCTGATGTCCCTTAAGATAAATTCTTGGAAATTAATTTATTGGGTCAAAACAGATGGATTATTTTATCTTTAACGCTTTTGACACTTATTACCAGATTGCCTTCCAGAAAGTTTGCACCATTCTGGGCTCCCCAGAGAGAAGAATATGTCGATTCCTAATCCATGCCAACAATGACTGTTTAAAAGATTAAGTGTGTGCATGCATATCTTTTTTACAATACCAGAGAATGCAGATTTGTTTTTCCATTTAATTAGCTATTTGCATTGATTCTTTTATGAACATGCTCTCTACGCTCTGTGCTCATTTTCCTGCATGGCTCTTCACTTCTGTTTATCACTGTCTTATGACTTATAATCTGCTTTTAAGGACTTAAACTTTTTTACATAGGTTACAATAATTTTGGTCAGTTCTTCATTTGCTTTATAAATCTTTTAGGTATGTAGAAGCTTCTAAGTATTAAGATCTCTTATTGCTTTTCCTTATCCAGTCATCCTTTCTACAAATAGTTATTCAGTACCTAATATGACCAAGGGACTTGGTGATAGACATTACAGATACACCAATAACAAAGATAGACATACTTAAATCCTTGATAAAGCTTGTATTCTGTAAAGGGAAACTACATTGAATAAATAATTGCATTCATAATTAGTTTTTCAAAGTCATTATTAGGATTTTGAGGTAAACACACAAGGTGTTGGAAGAATTATAATCAGTACAGAAAATCTCAGAGAAGGTAATGGCACCCCACTCCAGTACTCTTGCCTGGTAAACCCCATGGATGGAGGAGCCTGGTAGGCTGTAGTCCATGGGGTTGCTAAGAGTCGGACNTGGGGCCATGCATTTTAATGGCTGCTTAGAACAGGATATGCCCCATTTTAGTCACCAATCCTTTATTATTGGGCATTAAAGTTGGTTTGAATTCTTGATGATTATAAGTAACACTGTAATAAGCATTCTTACAAATAAGTATCTGCATGCAACTCTGCTGATGTCCCTTAAGATAAATTCTTGGAAATTAATTTATTGGGTCAAAACAGATGGATTATTTTATCTTTAACGCTTTTGACACTTATTACCAGATTGCCTTCCAGAAAGTTTGCACCATTCTGGGCTCCCCAGAGAGAAGAATATGTCGATTCCTAATCCATGCCAACAATGACTGTTTAAAAGATTAAGTGTGTGCATGCGTATCTTTTTTAGAATACCAGAGAATGCAGATTTGTTTTTCCATTTAATTAGCTATTTGCATTGATTCTTTTATGAACATGCTCTCTACGCTCTGTGCTCATTTTCCTGCATGGCTCTTCACTTCTGTTTATCACTGTCTTATGACTTATAATCTGCTTTTAAGGACTTAAACTTTTTTACATAGGTTACAATAATTTTGGTCAGTTCTTCATTTGCTTTATAAATCTTTTAGGTATATAGAAGCTTCTAAGTATTAAGATCTCTTATTGCTTTTCCTTATCCAGTCATCCTTTCTACAAATAGTTATTCAGTACCTAATATGACCAAGGGACTTGGTGATAGACATTACAGATACACCAATAACAAAGATAGACATACTTAAATCCTTGATAAAGCTTGTATTCTGTAAAGGGAAACTACATTGAATAAATAATTGCATTCATAATTAGTTTTTCAAAGTCATTATTAGGATTTTGAGGTAAACACACAAGGTGTTGGAAGAATTATAATCAGTACAGAAAATCTCAGAGAAGGTAATGGCACCCCACTCCGGTACTCTTGCCTGGTAAACCCCATGGATGGAGGAGCCTGGTAGGCTGTAGTCCATGGGGTTGCTAAGAGTCGGACATGACTGAGCAACTTCCCTTTCACTTTTCACTTTCATGCATTGGAGAAGAAAATGGCAACCCACTCCAGTGTTCTTGCCTGGAGAATCCCAGGGACAGGGGAGCCTGGTGGGCTTCTGTCTATGGGGTCACACAGAATTGGACACAACTGAAGCAACTTAGCAGCAACAGCAGCGGCAGCAGAGAAAATCTAGTCTGGCATATTATTTACTCAGAATACTACATGAAAAGTAAGTTAGGGTCTATAGGTAAGAAGAAGCTATTAGGACAAGCATGGGGAGGCTGGGTGTTAAGAGTGTGGTGGATGGCTTTGTGGGGGAAAAGTGGGAGGAAAAAAAATCACCTTGGGGAGAAAAGATGGTATTTTGGACCATGGTGATGGTTGTGTAGAAGAGAATACAAGTGTGTCAGAAATTTAGGGGAAGGGGGCCTAAGCATGTATGATTTGGTAGTGATGGAGGGAAGAGATGTATCAAGGAAGACCCCAGCTCTTTTGTTCTACACAAATAGGATGGATCAGGGGGTTGTCATAAATGGAAACCTTAGAGGACGACCAGCTGGCAAGGAAGCTGGCAAGCTCAGTTCCGTCGTAATTCACTGGACAAATATGTGGAGCAATGTGCGGGGCAGAGGGTGAGTAGCAATATTTAGACACTGAAAGCAAACGGGAATAGATCTTGTAGCAGAAGAGAACAAAGTAGCAAGTATAGGACTAAGGCAAAAAGCAACTCCAACCTCAAGGAGGAAAACAAAGAAAGTTAGAAACAGGGAAGCTGCATTCATAGAGGCAACAAAAAACCAGGACAGTGGGCTGTCCCTGAAGCAGCCAGGGGAGGCTCAAGAAGTTACTGTAACTCAGGTGTGCTGCTGAGTGAGAAGCAACCTTACATTCGCTCACTGGATGTAGTGTCCTCAGTTATTTGTGAGCTGACCAAGAGTAATTTAAGAATATCGGCGTCAAGCCATGATTTAGCGGGTGGAGAAGAGAGTGGAAGTTGAGGGACTGTGTTGAGACAAGTAATTATTTTTGCGGTGAAGGTGAAGGGAATGCAAGATGGAACAAAAATGAGACATGCAACCAAAGTACCGCTCCTCCCAAAGATAGGAGAAGTTATGGCATGATTCAAGGCAACTAGGAGAAATTTGAAATTGATGTAAGAAGTAGAAGGATGGGAAAGAGAGAGGAAATAACTGATGTTAGTAGGGTCTTGAAAATGCTGGGGCTGGGGTGGGTGGGAAGAGAGCATCCTTCCCTTTGTGAGACAAGAGAAGAGGAAGAAAATGCACAGATGCTTTGGAGAAGGGGGTTGAGGTGTTTGAATGACTTGCTTTCTTGAGAAGAGAGAGGAATTATTTACCAAGGTGTCCTGGAGGAGGAGCTTCGTCAGTAATTGGGAGTTTTAAGAGGGGAAGAGAATGCTGAACGGAGAGGTGCCTGTGCTACTCACCAAGGAAAGGAAAGGTCTATGGGCTGCAGATTCTGACAGGGAGCATCAAGCTGGGACTGCCCCCCACCCCTGCTCCCGGGCTTTTCCTTCCATACCGGCTCAGAGCAGATTTTCCTTCTCAACCCAGATGAATAGTCATCTGTGTTTTCTTCTTTCTATTTCATGCTTTATTCCCATCTTTTTCTTCTTAAACCTAACATTTTAATCCATCTGGGATCAACTTTATGCATTGTACAAAGTGGAAATCTAACTAGAGTTCCTGACAATATTCTTAGGACAATAAATTGACCAGTCAAAACTTTCCCCAGTGATTTAAAAAGCCATTTTATTACCACATTAAATTATTTTATATTCCAGCATATGTTGTTGGCTTTCTGTTCTATTTCATTGAGTCATAGCTTCTATTCCGACAGTATCTCTCTGTTGTGCTGATATAACATATTTTAATATTCAGTAGAACAGGTTCTTTCCAAATACCATCATTCTTTTGCAAAGTTTTCTGGACTATCACTACTCGTGTATTCTTCTGAAGGAATANTTCTTGATGATTATAAGTAACACTGTAATAAGCATTCTTACAAATAAGTATCTGCATGCAACTCTGCTGATGTCCCTTAAGATAAATTCTTGGAAATTAATTTATTGGGTCAAAACAGATGGGTTATTTTATCTTTAACGCTTTTGACACTTATTACCAGATTGCCTTCCAGAAAGTTTGCACCATTCTGGGCTCCCCAGAGAGAAGAATATGTCGATTCCTAATCCATGCCAACAATGACTGTTTAAAAGATTAAGTGTGTGCATGCGTATCTTTTTTAGAATACCAGAGAATGCAGATTTGTTTTTCCATTTAATTAGCTATTTGCATTGATTCTTTTATGAACATGCTCTCTACGCTCTGTGCTCATTTTCCTGCATGGCTCTTCACTTCTGTTTATCACTGTCTTATGACTTATAATCTGCTTTTAAGGACTTAAACTTTTTTACATAGGTTACAATAATTTTGGTCAGTTCTTCATTTGCTTTATAAATCTTTTAGGTATATAGAAGCTTCTAAGTATTAAGATCTCTTATTGCTTTTCCTTATCCAGTCATCCTTTCTACAAATAGTTATTCAGTACCTAATATGACCAAGGGACTTGGTGATAGACATTACAGATACACCAATAACAAAGATAGACATACTTAAATCCTTGATAAAGCTTGTATTCTGTAAAGGGAAACTACATTGAATAAATAATTGCATTCATAATTAGTTTTTCAAAGTCATTATTAGGATTTTGAGGTAAACACACAAGGTGTTGGAAGAATTATAATCAGTACAGAAAATCTCAGAGAAGGTAATGGCACCCCACTCCGGTACTCTTGCCTGGTAAACCCCATGGATGGAGGAGCCTGGTAGGCTGTAGTCCATGGGGTTGCTAAGAGTCGGACATGACTGAGCAACTTCCCTTTCACTTTTCACTTTCATGCATTGGAGAAGAAAATGGCAACCCACTCCAGTGTTCTTGCCTGGAGAATCCCAGGGACAGGGGAGCCTGGTGGGCTTCTGTCTATGGGGTCACACAGAATTGGACACAACTGAAGCAACTTAGCAGCAACAGCAGCGGCAGCAGAGAAAATCTAGTCTGGCATATTATTTACTCAGAATACTACATGAAAAGTAAGTTAGGGTCTATAGGTAAGAAGAAGCTATTAGGACAAGCATGGGGAGGCTGGGTGTTAAGAGTGTGGTGGATGGCTTTGTGGGGGAAAAGTGGGAGGAAAAAAAATCACCTTGGGGAGAAAAGATGGTATTTTGGACCATGGTGATGGTTGTGTAGAAGAGAATACAAGTGTGTCAGAAATTTAGGGGAAGGGGGCCTAAGCATGTATGATTTGGTAGTGATGGAGGGAAGAGATGTATCAAGGAAGACCCCAGCTCTTTTGTTCTACACAAATAGGATGGATCAGGGGGTTGTCATAAATGGAAACCTTAGAGGACGACCAGCTGGCAAGGAAGCTGGCAAGCTCAGTTCCGTCGTAATTCACTGGACAAATATGTGGAGCAATGTGCGGGGCAGAGGGTGAGTAGCAATATTTAGACACTGAAAGCAAACGGGAATAGATCTTGTAGCAGAAGAGAACAAAGTAGCAAGTATAGGACTAAGGCAAAAAGCAACTCCAACCTCAAGGAGGAAAACAAAGAAAGTTAGAAACAGGGAAGCTGCATTCATAGAGGCAACAAAAAACCAGGACAGTGGGCTGTCCCTGAAGCAGCCAGGGGAGGCTCAAGAAGTTACTGTAACTCAGGTGTGCTGCTGAGTGAGAAGCAACCTTACATTCGCTCACTGGATGTAGTGTCCTCAGTTATTTGTGAGCTGACCAAGAGTAATTTAAGAATATCGGCGTCAAGCCATGATTTAGCGGGTGGAGAAGAGAGTGGAAGTTGAGGGACTGTGTTGAGACAAGTAATTATTTTTGCGGTGAAGGTGAAGGGAATGCAAGATGGAACAGAAATGAGACATGCAACCAAAGTACCGCTCCTCCCAAAGATAGGAGAAGTTAGGCATGATTCAAGGCAACTAGGAGAAATTTGAAATTGATGTAAGAAGTAGAAGGATGGGAAAGAGAGGAAATAACTGATGTTAGTAGGGTCTTGAAAATGCTGGGGCTGGGGTGGGTGGGAAGAGAGCATCCTTCCCTTTGTGAGACAAGAGAAGAGGAAGAAAATGCACAGATGCTTTGGAGAAGGGGGTTGAGGTGTTTGAATGACTTGCTTTCTTGAGAAGAGAGAGGAATTATTTACCAAGGTGTCCTGGAGGAGGAGCTTCGTCAGTAATTGGGAGTTTTAAGAGGGGAAGAGAATGCTGAACGGAGAGGTGCCTGTGCTACTCACCAAGGAAAGGAAAGGTCTATGGGCTGCAGATTCTGACAGGGAGCATCAAGCTGGGACTGCCCCCCACCTCTGCTCCCGGGCTTTTCCTTCCATACCGGCTCAGAGCAGATTTTCCTTCTCAACCCAGATGAATAGTCATCTGTGTTTTCTTCTTTCTATTTCATGCTTTATTCCCATCTTTTTCTTCTTAAACCTAACATTTTAATCCATCTGGGATCAACTTTATGCATTGTACAAAGTGGAAATCTAACTAGAGTTCCTGACAATATTCTTAGGACAATAAATTGACCAGTCAAAACTTTCCCCAGTGATTTAAAAAGCCATTTTATTACCACATTAAATTATTTTATATTCCAGCATATGTTGTTGGCTTTCTGTTCTATTTCATTGAGTCATAGCTTCTATTCCGACAGTATCTCTCTGTTGTGCTGATATAACATATTTTAATATTCAGTAGAACAGGTTCTTTCCAAATACCATCATTCTTTTGCAAAGTTTTCTGGACTATCACTACTCGTGTATTCTTCTGAAGGAATACTGGAATAATTTTACAAAACTTCAAAATGTTCCATCAGAATTTTAATTTCAGTTGCACTCTTCACTTCTCTGGGGGACAAAGGATACTCTTTAATAATAAGTCCTTCTATTAATAATGTTGNTCTGGACTATCACTACTCGTGTATTCTTCTGAAGGAATATTGGAATAATTTTACAAAACTTCAAAATGTTCCATCAGAATTTTAATTTCAGTTCCACTCTTCACTTCTCTGGGGGACAAAGGATACTCTTTAATAATGAGTCCTTCTATTAATAATGTTGTATTAATCCACATTTACTAATGTTTCTTTTTATGTCTCTCAAAGTTATTTTTTTCATTTGTTATAAACTGCATTCCTAGGATTTTGTTACTTTTGCTCATATTATTTTCGTATTAAATTAAGAATTTTTTCTTATGAAACATATAGAAAAATTATATATAACAAATGGATATTTAACTAATATTATGAAATGACCACATATGCACCTACTATCCACTCTAAGAAATAAAACACCGCTGTATCATGGACACATCCTATGTATCTCACCCTCAACTCCTCTCTTCCCCACCAAAAAACAGTGCACTGGTACATATACACAATAGAATATTACCCAGCGGGTAAAATGAATACAACTGTGCCATTTGCAGAGACATGGATGGACCCAGAGAGTGTCATACAGAGTGACTAAGTCAGAAAAACAAATATCACATATTAATGCATATCTATGAAATATAGAAAAATGGTACAGATGAACGTATTTGTGAAGCAGAAACAGAGACACAGACGTAGAGAACGGATGCATGGCTATCAAGGCGGGGAGGGCGAGGTGGGATGGACTGGGAGATCGGGATTCACACACACACCCTACTGTGTATAACACACATAACTAATGAGAACCGACTGTGCAGCACTGGGAACTCTACTCAGTGCTCCCTGGAGACCTAAATGGGAAGGAAGTCCAAGGGAAAGGGGGTAGGTACATGTGGCTGGTTCATTTTGCTGTACAGCAGAAACGAACCCAACATTGGAGAACAATTATACGCCAATAAAAAGTGGATATTATTCTAAATTGTATGTTACTCATTCTTTATTTTTATTTGGAGTTATAAACATATACATTTATCTCAAGACAAAATATCATTTAGCTTTTCCTAGTCTCTCTTACATACATAAAATTGAGTGTTTGTATTAGAGTATCTGCTTTTGCCACCCAATACTGCTTTGAGATTCATTCACACTGATGCAGGTAGTTGTATTTCATTCATGTAAATTTTATGAATAGAGTCTTATTTATTTTCTAAATTTCTTATTTATCACTGTAGACAGACATTAAAACTATTTCCTGATGAGGTTACAACATTGCTCCTATGAAAATATTTTGTTGAAAATATACATGATGTCACTAAGGTATAGCTGGGAATGGGAGAGACAGACTAAGGGAGACACCTGTCTTCAGCTTTCCTGAGTGATGCCAAGCGGTCTTCCCAAGGGGCGGCAGCAATGTATATTCCATCCAACAACGTTCTGAGAGTTCCTGTTTCCTTACATCCTTACAAACACTAGGTATTGTCAGATTTTTATATGCTACACCATACGGAGAGTGTGAAATGACAGGTGATTAAGATTTTACTTGCTTTTGTCTATTTTCTAAAGAGGCTGACCATCTTTTAGTGTTTGCTAGACATTACTGTATTCTTCTTATTGATTTTTAAGAGTTTCCTTATATATCCTTCTTATTGATCCTTTCATTGGTTGTGTATGTTATAAAAGTATTCTCTTAGTTTTTGTCCTCCCTACCCATTTATATTACTTTTGGCTAAAGATCAGGTCTTAATTCTGATGTAGTCAAATTTATCAGCTTTTCTTTTTTTTTNTTTTTTCTAGTCACTTTATGTCTCTGCGTATACATATTTTATTTTTAAAAATTAAACTCCTACCTTGCATATTGTGTTATGATCTTCTTTTACAGCTACACAAATTACAGTTAAAAAAATTCTATGGTGGATTCATGTCTATGTATCGCAAAACCAATACAATACTGTAAAGTAATTAGCCTCCAATTAAAATAAATAAATTATATTAAAAAAAAAATCCTTAGATGCTCTTTGGGGCCATGCATTTTAATGGCTGCTTAGAACAGGATATGCCCCATTTTAGTCACCAATCCTTTATTATTGGGCATTAAAGTTGGTTTGAATTCTTGATGATTATAAGTAACACTGTAATAAGCATTCTTACAAATAAGTATCTGCATGCAACTCTGCTGATGTCCCTTAAGATAAATTCTTGGAAATTAATTTATTGGGTCAAAACAGATGGGTTATTTTATCTTTAACGCTTTTGACACTTATTACCAGATTGCCTTCCAGAAAGTTTGCACCATTCTGGGCTCCCCAGAGAGAAGAATATGTCGATTCCTAATCCATGCCAACAATGACTGTTTAAAAGATTAAGTGTGTGCATGCGTATCTTTTTTAGAATACCAGAGAATGCAGATTTGTTTTTCCATTTAATTAGCTATTTGCATTGATTCTTTTATGAACATGCTCTCTACGCTCTGTGCTCATTTTCCTGCATGGCTCTTCACTTCTGTTTATCACTGTCTTATGACTTATAATCTGCTTTTAAGGACTTAAACTTTTTTACATAGGTTACAATAATTTTGGTCAGTTCTTCATTTGCTTTATAAATCTTTTAGGTATATAGAAGCTTCTAAGTATTAAGATCTCTTATTGCTTTTCCTTATCCAGTCATCCTTTCTACAAATAGTTATTCAGTACCTAATATGACCAAGGGACTTGGTGATAGACATTACAGATACACCAATAACAAAGATAGACATACTTAAATCCTTGATAAAGCTTGTATTCTGTAAAGGGAAACTACATTGAATAAATAATTGCATTCATAATTAGTTTTTCAAAGTCATTATTAGGATTTTGAGGTAAACACACAAGGTGTTGGAAGAATTATAATCAGTACAGAAAATCTCAGAGAAGGTAATGGCACCCCACTCCGGTACTCTTGCCTGGTAAACCCCATGGATGGAGGAGCCTGGTAGGCTGTAGTCCATGGGGTTGCTAAGAGTCGGACATGACTGAGCAACTTCCCTTTCACTTTTCACTTTCATGCATTGGAGAAGAAAATGGCAACCCACTCCAGTGTTCTTGCCTGGAGAATCCCAGGGACAGGGGAGCCTGGTGGGCTTCTGTCTATGGGGTCACACAGAATTGGACACAACTGAAGCAACTTAGCAGCAACAGCAGCGGCAGCAGAGAAAATCTAGTCTGGCATATTATTTACTCAGAATACTACATGAAAAGTAAGTTAGGGTCTATAGGTAAGAAGAAGCTATTAGGACAAGCATGGGGAGGCTGGGTGTTAAGAGTGTGGTGGATGGCTTTGTGGGGGAAAAGTGGGAGGAAAAAAAATCACCTTGGGGAGAAAAGATGGTATTTTGGACCATGGTGATGGTTGTGTAGAAGAGAATACAAGTGTGTCAGAAATTTAGGGGAAGGGGGCCTAAGCATGTATGATTTGGTAGTGATGGAGGGAAGAGATGTATCAAGGAAGACCCCAGCTCTTTTGTTCTACACAAATAGGATGGATCAGGGGGTTGTCATAAATGGAAACCTTAGAGGACGACCAGCTGGCAAGGAAGCTGGCAAGCTCAGTTCCGTCGTAATTCACTGGACAAATATGTGGAGCAATGTGCGGGGCAGAGGGTGAGTAGCAATATTTAGACACTGAAAGCAAACGGGAATAGATCTTGTAGCAGAAGAGAACAAAGTAGCAAGTATAGGACTAAGGCAAAAAGCAACTCCAACCTCAAGGAGGAAAACAAAGAAAGTTAGAAACAGGGAAGCTGCATTCATAGAGGCAACAAAAAACCAGGACAGTGGGCTGTCCCTGAAGCAGCCAGGGGAGGCTCAAGAAGTTACTGTAACTCAGGTGTGCTGCTGAGTGAGAAGCAACCTTACATTCGCTCACTGGATGTAGTGTCCTCAGTTATTTGTGAGCTGACCAAGAGTAATTTAAGAATATCGGCGTCAAGCCATGATTTAGCGGGTGGAGAAGAGAGTGGAAGTTGAGGGACTGTGTTGAGACAAGTAATTATTTTTGCGGTGAAGGTGAAGGGAATGCAAGATGGAACAGAAATGAGACATGCAACCAAAGTACCGCTCCTCCCAAAGATAGGAGAAGTTAGGCATGATTCAAGGCAACTAGGAGAAATTTGAAATTGATGTAAGAAGTAGAAGGATGGGAAAGAGAGGAAATAACTGATGTTAGTAGGGTCTTGAAAATGCTGGGGCTGGGGTGGGTGGGAAGAGAGCATCCTTCCCTTTGTGAGACAAGAGAAGAGGAAGAAAATGCACAGATGCTTTGGAGAAGGGGGTTGAGGTGTTTGAATGACTTGCTTTCTTGAGAAGAGAGAGGAATTATTTACCAAGGTGTCCTGGAGGAGGAGCTTCGTCAGTAATTGGGAGTTTTAAGAGGGGAAGAGAATGCTGAACGGAGAGGTGCCTGTGCTACTCACCAAGGAAAGGAAAGGTCTATGGGCTGCAGATTCTGACAGGGAGCATCAAGCTGGGACTGCCCCCCACCTCTGCTCCCGGGCTTTTCCTTCCATACCGGCTCAGAGCAGATTTTCCTTCTCAACCCAGATGAATAGTCATCTGTGTTTTCTTCTTTCTATTTCATGCTTTATTCCCATCTTTTTCTTCTTAAACCTAACATTTTAATCCATCTGGGATCAACTTTATGCATTGTACAAAGTGGAAATCTAACTAGAGTTCCTGACAATATTCTTAGGACAATAAATTGACCAGTCAAAACTTTCCCCAGTGATTTAAAATGCCATTTTATTACCACATTAAATTATTTTATATTCCAGCATATGTTGTTGGCTTTCTGTTCTATTTCATTGAGTCATAGCTTCTATTCCGACAGTATCTCTCTGTTGTGCTGATATAACATATTTTAATATTCAGTAGAACAGGTTCTTTCCAAATACCATCATTCTTTTGCAAAGTTTTCTGGACTATCACTACTCGTGTATTCTTCTGAAGGAATATTGGAATAATTTTACAAAACTTCAAAATGTTCCATCAGAATTTTAATTTCAGTTCCACTCTTCACTTCTCTGGGGGACAAAGGATACTCTTTAATAATGAGTCCTTCTATTAATAATGTTGTATTAATCCACATTTACTAATGTTTCTTTTTATGTCTCTCAAAGTTATTTTTTTCATTTGTTATAAACTGCATTCCTAGGATTTTGTTACTTTTGCTCATATTATTTTTGTATTAAATTAAGAATTTTTTCTTATGAAACAAATAGAAAAATTATATATAACAAATGGATATTTAACTAATATTATGAAATGACCACATATGCACCTACTATCCACTCTAAGAAATAAAACACCGCTGTATCATGGACACATCCTATGTATCTCACCCTCAACTCCTCTCTTCCCCACCAAAAAACAGTGCACTGGTACATATACACAATAGAATATTACCCAGCGGATAAAATGAATACAACTGTGCCATTTGCAGAGACATGGACGGACCCAGAGAGTGTCATACAGAGTGACTAAGTCAGAAAAACAAATATCACATATTAATGCATATCTATGAAATATACAAAAATGGTACAGATGAACGTATTTGTGAAGCAGAAACAGAGACACAGACGTAGAGAACGGATGCATGGCTATCAAGGCGGGGAGGGCGAGGTGGGATGGACTGGGAGATCGGGATTCACACACACACCCTACTGTGTATAACACACATAACTAATGAGAACCGACTGTGCAGCACTGGGAACTCTACTCAGTGCTCCCTGGAGACCGAAATGGGAAGGAAGTCCAAGGGAAAGGGGGTACATGTGGCTGGTTCATTTTGCTGTACAGCAGAAACGAACCCAACATTGGAGAACAATTATACGCCAATAAAAAGTGGATATTATTCTAAATTGTATGTTACTCATTCTTTATTTTTATTTGGAGTTATAAACATATACATTTATCTCAAGACAAAATATCATTTAGCTTTTCCTAGTCTCTCTTACATACATAAAATTGAGTGTTTGTATTACAGTATCTGCTTTTGCCACGCAATACTGCTTTGAGATTCATTCACACTGATGCAGGTAGTTGTATTTCATTCATGTAAATTTTATGAATAGAGTCTTTTTTATTTTCTAAATTTCTTATTTATCACTGTAGACAGACATTAAAACTATTTCCTGATGAGGTTACAACATTGCTCCTATGAAAATATTTTGTTGAAAATATGCATGATGTCACTAAGGTATAGCTGGGAATGAGAGAGACAGACTAAGGGAGACATCTGTCTTCAGCTTTCCTGAGTGATGCCAAGCGGTCTTCCCAAGGGGCGGCAGCAATGTATATTCCATCCAACAACGTTCTGAGAGTTCCTGTTTCCTTACATCCTTACAAACACTAGGTATTGTCAGATTTTTATATGCTACACCATACGGAGAGTGTGAAATGACAGGTGATTAAGATTTTACTTGCTTTTGTCTATTTTCTAAAGAGGCTGACCATCTTTTAGTGTTTGCTAGACATTACTGTATTCTTCTTATTGATTTTTAGAGTTTCCTTATATATCCTTCTTATTGATCCTTTCATTGGTTGTGTATGTTATAAAAGTATTCTCTTAGTTTTTGTCCTCCCTACCCATTTATATTACTTTTGGCTAAAGATCAGGTCTTAATTCTGATGTAGTCAAATTTATCAGCTTTTCTTTTTTTTTCACATGGGAAAAAGAAAAACAGATTTAGTAACTTGATGGTGGTAACCATTTCACAGTGTATACATGTATCGAATATTTAACATGTACAACATGATGATTCGATGCAATTTTATTTATCAATTGTACTGCAACAAAGCTGGAAAAAAGACAGCAACAGAGCTGTTGGTGCTTACTGCCCATATTCCGATGGTCCCTCCTCTGGTAGAGCGAGGCCTGCAACACTGCATATTGTGTTCAGGACTATCTTACTATTTGGGGGTTTTCTTCCTGCTTATACATTTTAAGACTAGTTTGTAAATTCCACCCCTCCCCCCCAAGTCTTATTTTTATATTGAAGTTGACTGAATTATTGGGAAATCATTGATATATTTATATGTCTTTAAAAATTGGGTTTTCCTATCCATAAACATGGGATTTCTCTTACTTAGGTCTTCTTTTGCACTTTTTATATTTACATATATTAATACTATATATCTTGAAGTCTTTTTGTATGGCTTATTTCTAAATATCATGTATTTTTATTGGTATAAATAGTATCTTAAAAAAATATGTACTTGTTAGGTGAATAGAAATGCAATTTATTTTGTAATATTGACTTCATCAAATATGCTATATTTTCTTTTTAATTCTAATAAACTATGTGTAAGTTTACTGGATTATCTATATAAATAACCATAACATCTACAGTTAATGGAAGTTTTGTTCTTATCCAATCTTTTAACTCTTTGTCTTCAACCAAAGCTACCAATACAGTATTTTATGGAGATAATGATAAGCATCTGTGTGCTTTCCAACTTTAAAGGAAATGATTTTATTATTTCATCCTTGGGCATGGTGTCTGTATTAATACAGGGCTTATAGCTGCCCTTTATCAGAGTAAGAAGGTCTTTTTATTCCTGAATACAAGGATATTTTCTTCTTAAACCATGCTGAGTTTAACTGAAGCTTTTTTCTGTTATCTATTGAAGTAACAATCCTCTCTTACTTCATTAATGTAGTGAATGCATTAATGGATTTACTAATGTTGAACCAACATTAACTTCCTAAAATAAACCATATTTTCCCTAGTTGTATACAGCACTGGATTGTTTGCTAATATTTTGTTTGAAGTATTTGCATCTAATTGTCCTTTTTCTCATAAATAAGCTTGTCTGTCTTTATTATGGATAAACTGGTATCCTAACACGAGGAGAGGAGTGTTCCTCCTTCTGCTCTCTGAAAGTGTAGATGCAAGACTGTGGTTACCAGGGCCCTCTCTATTTGTCTGATGGCACTTGTAAGACTGTTGCAGGGAGAAAGCCATTTCCAACTCCATACTAGAAACTCTTTGGCTTACTTCCCTTTGCTTTCGTTATTACAATCATACATAATGGCCTGCCCCTCTTCCTGACAGTTAAAGAGCCTTTGTTCAGCTCACAGAAGATAATCTGGCCCTGCCCACCTGTGAACAGCTACAACAAAAAGAAGAGATTAACACACAAAGGCTGGCCCTTCCTAGAGGTGTTTTGTGGACTGAAGATCTTTTTTACTTTAGTTCCTCACTGTCTTTCCCTCTCTATTCTGCCTTTTGACTTCAGCTCCTCATTGCTTCTCTCTCTGACTCTATGAAACAACCTGGCACCTAGACCCTGACAAGATGGCCACTTTGAGATGTTAGTCTGCCATCTTCTTAGTCAGCCCGCCTTCTCCCCAAAATCACATTCCTTGCCTCAACACCTTGTCTCTAGGATTCATTGGCCTCTGTGTGGCAAGCAGAGTGAGCTTGGACTCAGTAACAAGACAATCAGAACTGGTGTGTTTTTGTTGGAAAAGTTTAAAATACTGATTATATTTCTCTGTTGTAGAATTATATACATTTGCCCCCTTAGTCAAGTTTTTACATTTGTATTTTGCTAGGAATATTTCCACAGCTCATAAATGTCAAATTTATTTGTATAAAAGGATATTTATCTTCATTTTATCTTTTTTTTTTTTTTTTACTGTGAAAGAAAGCATATAAAACAAGTATACATCTTGTTAATTTATCAACAACTTCATACCCTCAAAAGGTAATCAGTCTCTTAACTTCTTAATAATCATGACTGTTTTCATTATAGTTCTTCTACCTTAAACATATATCCTTAAGTGTTATGGAGTTTATTATTAAATAAAAATAATACATATAACAAATAGTGCTAAATTCTTTTTAAAAGATCAGTCTGGGAGAACTAACCTCTTTTCTTTATATCAGTAATTTCCATTCCATGAACATGTTCTAATCCAGCATTTATTTATATCAATACATCCTGTTAAGAATATGGCTTTTATTATGTTTTTAAATCTTATTTCTTGCTATTTTTCTTAGGGGACATTTGCTTTGCATTATCAGATTGGACTTCTTTAATAAGAATGAAAGCA
>SJYW01052852.1:0-12068 GCA_006410735.1 Raphicerus campestris | reverse complement strand
AAAATAAAGTCTGACACTGTTTCCACTGTTTCCCCATCTATTTCCCATGAAGTGATGGGACCGGATGCCATGATCTTCATTTTCTGAATGTTGAGCTTTAAGCCAACTTTTTCACTCTCCTCTTTCACTTTCATCAAGAGGCCCTTTAGCTCCTCTTCACTTTCTGTCATAAGGGTGGTGTCATCTGCATATCTGAGGTTATTGATATTTCTCCCGGTAATCTTGATTCCAACTTGTGTTTGTTCCAGCCCAGCGTTTCTCATGATGGACTCTGCATAGAAGTTAAATAAGCAGGGTGACAATATATAGCCTTGACGTACTCCTTTTCCTATTTGGAACCAGTCTGTTGTTCCATGTCCAGTTCTAACTGTTGCTTCCTGACCTGCATACAGATTTCTCAAGAGGCAGGTTAGGTGGTCTGGTATGCCCATCTCTTTCAGAATGTTTCATAGTTTACTGTGATCCACACAGTCAAAGGCTTTGGCATAGTCAATAAAGCAGAAATCGATGTTTTTCTGGAATTCTCTTGTTTTTTCCATGATCCAGTGGATGTTAGCAATTTGATCTCTGGTTCCTCTGCCTTTTCTAAAACCAGCTTGAACATCAGGAAGTTCACGGTTCAGGTACTGCTGAAGCCTGGCTTGGAGAATTTTGAGCATTGCTTTACTAGCATGTGAGATGAGTGCAATTTTATATATATATAAAATGCCCTGCCTATCAAACTAGCAGAGCTACAAGCTAAACGGCATTAATAATTAGCTCAAATTCAAGAACAAAATTCAGAGGACAGTAGATGAGGATTTTTTTTCTTTCTAACCTTAGTCTCTCTCTATATGGAGAAAGCCACAGACTGAAAACCAGCAAGCCCTAGAGTCACTCCATGGTGTGAAGGAAGTGGGCAGAAAGTCACATTAGGCAGGGGCACTGAAAGCCAACCTACTGTGGCTCTAATCTCACCATGCAGTCCAGAGACTCTTTTCTGGCAGGAGCATAACTAGAATTTTTACTTGTCCAATTGTGTCTTCAGTCACTGAAACCAAACTCATCTACCTCCTACACAGTCAGGTCTTTCAAAGATTTCTGTTTTCCTGGTCTGTTTTTTCTCTTCTTCCACAAAGGTCAAAGGAAAAGTCGTCTAACATCTTGGTCCACTTTACCCTAGAAGCAGCCCATGAGATAAGGATTCTAGTATAAGTAGTTTATTTTGGAGACGACCCCAGGAAACACTGGTAGGGAGTGACAAATTGAGTCAGAAAAGAAAAAGAAGCCAACAAAAGAGTTGTTTCAATTATCAGTGAATCTTAACTCAACAGGGAACTTGGGAGAACCCGTATAAAATGCTCATCTCAAAGGTATCTTACCTGAGATTTACAAGAGAAACAGGGACTTATACTATAGCAGTCACTGGCCGTGAGTTGCTGGGGGTTGGCGGCACTTCCTACAAACCCTAGGGATGAGCTTTTCCAGAAAAGTGAAAGAATGCAGGTGCCTGAACGGGCAACCCCCCTGTGCAACAAAGTGTTGGAAGCAGGGGTTGTGAGAAGGGCACCCATGGCCTCTGTTACAGCTAGGATCCAGACTGTTTCCAAAACCAGAGGCAACCACATTAGATGACACGTATCACAGAATACAAGGTTGAGTGCTTTTCCACCAAAATATCCTTCAAAAAAAGAGGATGCCACCTTATATTTAAATCCAGAAAGTTCTCATATTATG
Source organism: Raphicerus campestris (assembly GCA_006410735.1). NCBI lineage: Eukaryota > Metazoa > Chordata > Mammalia > Artiodactyla > Bovidae > Raphicerus > Raphicerus campestris. The sequence continues at coordinate 10,352 of SJYW01052852.1, read as the reverse complement.
GGACACTGTCAATTACTGTGTCTTAATCTGAAACAGTAAAGGACTATTTGGGTAAAATACAGTAATCTGAAAGGACCTCAACAATGTTCAACTTGGATGCTATTAAAAGTCAAGCAAAGAAATTTGATGCAAACTTGCTTATTGAGGGTATGACTTTTCAGCTTCATATGGTAGATGGCAAAACAGCTCAAAAACAAAAGTGTGGGGGGAAAGGGGGTGTCAGAATGGATAAGCCAGAATCCTCAGATATGACAACACAAATAAAGAAACATAGGCAATGCTTGTCTCGACTAGTGATTACAAGAACTGAAGAAAAAAACAATATGTAGTACTAACAATGGCATACTGGCTGGATCTCAGAAATACCGACATAATTATACACAACTGATGCCATTTAACTTAACACAGTCCTTCTGGGGAGTGGTATTTAGTCATACAAGTCAGAAACCCTAAAACTAAACCTCTTGTCCCAGAAATTCTGTTTCTAGGAACTTACCAGAAACAAGTTAACTGAAATGAAGAATGGTAGCAAAAAACAATAACAGTAATAACAAATATTTATATAGCACACATTAGAGCAGGGCCCAGTTGTTCTAAATGTTTTATTTCAGGGTTTTCGACTGACAGTCAACCTGCCTTCTAGGACACACCGGACAATGTCTGGAGACATTTTTGTTTATCACAGCTAGTGGGTAGTGGCCAGAGATGCTGTTAAACATCTACAGAGTACAAGGCAGCCCCCCCAGCAAAGCATTTTTGTATGTTCGTGTGCTCAGTCACTCAGCTGTGTCCAACTGTCTGTGACTCTTAGACTGCAGCCCACCAGGCACCTCCCTCCATAGAATTTTGGGGGCAAGAATACTGGAGTGGGTTGCCATTTCCTCCTCCAGAGGATCTTCTCGACCCAAGAATCAAACTTGGCGTTTCCAGTGTCTCCTGCATTGCAGGCGGACTCTTTACCACCAAGCCATCAGGGAACCTCCAGCAAAAATGAACCTGGCCCAAAACAGCAATAGTGCCATGATTGATAGACCCTGCTTTATATCTACTCACTTATATAATCCACAAGACAATCCTATAGTACTTTCATTATCTTCATTTTACAGATCAATGAAGATTATTTTTCAATGCACTGTTACCCATAATGTTGAAAAACTAGTAATAAACTAAATACCAAAAAAAACCAGGGAGTTAAATAAACTATATAAAGCTACCCAATGGAAACATGAAAATTACTTATGAAATATTATAAAACTAAAATAACCAAAACAAAGAGTTAGAAGAGTTATGTAATTACAATCATTTTTAAGATATGAACTCAAAGGCTAAACAGGAAAATAAGACCTGCAGATACAGGAATGTTTTTCTAACATTCTTTCATATTTCTGTGATTTATAAAAGAAAAATTACTCAAAAATGTAGGTAAGAAATCTGGAATTTTCTTTAAAGAATGAAAGTGTTTATGAAATAAGACATTATCTTTTTTTTTAACAACACAAAAATTAACAGGCTAAGAAGACAGTTAATATCAAGACATTTAGGAAGAAGGATTTCCATGGAATAGCACCAAATATTAGTTCTTTAAATTCTGAAGTCATAATATTTCTGTTCAGTGTAAGAATAAAGAAGCTAGCTTTTATATATCTTTCTCTTCCCTGGTAACTCAGTTGGTAAAGAATCTGCCTACAGTACAGTTGACCCAGGTTCAGTCCCTGGGTCAGGAAGATCCCATGGAGAAGGAAACGGCAAACCACTCCAGTATCCTTGCCTGGAAAATCCCATGGACAGAGGAGCCTGGCAGGCTGCAATCCATGGGGTCGCGCAGAGCTGGGCATGACTGAGAGACTAACACAGGCACACTGCACCTATTCTATGGCTCACGATCACCTGAAGGGGCTTCCCTGGAGGCTCAGACACTCAAAATCTGACTGCAATGCAGGAGACCTAGGTTCACTTCTTGGGTAGGAAAGGTCACCTAAAGAGAATGGGCAAAAAGGATCAAATCTCAATTCAGCTAAGTTTGAGTCCTATTAGCATCTCTAATCAGAGAAGGCAATGGCATCCCACTCCAGTACTCTTGCCTGGAAAATCCCATGGACAGAGGAGCCTGGTAAGCTGCAGCCCACGGGGTCGCTAAGAGTCGGACACGACTGAGCGATTTCACTTTCACTTTTCACTTTCATGCATTGGAGAAGGAAGTGGCAATCCACTCCAGTGTTCTTGCCTGGAGAATCCCAGGGACGGGGGAGCCTGATGGGCTGCCATCTCTGAGGTCGCACAGAGTCGGACATGACTGAAGCGACTTAGCAGCAGGAGCAGCAGCATCTCTAATACATAAGTGAAAGTGAAAATGTTAGTTGCTCGATCCTCTCTGACTCTTTGTGACCCCATGAACGGTAGCCTACCAGGCTCCTCTGTCTATGAAATTCTCCAGGCAAAAATACTGGAGTGGGTTGCCATGCCCTCCTCCAGGGGATCTTCCCAACCCAGGGACCAAATCCACGTCACCTGCATTGGCAGATACAATTCTTTACTTCTAAGCCACATGGAAAGCCCATAATACTAGTCTTATTAGTAGTAGAAATATTATTATTGTTGCCATTATTAACAACATGTATTTAATGCTTCCTTCATGGGTTACTATGTAATCTAACCTCTATAACATCCATATGATGTAAATGTTTCCATGGTTCCCATTTTTCAGCAGAGTTCACAGACATTAAAAATTAAGGGACTTTCCCAGGGTGTACAGAGGTAGTAAATGGAGGTACCTGGATTGAAATTCAGGTAGTCTGACTCCTCTGAAGCCCAATTGCTCCAATCAAAATATAGGTGTGCTTGGGACAAGATGGGGGTCAGGGGGAAGACAGGCTCTGTCCTTGTTCCTCTCCCTTCAGCAATGAACTGACCGTATCTGATACATGGGATGTAAACCTGCCTTTTGAAGTACATATCCTGGGACCTCCCTGGCAGTCCAATGGTTACAACTTTAGCTTCCAATGCAGGGAGTGCAGTGCAATCTCTGGCTGGGGAGGTAAGATCCCTCATGCCTTGCGGCCAAAAAATCAAAACATAGGACAGAAACAGTATTGTAACAAATTCAATAAAGACTTTAGAAAATGGCTCACATCAAAAAAAAAGAAAAAGAAATATATTTCCTAATTTTTCTTGAGTAGACCTACCTAACAATGAGTTAACCAACAGGATCTCACATTTTAAATAATTTTAAATCACTAAAATTAACGATTCTCACTTGAGGGGATTTCATTTGATCCTAGACCCCTATTGGGATTTTCTCCCTCTCACAGATATGAAGATTAATAAGTTTATCTATCTCCTTTCAATAGGAAAATGGATACCTAAGACTAAGGAAGAAGGGATGTCTGTTTAAACAAGTTAAGCATCTGTTTCTAGAACGCTGCAGAGGAATAGATAAGAAAGTTAAATATAAAACACTATTTGTAGATATTAAATTATTGGGCTTACATGTCTCTAGTCACCTCACCTCCCCAGAGTATTTATTACAAAATGAAGTGGCTGAAAACAAAGTGCTGTGATCTTCTGAGATCCCTGAAGCAAAGATTAACTTAACAAACAACAGGGATCAGGACACTAATAACATATCATCATGGGAAACGAGGGGAATTTGGCATGAACCAAAGTACAGGCTTCTGCCCAGGCTGAGCCACTATCAGCTCAAAGCAGGCTACAGGTTGGTGTGAGGAAGGAGGAGGAACAACTGATCTTTACATTCCACACCTACAGAAACCTCCAAATTCCACACCTGTGAGCTGCCTTAGTCACAGGCTACAACCTCAGGAAGGAAAACGGCAGGTGAGGAAAGCAGAAAACCTCCTTTGTGAATAGAGCTGAGATTTCTTCCCACCATATGTATGTGTCTGATAAACTGAGTAAATATTATAACAAATACAGCCTTACTTACATGTCGAGATCTCACTATGTAAAGAATCCTGATGTCTCTCTTAGCTGAGTGTTTTTAACCATCAGCAATAACTGAAATGAAGGCACCANACCCAATGGAAACATGAAAATTACTTACGAAATATTATAAAACTAAAATAACCAAAACAAAGAGTTAGAAGAGTTATGTAATTACAATCATTTTTAAGATATGAACTCAAAGACTAAACAGGAAAATAAGACCTGAAAGCTACTAATGTATTAAGGCGGCAGATACAGGAATGTTTTTCTAACATTCTTTCATATTTCTGTGATTTATAAAAGAAAAATTACTCAAAAATGTAGGTAAGAAATCTGGAATTTTCTTTAAAGAATGAAAGTGTTTATGAAATAAGACATTATCTTTTTTTTTAACAACACAAAAATTAACAGGCTAAGAAGACAGTTAATATCAAGACATTTAGGAAGAAGGATTTCCATGGAATAGCACCAAATATTAGTTCTTTAAATTCTGAAGTCATAATATTTCTGTTCAGTGTAAGAATAAAGAAGCTAGCTTTTATATATCTTTCTCTTCCCTGGTAACTCAGTTGGTAAAGAATCTGCCTACAGTGCAGGAGACCCAGGTTCAGTCCCTGGGTCAGGAAGATCCCATGGAGAAGGAAACGGCAAACCACTCCAGTATCCTTGCCTGGAAAATCCCATGGACAGAGGAGCCTGGCAGGCTGCAATCCATGGGGTCGCGCAGAGCTGGGCATGACTGAGAGACTAACACAGGCACACTGCACCTATTCTATGGCTCACGATCACCTGAAGGGGCTTCCCTGGAGGCTCAGACACTCAAAATCTGACTGCAATGCAGGAGACCTAGGTTCACTTCTTGGGTAGGAAAGGTCACCTAAAGAGAATGGGCAAAAAGGATCAAATCTCAATTCAGCTAAGTTTGAGTCCTATTAGCATCTCTAATCAGAGAAGGCAATGGCATCCCACTCCAGTACTCTTGCCTGGAAAATCCCATGGACAGAGGAGCCTGGTAAGCTGCAGCCCACGGGGTCGCTAAGAGTCGGACACGACTGAGCGATTTCACTTTCACTTTTCACTTTCATGCATTGGAGAAGGAAGTGGCAATCCACTCCAGTGTTCTTGCCTGGAGAATCCCAGGGACGGGGGAGCCTGATGGGCTGCCATCTCTGAGGTCGCACAGAGTCGGACATGACTGAAGCGACTTAGCAGCAGGAGCAGCAGCATCTCTAATACATAAGTGAAAGTGAAAATGTTAGTTGCTCGATCCTCTCTGACTCTTTGTGACCCCATGAACGGTAGCCTACCAGGCTCCTCTGTCTATGAAATTCTCCAGGCAAAAATACTGGAGTGGGTTGCCATGCCCTCCTCCAGGGGATCTTCCCAACCCAGGGACCAAATCCACGTCACCTGCATTGGCAGACACAATTCTTTACTTCTAAGCCACATGGAAAGCCCATAATACTAGTCTTATTAGTAGTAGAAATATTATTATTGTTGCCATTATTAACAACATGTATTTAATGCTTCCTTCATGGGTTACTATGTAATCTAACCTCTATAACATCCATATGATGTAAATGTTTCCATGGTTCCCATTTTTCAGCAGAGTTCACAGACATTAAAAATTAAGGGACTTTCCCAGGGTGTACAGAGGTAGTAAATGGAGGTACCTGGATTGAAATTCAGGTAGTCTGACTCCTCTGAAGCCCAATTGCTCCAATCAAAATATAGGTGTGCTTGGGACAAGATGGGGGTCAGGGGGAAGACAGGCTCTGTCCTTGTTCCTCTCCCTTCAGCAATGAACTGACCGTATCTGATACATGGGATGTAAACCTGCCTTTTGAAGTACATATCCTGGGACCTCCCTGGCAGTCCAATGGTTACAACTTTAGCTTCCAATGCAGGGAGTGCAGTGCAATCTCTGGCTGGGGAGGTAAGATCCCTCATGCCTTGCGGCCAAAAAATCAAAACATAGGACAGAAACAGTATTGTAACAAATTCAATAAAGACTTTAGAAAATGGCTCACATCAAAAAAAAAGAAAAAGAAATATATTTCCTAATTTTTCTTGAGTAGACCTACCTAACAATGAGTTAACCAACAGGATCTCACATTTTAAATAATTTTAAATCACTAAAATTAACGATTCTCACTTGAGGGGATTTCATTTGATCCTAGACCCCTATTGGGATTTTCTCCCTCTCACAGATATGAAGATTAATAAGTTTATCTATCTCCTTTCAATAGGAAAATGGATACCTAAGACTAAGGAAGAAGGGATGTCTGTTTAAACAAGTTAAGCATCTGTTTCTAGAACGCTGCAGAGGAATAGATAAGAAAGTTAAATATAAAACACTATTTGTAGATATTAAATTATTGGGCTTACATGTCTCTAGTCACCTCACCTCCCCAGAGTATTTATTACAAAATGAAGTGGCTGAAAACAAAGTGCTGTGATCTTCTGAGATCCCTGAAGCAAAGATTAACTTAACAAACAACAGGGATCAGGACACTAATAACATATCATCATGGGAAACGAGGGGAATTTGGCATGAACCAAAGTACAGGCTTCTGCCCAGGCTGAGCCACTATCAGCTCAAAGCAGGCTACAGGTTGGTGTGAGGAAGGAGGAGGAACAACTGATCTTTACATTCCACACCTACAGAAACCTCCAAATTCCACACCTGTGAGCTGCCTTAGTCACAGGCTACAACCTCAGGAAGGAAAACGGCAGGTGAGGAAAGCAGAAAACCTCCTTTGTGAATAGAGCTGAGATTTCTTCCCACCATATGTATGTGTCTGATAAACTGAGTAAATATTATAACAAATACAGCCTTACTTACATGTCGAGATCTCACTATGTAAAGAATCCTGATGTCTCTCTTAGCTGAGTGTTTTTAACCATCAGCAATAACTGAAATGAAGGCACCATCAACAACAGCAATAAGAGCAAATATTTAGAAAGAACTTACAGAAGCTGTAATCAGCTCAGCTCAGTCCAGTCGCTCAGCCGTGTGCGACTCTTTGCGAACCCATGAATCGCAGCACGCCAGGCCTCCCTGTCCATCACCAACTCCCGGAGTTTACCCAAATTCATGTCCATCGAGTCGGTGATAGATGGCTCAAAAAGCTCTCTATCAGGGGTTTACGACCAGGAGCAATCATTCCCCATAGGAGACATTTGACAAGGTCTGCAGATATTTGGGGGACATTGTAGACAATAGTCAGTGAGCTTCCCTGGAGAAGGCAATGGCACCCCACTCCAGTACTCTTGCCTGGAAACTCCCATGGATGGAGGAGCCTGGTAGGCTGCAGTCCATAGGATCGCTAAGAGTGGGGCACAACTGAGCGACTTCACTTTCACTTTTCACTTTCATGCGTTGGAGAAGGAAATGGCAACCCACTCCAGTGTTCTTGCCTGGAGAATCCCAGGGACGGGGGAGCTTGGTGGACTGCCATCTATGCATTCGCACAGAGTCGGACATGACTGAAGCGACTTAGCAGCAGCAGCAGCAGGTGAGCTTCCCAGGTTGAACTAATGATAAAGAATCTGAATGCCAATGCAGGAGATGTAAGAGATGCAGGTTGGATCTCTGGGTCGGGAAGATTCCCTGGAGGACAAAATGGCATCCCACTCCAGTATTCTTGCCTGAGAAATCCCATGGACAGAGAAGCCTGGAGAGCTTAAGCCCAAGGGGTCAAAAAGAGTTGGACCTGACTGAACATCTGAGCGTCAGGACTGACAAATACATTTGCTCACCATTATTCCTTCCGATCATTTGGACATCATTCTGACTGGTGAGGGCCCAGGCCATCAGTTCAGTTCAGTTCAGTCGCTCAGTTGTGTCCGGCCCAGGCCATCGGTTCAGTTCAGTCGCTCAGGTATGTCCGACCCAGGTCATAACAGTTGTTAAATACTTTTTTAATAATATACCTGTACCTGCTGCTGCTGCTAAGTCACTTCAGTCATGTTCAACTCTATGTGACCCCATAGACGGCAGCCCACCAGGCTCCCCCATCCCGGGGATTCTTCAGGCAAGGACACTGGAGTGGGTTGCCATTTCCTTCTCCAATGCATGAAAGTGAAAAGTGAAAGTGAAGTCGCTCGGTCATGTCTGAGTCTTAGCAACCCCATGAACCTCAGCCTACCAGGCTCCTCCATCCATGGGAGTTTCCAGGCAAGAGTACTGGAGTGGGGTGCCATTGCTTTCTCCAACCTCTACCTGAATACACTATAAATTGTTAAAACAAGCCTCATACCTAACAACACCTGAGAGGTCAATAAATATTTTCATTAATACGGAGTGCTTCAGATATTCACTGACTGTTAGCCTTTGAAAATAACCTTCCCCTTTTCCAGGTCCCAAAAAACCAATGACACCTGAAAAATCTACTGCATAATCTAATTGTCGCAGGAACCGGCCCACTCGCTTTGTGAATATGCTTGCAGCTATGACTGCATGCAAGAATTCAAATACAAAAGCCTAACTTAAAAACTTGGTAGAAGTTATAAATAGTATTTCATCTATAAATCTACAAACATCTAACAAAAACCCTTAGGCCTTTAGTTAATGCTATTTAATAATGACTTAATGAATAATAATATATCATCATTGTTCACTAATTGTGACATAGTAAGGGCTTCCCTGGTGACTCAGATGGTAAAGAATCTCCCTGCAGTTTGGGAGACCTGGATTCAATCCCTAGGTCAGGAAGATCTCCTGGAGGAGGGCATGGTAACCCATTCTAGTTGGTATTCTCGCCTGGAAAATGCCATCGACAGGAGCCTGGCAGGCTACAGTCCACAGGATCACAAAGAGTTGGACATGACTGAGCAACTAAGCACACACAAATATTACATAGTAATAAAATATATTAACAACAGAGGGAAGGGGACACAGAGAGGGGTATACGGGAATTTCCTGTACCATCTTTGCATTTATTATCTATAAATGTAAAACTATCCTAAAATAAAATTTGCTTCAAACAAGGTAAAACTACAAATAACAAAGTTACAGTATATTTTTCTGGGGAAGAAAGTTTTTAAAAAGCTAATTCTCATATATCCATATTACATTTCACTCTCACATGCTGTTGATTTACAAAACCAATGAAAAATGGTCAAGAATTATCCAGGTGGCTTCTGACTGTGCTGCTGTATTCCATATGCACACCTTTCCAAACACTTTCGACTGGGATTCTATCTCATTCAATGGAGAGAAGAAGAAGAAAAAAAAAAGAGCAACTAAAATGTGCCAAGAGCTGTGGTAGGCCTGAGGATTCAAAGACAGGAACAAGCCCAGCCTCTAACCTCAAAGTCTAGAGTTGGGGTTGTCAAACAGGCAAAATCACTTGTGGAGATTTTTAAATATGATAGATCACACTTTCAAAAACACTGATCTATAACATCTATAAATGGAAATCAAGAAGAAAAACAAATACCAAGGAAAGATAGGTAATTATTATTTCTAAATTTTAGTAAGTCATCAAAACAAAATATAAATTTGTATGTTCAAATTATGTTTAAAAAAGCCACCTATTTTATGTGTGTTGATTTGGAAAGCAGTGTGCCCTCAGCACATTTATATCATAAATATGGAGTTTATATGTAATCTATAATAATATCTTGGGGCTTCCCTGGTGGTTCAAATGGTAAAGAATCTGCCTGCAATGTGGGAGATCCAGGTTCAGTGAACAGAGAGGAGCCTGGCAGGCCACAGTCCATGGCATTGCAAAGAGTCAGACATAACTGAGCACGCACACACATGTAAGATCTTGCTTATTGGAAATATATGCTGAGCTAAACACAGTGCAGTAGGTGGCCCAGTGGTTAAAAAAAAAAAAAAATCCACCTGCCAGTGCAGGAGACGTGAGTTCAATCCTGGGTCAGGAAGATCCCCTGGAGAAGGAATTGGCAACCTGCTCCAGTATTCTTGCCTGGGAAATCCCATGGGCAGAGAGCCTGGTGGGCTAGAGTCCACAGGGTCACAGAGAGTCAGACACGACTTAGTGACTGAGCAGGATAACATCTGTCATTAATGCTGGGACAGATGAACATTCTAGGGATTGCTGGCTTCGATCCTGGTGGGGAAGGTGGGGAAGCTGTGGGAGAAGCAGAGGGGAGGGAAGCCAATCCATACCTGGAAGGTAGGATTTACCTGACCAGCCATGAAGTAAATTGGTTTTACTCCAATAGTAGAACAAACTTGAGGGACTTCCCTAGTGGTCCGGTATTTAAGAATCTGCCTGCCAATGCAGGGGACACAGGTTCGATCCCTGGTCGGGGAAGGAAGATTCCACATGGCATGGGGTAAGTGGGCCCCTGTGCTGCAACTATTAAGCCTGTGCTCTAGAGCCTGTGCAATTAGAAGCCCACACACTGCAACTAGAGAGTAATCCCTGCTTGCC
>SJYW01052849.1:492353-504066 GCA_006410735.1 Raphicerus campestris | reverse complement strand
GGTTGGAAAGAGCCATATACGACTGTGCAACTGAACTGAACTGAGTATTTTTAATTTCAATAATTGTGTTGTTTATTTCTGTATGTTTACTCTTTAACTCCTCTAAAAGTAAAGTAAAGTGAAGTCAGTCAATCGTGTCCAACTCTTTGTGACCCCATGGACCAGGCTCTTCCCTCCATGGGATTCTCAAGGCGAGAGTACTAGAGTGGGTTGCCATTTCCTTCTCCAGGGGATCTTCCCGACTCAGGGATCAAACCTGGGTCTCCTGCATTCCAGGCAGATGCTTTAACCTCTGAGCCATCAGGGAAGCCCTCTAGGTCTTTGTTAATTCCTCTAGGTCTTTGTTAATTGATTCTTGCATTTTCTCCATTTTGTTTTCAAGATTTTTGATCATCTTTACTATCCTTATTCTGAAATTTTTTCAGGTAATTTGCCTATTTCCTCTTNTAATTCCTCTAGGTCTTTGTTAATTGATTCTTGCATTTTCTCCATTTTGTTTTCAAGATTTTTGATCATCTTTACTATCCTTATTCTGAAATTTTTTCAGGTAATTTGCCTATTTCCTCTTCATTTATTTGGACTTCTGTGTTTCTAATTTTTTTCCTTTATTTTTGTAGTATTTCTCTGCCTCTTCATTTTTTTTTTTTAAAGTTATTGTGTTTGAGTTCTCTTTTCAAAGGCTTCAAGGAAAGCTGAATTCTTCCCTTGAGGAAGGTTGAATTCTTTCTTCTTTTTTGTTTCTGCCCTCCTAAAGTTAGTCCACTAGTTTGTGTGAGTTATGTATAGTACAAGATTTGTGCTAAGTTTTTGTTGTTTTTCCTCGTTTGGGCATGGCTGAGTGAGGTGATAATCCTCTCTGCTGATGATTGGGTTTGTATGTTTGTTTTGTTTGTTGTTTAGTTGAGGCATCATGCACAGGGTGCTACTGGTGGTTGGGTGATGCAGGGTCTTGTATTCAAGTGGTTTCCTTTCTATGAGTTCTCACTATTTGATACTCCTTAGGGTTAGTTCTTTTGTAGTATAGGGTGTTGGAATCGGTGCTCCTACTTCAAAGGCTCAGGGCTTGACCTATCCTTAGGATGCCCTCCAACACTGTGCTGATCTCTGGACCTACTGCTGGGGTAGCTCAGATTATAATATTGTCCTACTCCTGTGTGTTCTTGCTTCCAACATCCATAGCTATAAGAGCTAGTGCATTTTCTTTTGTGGGAGCTCTCAATGGCATTTTATATATTCCATAGACACAGAGTCTTCTTAGTTGTGTGGATTTAATGTGCAGCTTGTACAGCTGGTGAGAAGGTTTAGGGTCTGCTTCCTTAGCCACATATGCCCCTGTGTTTCAATTGTGGTTTTATTTACACCTCTACAAGTGGTCTTCCACTGGGGTTTATCTCCTGGGGCTGCCCTGAAGGCCTTGGGTTTGCTTCTGTGAGGGCCAGGTGTGGAGGTGGTGGGGTCACAGAGGTTCTGGCAGCACCAGGTACTCAGGGGGGTTTGTGGCTAGGGAAGCAGGAAATGTAGTGCTCTAGAAGGATATGGCAACCAGTATTGGCCAGTACGCTCAAATATTCTTGCCTGGAGAGCCCTCTGTCTGACAGAGAAGCCTGACAGGCCACAATCTACAGGGTCGCAGAGTCGGGAAGTATCAACGCGACTCTGCATGCATAGACGCAAGACATTTTTTTGCCTGTGGCAGCTCTGCTACAGTGAGAGTTGAGCGAGAAGGTGGTGCAGCTGCTTGGCTTGTGGGGATCCTTGCAGCGCCAAGTCTGCAGGGACATGGACTGCCTCCAGTGCAGGAGTTATGGCCCTCTCAGAGCCTGTTTTCAAGTATCTTATAGCTGGCCATCAGAAGGCCTCTTTGGCCCATCTTTCTCTATAGCTTCACCCATTCAGGCACTTAGAGGGCTCCCTTGCCTGGGGTCCTCTCTGTTGTTCAGCAGATCAGGCACACAGAGAGGCTCCCTTGGTTGGTGTCCTAATCTGCAGTTCAGTGCATCAGTCACTCATCTCTGCTTTTTAATATGCTGCCTAGGTCTGTCGTCGCTTTTCTTTCAAGGAGCCAGCATCTTTTAATTTAAAGTCGGACACTGTTTCCATTGTTTCCCCATCTATTTGCCATGAAGTGATGAGATTGGATGCCATGATCTTAGCTTTTTGAATGTTGGGTTTTATGCCAGCTTTTTCACTCTCCTCTTTCACTTTCATCAAGAGGCCCTTTAGTTCCTCTTTGCTTTCTGCCATAAGGGTTGCATTATCTGCATATGTGAGGTTATTGACATTTCTCCTGATAGTCTTGATTCCAGCTTATGCTTCACCCAGCCTGGCATTTCACATATGTATTCTGCATATAAGTTAAATAAACAGGCTGACAGTATACAGCCATGGTATACTTTTCTCAGAGTCCATGATTTCCAAGTGATTAGATTATTCCTCCAGTTCTTCCAAAATCTGCTCCAGACAGACATCCCATCATCTCAAATATAACTTGTTGATTAGTCATAACTATAGTTATGCAATGTCCTTAAACAACAAGAGGGGGAAAATATTTATGTTGATTTGTTTAGCATGTCCTGTAAAATTCTATCTCAGTTGTGTAAATTGGGCTTTTTGATGGTCTCTTCATTGCCAGCCAATAGTGGCAGAGATTTGAACTGTTTTCATTGTCAAAGAATGTGATGCCACAGGCGCATATTTCAATAAGTATGTGGTCAAAGTAGAATAGGCAATTTGGGAAGTGTAGTAAGATAAGAATATTCATTCTTTTTTGGCAGGTTGAGGATATTTTTGAACTTATGGAAAATTTTAAGAAAGCAGAAAATAGAAGCCAGGTTGTAGTAAAGAATAAGGGAGTATGGGAGCAGTAAGGAAATGGAGATACGATATCACTGTTTAGGGAGTAAACTTGGGTCTTTGTGGGTCCACTAACCGCTGAGGCTAGAAATGTAGAATATTACACTAAAGAAATAAACAGGCATGACAGCTCTGAATTTTTAAGACTAAAGCCAAGGTGGGGCCTGATCATAGGCCGTGTTGAAAAAGGGCAAGGTTGTTGAGGTGAGGGGGTTGACATGATCCTTAAATAGATACACAGGTTATTTTATTTTTTGCTTCTAAAATTCTTTGTACTTGTTTTATAATCTTATCAATATTAAAAATAATTGGTTTGTCTAATTCTGTCTACTCAGAATTAAAGTAATTATCAAAATCTCTTAAATGTATCATAATTTAAAGTATCATAGCCAGAATCTCTTGCTCCAGGAATGGACTTTTAAACTATGGAACAGTTACCTCATCACCTTTAGGGAAGATAACAGACTGTAGCTGGGGTCCCCAGCCTCCAGGATCTAACATCTGATGATCTGAGGTGGAGCTGATGTAATAATAGTAATAAAGTACACAATAAATGTAATGTGCTTGAATAATCCAAAACTATTCCCCCTACCCCTATTCATGGAACAGTTGTCTTCTATGAATCAAGCCCCTGGTGGCGAAAAGGTTGGGGACTGCTGAAGTAGAGAACACAGTTGGATATACTGTTGATAGTCTTACCTAAACTGAAGTTTCTTGAGGGTAAAAAAGCCAAAATGTCACCTGAAATCCTGAGTTTGATCTTCACGCATAGTGAATATACTTCTTTGTAATCTCGTGAATTTCAAAGTCAGTAAATCAAATATATTCCCCAAATTGCTTTCAGAAATTTGAATGACTTACCTTCAGAGTGTTTTAACACTTCGTTTTCTTCTAACTCCTATTGTGGTTTGACACTGGAAGCCAAACAAAGTGTTAAATGTAGAATTGCTGGAATTCTCATGGACTTTTTCAACTCTGTCTTTAGAAAAATTTAGGTTGATTTTTAATAACTAACCTAATGTTTAATAATTGCTATTAGTAAATTTGAAAGCTTTTCAACCAATTTAAAATAAATTAGTTCCCCAGTCTTTAATTAAGTTTTAAACCTAAAGAAAAGTTGAACTAATTTATAACTGTTTTTTTTCTTCTAATCCAGAGTCCAGTCAAGGTTTATATATTGCTTCAGATTGTTATATCTCTTTAGTGTCTTTTGATCAAGAAGGTTCTTCTTGCCTTTTTAATGCTTTTCATGATCTTTACTATTTTGAGGAGTCTGGGCTAATTGACTTGTGAAATATTCTGATTTTGTTTTGTTTTGTTTTTTAATCTGTTTTTGTTTTCTAATTAGACCTTTTTCCTCTGTAAGATTATTGCAAAACTATTATATAGTTCTGGTTGTTTCTTAGCAGTAGATCATGTTAGACTCAACATGGGTGGTGGTGGTGATAAGTTAGGCCACTTTCTTGGGGATGGTAACTGCCAAATCTCTTTGTTCATGTCATTTTGAAAAATATGAATAGTTTTTCCAGCTCTTGCCTCCTTCAATAATGGTTCACGAGATGGTTTTATATCGCTTGCCAATCATATTTTAAAGCAGTTATTATACTATGTTTGCAATGTGGTGATTTAAAGATAGTTTCTGTTACATTATCTGGAAATCTCCTATGGGCTCTTCCTATTTTTCTCTACTCTTTTTTCCCCCAAACTTTTTACACAGGACATAGCTAGGGACTGACTAGATAGAAGATGCCCTGAAGGCAAAAGATTTCTCTTGCAGTTGGCTTACTTTTCTGCTTAATTTCTCTTCACATCTTCGCATTATATCTCTGTCATTTTTGATCCAATGTCTTCATCTCTTCTCTTATTCTTTCCTGAATATTATAGTCTTGAAATTTACTTTTGGCTACTTTAGAATTTCAAACAAATATCAAACTCCAAAATTGATATTTTTGGAGATAGGTTTTTCATGAAATCATGGTAATTATATACTTGGTTGTGAGAATTTCACAAAATAACATAATTTCTGTCATTTAAAACAGTGTCTGATATATTGTTGAATTTCAATAAATTGCCATTATTATCATCAGCAAGTTGTAAACACTTCAGAGTCAGGCATCAGATTCCTTCTTGCTTTACCTTTTCTACTATACTTGTGTTTTGGAAATTAAATGGTTATTTAGCTAGTGTTATTAGTATTTATAAATTAATTATAATTAAGTTTTACCTCCATTTCTTAGCAAAGCATAAAGTGGATAAACTATATAATGTTTCAAGACTTATTGAACAGAAGAAAATTACCACATAAAATAATCTCTTAAATAAAAGTTATACATTTATGAGGTCTTTTGGATATTGTTTTCAGTTATTACTTCTTTTGGTTCTGCTTCATTTAGAATACAGACAACATGTTAGTTTAACTAATGAGCATCACAGTTAATATCTATTGAGGTTTAGCAGTGATAATTCGTCACACGTTTGGAACAGAGATAGACAAAGGAATCAAAACAATGGAGACAAAAATATGGATGCTGTTTACGCTGTTAAATCAGCTTGCCCTATGTTCAAATGAACTCCCTTTTGCACCCCTACTGAGTGTATACTTTGGGATAATCTAGCTAAGAAAGAATATAAGACTTCCAAACAGTTACCCATTTATGCAAAAGCAGAGTTTTGACTCTTATTTTTGAGTTTCACAATCACTGACAGAAAAAAAATAGATCATAGAACTATTTCTGGAAAATGGGTTCTAAGGGGAGAGTGGGATCAGGAAGAAAAGGGAGAATGGCAAGCAGAACGGCCCAGAGAATGAACCCCAAAGAGAAAGAATCAAGCCACATGAGCCCTCTGCCTTTTTGTGGTCTCAGAGGGGTACAAGGGGGAGAGACAAGAGAAGAGGCAGAAGTGTGCCTGGGAAGAGAGAACTTGCAAAACAGAGTTAAGAGACAGGGTTATTAGTTCCAAGAGTATTGAAAAAAATCTGGGTGAGATCTGTGGGTGGATGGCCACAGTGAAGAAATGGTTAACTTCTGGATATACTTTGAACTTTAAGTCAGTAGGAATTGCTGATGGACTATGTACGGAATATGAGAGTGTTTTGGACCACTGTAAAGTTTGGAACCCAACCCTGATTGGAATTTTCTTCAATCTCATAGTGCACTGAACTTATTTTATACATATAATTCATTGGTTATCATTATTATAAATTAATTTCTAATTTTGACAAAGCCATACAAGTATTTATTTTTTTAACTGAAATTATATTATGTGGTTTTATGTCAAAAAAAGTCAGTCATCAGCATTTTATCTTTTTATCTTCTAGAGTTACTTGTTACTCCCCAGAATGTACCACTTTTTCATCTCATTTTTTTGGTAGAATTTACTTACATATTTCTAAATAATGGGATTGTATTTCAATCACTCTATTTACTAATTTTAGTAACTATTGATTTCCTGTTACCATAGATGAAGATTTAGCTCTCAACCCACACTGACATCTCTACTTTATCATCTTTTGTCTTTTTGATCTCAATATCTCTAAATTTATTAGTAGATAAACAGAATCTATTCTCATTGTTATGACTATAAATACAGTTCACTTCCAAATGATGTGGTATGCTTTGAAGACCTTTTCTGTCCCATTACCTTCCTTCATCCTCTACACACTGTAGTTAGTAATTGCCTCTTTATATTAGTTTTCTATATATAAATGAGTATTTTCTTCTAAGGGCTTTCCTTGGTGGCTCAGTGGTAAAGAACCCACCTGCAATGCAGGAGCTGCAGTAGATGTGGGTTTGATCCCTTGGTTGGGAAGATCCCCTGGAGGAGGACATGGCAACCCACTCCAGTATTCTGGCCTGGAGAATCCCGTGGACAGAGGAGCCTTTGGGGCTACAGTCCATACGGGCACAAAGAACTGGACAGGACTGAAGCGACTTGGCGTGTACGCACACATTTTCCCCTAAATGTATCAGTCGGTCACTACCAGATTTCCTCTTCCTAGATGTATTTCAGCACAAGTGTCTTCAGTAGGCATTGGTTGGAGTCAAGGTCTGACGTCAAGATGGTATTTGTGCATCTCTCTCCTCTCTCCTATCTTGTATTCTTTCCTTTTTCAATTCTGCCTCTTCTGAATGTTTTCCAAAGCACATCTTCTAGCATAGTGTTTCCTCAATCTTTAGTGTGTCTCAGAATCACTTGGAGATATTGTTAAAACACAGATTGCTAGTTTCTGATTCCCTGTTTCTTTAAAAGCATAGGTGAAAAATACTTGTTTCTATAAGCTGCTGAATTATGGCAAAGCTTGTAATGGGGCATTATTGTGAAAATAGTTCAAACATAACAGAAAGTTTGGGTTAAAAATTGTTTTTCCTCAGAATGTTCATTTGTTTGAGAACATACAATTTTTACCCTTTTCCCTGATGGCTCAGCCAGTAAAGAATCCACCTGCAATGTGGGAGACCTTGGTTCAATCCCTGGGTTGGGAAGATTCCCTGAAGAAGGGCATGGCAACCCACGCCTGTATTCTTGCCTGGAGAATCCTCATGGACAGGGGAGCCTGGAGGGCTACAGTCCATGGGGTTGCAAAGAGACATGACTTTGTGACTAAGCACAGCACAGCACATGGGACATTTTAGAAACTTCTCTTTAAAGACTTGACATTTTAAGGAACCTTTTCTCATGTATTAAGTTCATGAGAGGGCCTTTTATTCTGGAGATCCAAANCCAACTTCAGTTCCATTGAAAGTGAAACCACTCAGTCGTGTCTGACTCTTTGGGACCCTGTGGACTGTAGCCCACCAGGTTCCTCCATCCATGGGATTCTCCAGGCAAGAATACTGGAGTGGGTTGCCATTTCCTTCTCCAGGGGAATCTTCCCGACCCAGGGATCAGACCCAGGGATCCGGCCCTGGTCTCCCGCATTACAGACTGACACTTTAACCTCTGAGCCACCAGGGAAGCCCCAATTAGCCTTACTCAAAATGGACTTACCAGATTTGGCAGGCTGTTTATGTCAATACATAAGTCTTTCCAAAGAATACTTCTTTATACANGATCAGACCCAGGGATCCGGCCCTGGTCTCCCGCATTACAGACTGACACTTTAACCTCTGAGCCACCAGGGAAGCCCCAATTAGCCTTACTCAAAATGGACTTACCAGATTTGGCAGGCTGTTTATGTCAATACATAAGTCTTTCCAAAGAATACTTCTTTATACACTTATAGGGTATCTAGGCACTGGTAAGTATTTTAAGGTAATTATTTTTCTCTATCCTGAAGATTTGGAAAGTCATCTGTATTTTTATTTATGTGTCTCTTAAATATGTTGTGGTGAATTAAGAAGTCACACTTTGTATGCACTGGTAGAAGATAGTTAGCCATCTTTTATTTGAACAAATCTACTGTCAGGTAGGTCTGTATACTTGCATTCTTGAAAAACATAGACAGATGATTATGAAATACTTCATAAAGAATTCAGAAACAGGTCTGGATATTCTTTTTGTCTTTCTTGTAGGATTAGAATTTCTCAACATCCTTAGGCATTCTTATGAGAACGTTGGCATGATGAATGTACGCTTCTCAGAAAAGTCGTTAGATTACTTTAGTCTCTATTTTTGTAAGAAGAACTTCTGAATTATAATTTTATTTAGGTATTTGACTAATGTCAATATAACCCAAAATGACTTAGAAAATCTGCCCTTATAGGTATGTGCTTATTAGTATACACTCGATATATCAAAACAATTATATAAGACAAATATTCTAAGTATTTTCCTGCAGGAAAGGTTACCAGTTTGAGAGTAAAAGTAAATATGTATAAATATTATACATATTTCAAATGAAA
The DNA here is from genome assembly GCA_006410735.1 of Raphicerus campestris. Taxonomy (NCBI): domain Eukaryota; kingdom Metazoa; phylum Chordata; class Mammalia; order Artiodactyla; family Bovidae; genus Raphicerus; species Raphicerus campestris. The sequence continues at coordinate 495,370 of SJYW01052849.1, read as the reverse complement.
ATACCTCAGGAGTAGAAAATTTATTGGTATGTTTGCAATAAATTGGAACACTGTTATATAAACCTATGTTTTCTTATTGCCTGGAATATCCCATAGGTCCTTTTTTTTTTTTTAACCTTCTTTGTACTCCAGTTTGAAATCAAATTCCTGATAAAGGAAACAGAATAAAACAGTACTGAAGCCACATAGTAATGAAGTTTATCTATTTCATTTCTAAAAATTCAACTTAGGCACACAGATATAGGTGACATACTCTAGAGATAGCCCATTAGCTTTTACTATATACCTGGGACCAAAATTAGTATTGCTACCATCCTGTGACTATGACCATTCTTAATGACTCTTGCAATGCTTATGGATAAAACAAATTCTCAATTATCACTCTGGTAATTGAGGCTGCATTTGTAGCATAAGTGAAAACCATAGGAGGCCCAAAACTTCATTGTGGCAGAGAACCCCGAAGCCTCCTCACTCTGTCCTTTCTCTTATAACTTGACCTTCATTTTGTTCCAAAACCTTGCTTTAATTTGAGCAGATGACTCCATGCCTGGAATAGATTCATGAATATACACTAATTTACCAATATCTTCTATCTTTTTTTTAAAATTGTGAGCTATTACCCCCTTTCTTCCTTTTTACTTCCCAGTGGATGGCATCACGGACTCAATAGACATGAGTCTGAGTGAACTCCGGGAGTTGGTGATGAACAGTGAATCGTGCTGCGATTCATGGGGTCGCAAAGAGTCGGACACGACTGAGCGACTGAAGTGAACTGAACTGAACTGATACAAGCTTTCTTCACAGTCCTTCTATATCTGCTTTTTCTTATATTATTCCTAATAGAGATCGATTTAGAATGGGAGATATCTGGGCTGTATACAGACTCTTGTAAAGGGCGCAGCTTTGTCCTAGTAAACAGTGTTATCTCCAGAGCCCAGCAGAGTATCTAGCACCCAGTAGGCATTTGGTACATATTTGCTGTTGAATGAGTGTAACTGTTTGTGATTTCATTACATTTTAAACTTCCAGATAACAAAGGCTGTTTCTTGACTCCAGTCCCTAAGGGGTGTGTCTGAGAATTGCACCAGGATCTGATGCATGGTGCATCTGAGAGGAAATAATTTGCTATGATTGTTGTTGCCCTTAAAGCAATAACCACAAAAGTGCTTGGTAATGCTTGATTGTCCGTGGAGATATATGTGGTGGTGTATGAAGAGATGAAAAAGCACAAAATTTAATGGGTGTGATAAATCCCTGAGTCAAAGACTCAAACATGCTAGGCCAGACAAAAAGCAGAATTTTGGCAATTTTTTTACATCATAATTAAGAAAAAAATTTTGATGCAGCACAAAATTTCACTTCAGAAAATAATATTTTACTTTAAAGTTTATAACAATTTTAATGTAGTTGTCCAACTCCAATTTATGCATAAAAGATTTAGAAAATTTTATGCCAATGTATGTATACTTGCTATAATCTTGGAAATCAATACATAAATAATCACCATTAGAAAATTAGTAATTTAAAACCTTGATTATGAAAGATGAATAATAACTTAAGGTAGCCTTACTGATTGAGGGAAAGAAATGTTACATATGTCATTACCCTGTCTTTGGTAAATTCAAGCATTTAAACTCTAAGTGACAATAATGTCCTTAATAAAACAAGGAAAGACATCTGTGTTTTCTTTTTAAAGTTTATTGTAATTGACAATATGTGTGCTGACATCATCCTAATTATTTAAATTTGTTAATAATTTTCTTCTGCATGATAGCAGCACAGATTCAGCCTTAAGATGCATATATTTTACTAATGTTAAGATTAGCTGATTAATATTGATGGCAGCTAAGGCCAGTGGCTAATGTCTGACATCTGTTTGGGAAATCAGTGTTCCAATTCAGGAAGCTGGCATTTCTGTCAGGGTTAGAATGAGAGGTTATTGTATAAGGAATTATGATTAGGGTTTTGTGTATGGTTAAGGTTAGGAGTAGGGACATGATCTGTTTCATTTCTGTTCATCTCAGTGTATTTCTGTTGTCAAGCTGCTTGCTCTATTTTGTGTTAACAGAAAGGTCTTCCCCTCTGTTCCCTTGTGGCACATTCACTGTGGTACATTATTGCACTTGCTCCTTCTATGTTAATGGACTGATTGGTCTCTTTTTCTTCTCCTCCCTTTAGTCCTTACCTTGTCCTTAATTGATCTTTTCATGTGGGACAGAAACATGTCTTTTTTTTCCCAGTTTTTTTTTTTTTTTTTTAATTTTTGGAGGAAAAGGTTAAAATATACAGATTTGTTCCAAAACTGTCTAAAAATTTTAAGAATTGAATCCTGAGAATTGAGAAAATTTCATAGTTTTTGGTGCTATCCAGACATTTAGATTATTTTATTTCCTTTTTTCTAGTTTGGTGTCAACATTTAACTTGTGTGGAAGAAATAAAAAGTTTGCATACAGTTTCTACAAACGGAAGAATGAAAGTTTTGTAACCTACTTACTATTAATATGACAAAAGAAGCCCAAAGATTCAGAAAGTGACTTAACTGGAAAAGCAAAGGATACTGAGACTTTTCAGCATTTCAAATAAAAGCTCAATCAAAATCCTCTATTTCCATTGTGCTTCAACTGAAAAACCAAGTAGAAAGTCACCAAAATCTTGAAAATTCAGGAAAAATTTTCAAAAACCTTTGAAGGTCTTAACTATGTTATGTACTTTGTTTCCTTGATGTTTGTAATGAAGTGTCTGAAGCCATTGTGTCCATGGGATCATGACATTTCATGCAGTAAAGAAAACGGAACTTTAGCACAGTCTTAGAAAACTGTTTTCAAAAAACATTGTTTAACAATGTGGTTTTGTGCATTAAGATATTACTTAACACCAAAAGTATTTCTTTAGTGAACATCTATGGGGAAAAGTGAAACTAAATTAGAAGAAAATTGAGATTAATTATGAGGATTCCATATTAAGTGTAGGTTGAGGCTAGGAGAACTGGTATTTTCTGTCCAGATTACTATACATTA
>SJYW01052849.1:458088-487395 GCA_006410735.1 Raphicerus campestris | reverse complement strand
GAATGAAAGTTTTGTAACCTACTTACTATTAATATGACAAAAGAAGCCCAAAGATTCAGAAAGTGACTTAACTGGAAAAGCAAAGGATACTGAGACTTTTCAGCATTTCAAATAAAAGCTCAATCAAAATCCTCTATTTCCATTGTGATTCAACTGAAAAACCAAGTAGAAAGTCACCAAAATCTTGAAAATTCAGGAAAAATTTTCAAAAACCTTTGAAGGTCTTAACTATGTTATGTACTTTGTTTCCTTGATGTTTGTAATGAAGTGTCTGAAGCCATTGTGTCCATGGGATCATGACATTTCATGCAGTAAAGAAAACGGAACTTTAGCACAGTCTTAGAAAACTGTTTTCAAAAAAGATTGTTTAACAATGTGGTTTTGTGCATTAAGATATTACTTAACACCAAAAGTATTTCTTTAGTGAACATCTATGGGGAAAAGTGAAACTAAATTAGAAGAAAATTGAGATTAATTATGAGGATTCCATATTAAGTGTAGGTTGAGGCTAGGAGAACTGGTATTTTCTGTCCAGATTACTATACATTAACTTTGAGACAAGGGTCTTCTTTTTTTTTTCAATAAACTATCGCAATCTGGGATTACCTAGCCTGGGTGAGGGGCTACTTAACCTTTTTGTGCCTAAGAGTCTGCATCTTTAATATTATGTTCAGTGTTTTCATTGGAAGTGTCTTTGCCATAGAAATCTTTGCCACAAACATTTTTTACCACATAGTTGATCAACCTTAGGGAAAGTCTCTGATTTAGGAAAAAAAAAAAAAGAAAATTGGTGGGAAGTAGGTTCACAAGGGAGGGGACATATGTATACCTGTGGCCGATTCATGTGTCTATAGGACAGAAGCCAACACAACTATCCTCCAATTAAAAATAAATTTTAAAAAAGTGAAAAAGATACATTAGAAAGGTATAATGAAACATGGAAACTAACTAAAAGCTATATTATGAAACACAAAATATTAAATACTTTTAAAATGTTACAGATTCATGGCAGCACTGTGCAAGTAACTGATTTTATTGCATGAGTTGTACCTAAGTACTTTTCTTCCAANCAGATGACACCACCCTTATGGCAGAAAGTCAAGAAGAACTAAAGAGCCTCTTGATGAAAGTGAAACAGGAGAGTGGAAAAAGTTGGCCTAAAACTCAACATTCAGAAAACTAAGATCATGGCATCTGGTCCCATAACTTCCTGGCAAACAGATGGTGAAACAGTGGAAACAGTGTCAGACTTCATTTTTTGGGGGCTCCAAAATCACTGAAGATGGTGACTGCAGCCATGAAATTAAAAGACGCTTCTCCTTGGAAGAAAAGGTATGACCAACCTAGATAGCACATTCAAAAGCAGAGCATTACTTTCCCAACTAAGGGCCATCTAGTCACAGCTATGGTTTTTCCAGTAGTCATGAATGGATGTGAGAGTTGGANTTAAAAGACGCTTCTCCTTGGAAGAAAAGGTATGACCAACCTAGATAGCACATTCAAAAGCAGAGCATTACTTTCCCAACTAAGGGCCATCTAGTCACAGCTATGGTTTTTCCAGTAGTCATGAATGGATGTGAGAGTTGGATTATAAAGAAAGCTGAGCACTGAAGAATTTATGCTTTTGTACTGCGGTGTTGGAGAAGACTCTTGAGAGTCCCTTGGATTGCAAGGAGATCCAACACATCCATCCTATAGGAAATCAGTCCTGAATATTCACTGGAGGGACTGAAGCTGAAACTCCAATACTTTTTTCACCTGATGCAAAGAACTGACTCAATGGAAAGACCCTGATGCTGGGAAAGATTGAAGGCAGGAGGAGAAGGGGATGATAGAGGATGAGATGGTTGGATGGCATCACTGACTCAATGGATATGAGTTTGAATAAGCTTTGGAAGTTGATGATGAACAGGTAAGCCTGCTGTGCTGGGGTCCATGGGGTCACAAAGAGTTGGACACGTCTGAGCACTGAACTGATTAATTAGCAATATTGAACATCTTTTTCATGTTTTAGTTGACTATCTGTGTGTATTCTTTGAAAAAATTATGTATTTCAGTCTGCACATTTTTAAATTTTTTTTTATTTGGNTAGAGGATGAGATGGTTGGATGGCATCACTGACTCAATGGATATGAGTTTGAATAAGCTTTGGAAGTTGATGATGAACAGGGAAGCCTGCTGTGCTGGGGTCCATGGGGTCACAAAGAGTTGGACACGACTGAGCACTGAACTGATTAATTAGCAATATTGAACATCTTTTTCATGTTTTTGTTGACTGTGTGTATTCTTTGAGAAAATTATGTATTTCAGTCTGCACATTTTTTAATTTTTTTTTTATTTGGGGGGGTTGTATTAAGCTGTATAAGTTGTTTGTATATTTTGGAAAGGGTCTCTCCAAATTTATTTGACTGCAAAACTTCCCTTTCATATGATACCTATTAGTAGCATCTAGAGTTAGAATTCACATTGGAAAACACTGTTCTAAATACATACCCAAAGCCACAATAGAGAGGTATTTACCCAGGATTTTTGGAAGAAAAATAGATTAAGAGGAATTTGAAATCATTTAGGTAAGAGATAGTTAGGGCCTGCAGTAAGGCCAAAGAATGGGATAAACTCTGGGGATAATAGCTGATAACCGAGGATAGAATGGATCTGATATAGTGACTAGTGGATAAAAAGGAAAGAGTCACACTACCAGGTCTGACTAGAGTGATTGGTTAAACAGTGGTATCATTACTTGACAAAGAAACATCAGAAAGAGAAATTACTAGGGTAAATGCAAGAAGTTAACTTTTGGACAGTTGGCTGGAAATACTTGGAACTCATCCAGGTTGTTTTTTTTTTCCATTGGAAGCTGCAAATAGGTTTGGAACATTAAAAAAAAAGAAAAAGTCTCAGGAAAGATAAAGATGTTAAAGTCATCAGGCTATATGAAGCTTCTGGGAGATGGATGAGACTGTGAATGACTTCATCTTTAACTGGTAGGGATCCAATTACTTCATTAAATATGTTATGTGAAGCTAGATGCTAAAAATGAAAGTACAATTTGAACCATAAATTCTGTTTTTTGAAAAATATAGAAGATAAATGAAAGAATATAAAATTACTGACATATTAAGTATTTTAGCTATTACATGTAGCAAAGGATACACAGTGCTGAAACTGCAGTTTTTTTCCACAGAGAAACAGGCAAAATTTAAGAATGTTAGTGTTTGAAGATGTTTAAACTTCTCTATGGGGTTATGCCAACAAATATTGCATTAAGCTTATACAAATACATTAATCAAGAAAAGGGTATTGAATAATGATTCATCTAGAACTTAAATAATTCTGTGATGTATCTGAAGCAGACTGACAACATTATAGGAAATAGTAAATGCATTTCCTGTTAAGCATTGGCTTGGTTCATTTACAGTAATTCTCCGTTCCTGCTCAACTGTTCACTTGTGTCTGAAACTTGTATATTTATATTCAACTCAATTATCAGTGATGCCTACTGGTAAATGGCATGTTTAAGAAGAGTTTGTGTGCTTTCAGGTTAAGTGAACCTTGAGCTGCTATCACTTCCCATTTCAAGAGAATAATAATAGGAGTACTGGCTATTGTATGCTAAGTGCCTACTTAGTGTTGTACTTTAGCAAGAGCTCTGCACATATTCTGCAAAGCAACTTTGTAAAGTGAGTTTGATTATTGTCCTTTAAAAACCTAGAAACTGAAGCTCTGAGAGTTATATTCGGTTAGAAAATCAGTAAGTGATAGAGCTCAATTTTGATTAGTGGGTTGAATGATTCCACAGTCTGCAGTCTTTCCATTGCCTGGCACTTCTTAAACATGGAAAGCATGTTTAAAAAAAAAAAAGCAAAAGGGAGAGTGGCATGATCCATTTCCATAGCAGTTAATACTCTCCCATAGAGTTACATTTATATGCAAAGAATCATACTATATATTTCCCTAATTTTTTAATAGCAGTGAACGGAAACCAATACACATGAGCAAGATTTCCAGTTTTTGAGCTTTTCTTAATTCTCAGAAAACCAGTTAAGCAATGGTGAGCAATGATTTTAAATATAGCAAAAGATAAGGAATGAATTGATTAAAAAAATATGCATGTTTAAGGACTGCCAGGTATTATCTTCACTTTGAAAATAATTTTATCTATATAAAGAAACGCTAGTTGGCACTATCTTTTCCAGAAATGTCCTATTAAAGCATTTTTTTTTAAGGAAAGAAGGTAGAGAATACATTTAATATTTCACAAAAACTGCTCTGCTTTGCCTTTTAGAAGCAATTGGAGGAAGATAATCAGTCAGCAAATCATTTATTCAAATCTATCAAACAAATTAACTTGCCATTGATTAGTTTCTCATAGAGTGTGATGAGCTGGTGAACTAAACCAAGGATTCTGACATCAGAGAAATACAGAACTCTTCTTTACCCAAAAAACTTCTTGATTCTAGTTTCATTTACGGTATTCAATGAAATTGATTGTGCCTTCCATATCAGTTATGTATAGAATAATACTTTTGGGGATTTGTGTTCAAAATTATTGACTATTGTCTTATAGCCCTGTTATTAATAAAAATTAGGGGGAGGCTTCCCTTGTAGCTTGGTTGGTAAAGAACCTGCCTAAAATGTAGGAGACCTGGGTTTGATTCCTGGGTCGGGAAGATCCCCTGGGGAAGGAAATGGCAACCCACTCCAGTATTCTTGCCTGGAGAATCCCATGGACAGAGGAGCCTGGCAGGCTACAGGCCATGTGGTTGCAAGTGTCAGACGTGACTTGGCGACTAAACCACCACAACCACTTCAAAATTTGCCATTGTCAATATCTTACAGTCACTAACATCAATTTTATTCTTCGCTAACATCTCTTTTCTTATTAAAATGAATTCTTACAGATAAGTAAGGTATGTAGATTTGAAAACAAATTTAGCCAAAGGAAGAAGATATCTGGAAATATTTATATAGAATTGCCTTAACTGGTAACAACATGCATTAAGAAATGTGTTACATAAAAGCAACTTTCCTTATCTCTAGGTGAAATATCTATAGTCATGCTAAATTTTTTTTGATAAGTTTTGACATTTTAAAATGAAAGCTATTTTAACAAAACCACATTTCAAGAAAAGTACTTAAACATTTTAAATGCTACCTAAAGTGGTGAATGTTTTTTGTTTGTTTGTTTGTTTTTCTTACAGATAGGGATTTTGACATTTTTTGTATATTACAAGAAAAATTTATACTGAGAATAATATCAATTAAATGCCTGCATATCGGAAGTGGAAAATGATGAAACAAATAGCATGCAAATATATCCTTTAACAGTATAAATGAGTCATCTATAATATGTTATCATAGCAAATGTTTTTCCATTCACTGCATTTGATCAAACCAAAGAGATCACTATTTAAAATCTTCTTTACAAACAAATCTGAAATGCACATATCTTTATAGTGAATTATTTTCAGAAATGTTTTACTGACCATGATTGCCTTTTAACTCAAAACTCATCATAAAGGTAAATGATAACAAACCTTAGTACTTCTACAATGTTTTTTTTTTTGCATCCAAATAGCTTACCTAATTAATTCTAATTAATCTTTAAAACACCCTTTGAAGGGGCAAATTTGCTAAAACTGTTTCCCCATACTTATATAATTAATATGATCATATACATATATACTGAAAACACAATTGTATCTTATTTTTTAAATTTGTAGCTTCAAATAATGCAAATTACATAACTTTGGTGAAAAAATAATGTAAAATGAGAAAATATTTAAAATCATATCTGTTGACATTTTAGAAGGAAATCAGACTTGAACTTTTATTTTCCCATTTGTGTATGGAAAATATGTGAAACAGTAACGTATTATGCTGGAGAACATGGCCCAGACCCAAGGGACCCTGAATTGTAGCCTTAGTTTTTTCATTAAATGCATGTCTCACCTTGAAACTTACTTTTCTCAGTTATAAGGTAGCAATAATGTTGCATGCCTGGCCTTTATCACAGGGATGTTTGAGGGTTGTGACAAGCACACAACATATGTGACAATATATGTGAAACTATTACTTTAAAGCATTTTTCAAGTATCAGTTATATAGTTATGAAGCTAAAGATAATGTATAAAAGCATATCCTTGTGATAGATAGAAATAGTTTAGTGGACTTGTCCTTTAATCAATTTATTTAACATCAAATGTATTAAAATATATTTATTGAGTGTCTTTTACTACAGAGAGCACACATGACTGACACATAATGGACATGTATAGAGAAGGCTGCATACATATAAGAAGCAGATATTAGTGATGAGTCCACTGAGCTGGGTATATTCTGGCAGTAAATGTCTTAATTAGTACATTAAAAGGAGGACACCTTGGACCGGCAGTCCTTCTGAATGGATGATCTAATTTATAACAGTGAAGATGATATATAAGTCTCGTCCTCTTCCTCATGTTTAATTATAACATCTAAAAGATTACCAGAACAAAGCATAGCACTGACCACAGTCATGCAGTGACCTATGTGATAATCACCTCTCAGAACTCTGTCCACTGACCTGAGCCTCATACCTCTTCATCTGAAATGCACAGTTTGAGGAACGTTGCCTTATAGTCCAAAAAGCTTTTGTACTTTTCAGAGTGGAACAACTCTCAGCTTAGGCATGGCCATCCTCATTTATCTTTCTTGATTTCTCCTCCTAATGTGTAGATTACTTCTTCTGAGGCTCATTTGCCTGATTGCTCCTTATCTGTCAGACCCCTAAAACTGGGCCTTTTCTCTTTTCTCTTTGTGTTAACTACCAGGTCATCTCATTCATTCCAATGGCTGTAATGCCATCAACTCTCAAATTGTCAATTTCACATCTCTTGCCTACTCTTCTCCTTTGACCTCTAGGATTGTATCTTCAGTACCTACTCATCATCTCAGCTTGCATACGTCAAGTATATCTCAAACTTAAGAAGTCCAAACCACATTCCTGACTCTCTCCTATCTTGGATCCATTCCATCTTCAGTCTGTTTAGTCACTAAGTGGCAATTCCACTTTTCCAATTACTGAAACAGTAGCCTCAGGGTCATTCTATATTATTTTCAATCTCATATACTTTACCTACCCTATCTGCTCTACTTTCAAATTACATCCACAACTCAACCCCTTCTCATTACATCAGTTTTAATATATCATTCAGTTGTGGTTCTCAAACTTCAGTATGAATCAAAATTACCCTAAAGTCTTCAAGTCTAGATTTAGGGCTCCTCTTCTGGAGCTTATGATTCAGTTAGTAGGGTCACAGAAATTGTTCTTCCCATTAAGTCCCCAGGTGGTATGACTGCTGATTGTTTGAGGACCATTCCTTGAGAGCCTGTGATATAGAACTTAAGGTATCATCTGCTGACCAACAATACCAATATGACTGGAGAGCCTGTCAGAAATGCAGAATTTCAGGCTCCACTTAGACCCAGAGAATCAGAATCAGAATGCTCGTATTACCATGATACCAGGGTAATTCTATATACAACAGTCATGAAAACACTGATGAAAAATATTCTTTTTACATTTCAAGTCACATATTATTCCTTTACTCAAAAATGGATTTCTATCTCAATAGACATACAACTGTAAATACTAACCAGGTTTTGAAAATTCTGCATTATCCCAGCTCCTGTGAAACCCTCTGACCTTCTCTCTTACTATGCATCTCTTTCACTGCCTTCCTGCTGCAGTGGTCTCCTTGCTCTTCCATGAACCTCAGCTATGGTCTGACTCAGTGCCTTGATACTTAACTTTCTCCCAGCCTGGAATGCTTTTTCCCTAGTAACCACGTGGCTTATTTCCTCACTTCCTTTGGCACTCTACTCAAAAGCCTCCTTATCAGCGAGGAATCTTTTACTAAATATCTGATGACAATAGTTCTCCTCTCTAACCTAACACTCCATTTATTTCTTAACCTGCTTTAGTTTTCTACATAGCTCTTATCATGATCTGATGTACTATATATTTATCTGTTTACTAGCTAAGTTTATTTCTGAAACATAAGTTCTTTTGTTATAGGTATTTTGACTCTTGATCACTTTTGTATGTCCAGTGCCTATACCAGTGCTAGATACATTCAAAATGGCAAAAAATTTGTTGAATGAATAAACAAGATTTCAAAATCTTTTCCCAGGACTGAATTTTGATAGGGAAAATATGAGATCATGCTAGTATTGAAAAGGGAGAAGAAAAATAAATAATAAGGTTAGGTTTAGGATTTTATAAACAAAGAAAGGGTGACTGGAAGAGATATTTTTCCCCATAGTTTTTCTTAGGTTTTTATTGATGAGAATATTGATTTGCAATTTTTGTATAGTTCTTAAATATAAGGCATATCTTCTCTAGTTTCATACATCAGCATAGGATGAAGAACATAATGATGGAAATTTACTAATACATTGATTGTATGCTGAAGTAAATTCATATCAGTGGGCCCATTTGTGACTACTTTTGGCTAAACAATTTTAAGTTATTAGTGATAATGTACAGCAGTGTGTACTGTTGGGAGGAGGCCACCAGTGAGAAGATGTGGAGATATGTGTGATGTTTGTTTTCATTTAATGCATTTGTTAATGATCTAGAAGAAAGAGTGAGAAGTTCATTACTTAAATTCACTGGTTTACTAAATTGGGAAGTGCCAGTGACACTAAAGGAAAAAAAAAAGGGATTTAGAGGTATCAGAATAGAGAGATTATTAAGAGTTTCATCTGTAAGACAAATTCAGATTTAAATATGTGCTACATATTTAAACAGTTCTCTGTGATATTGATGTATGTTTGATGCTAGCATTGATAATGTTTGGAGAATAATATCTTGTGGCTGAATTCTGACTCATTGTATCACGAGTGGCTCAACCATTGCCATTATGTACAATAACCGATCACAGAGATCCTATATGTAGCAAAAGACAATTCTTATTTCTAAACTATAATTATATTTGTGTTTAAATATGTGTCAGGATATTACATGGGAGTGGCCTATATGAGAAAGCCAGTCAATCCTAAAGGAAATTAACCCTGAATATTCACTGGAAGGACTGATACAGAAGCTGAAGTTCCAATACTTTGGCCACCTGATGTGAAGAGCTTATTCATTGGAAAATGCCCTTATGCTGGGAAAGACTGAGGGCAAGAGGAGAAGGGGATGACAGAGTATGAGATGATTGGATGGCATCATTGATTCAATGGACATGAGTTTGCGCAAACTCTGGAAGACACTGAAGGACAGGGAAGCTAGGCATGCTGCAGTTCTTATGGTTGTAAAGAATAAGACATTACTCAGCGACTAAACAGCAACAAAAAATATAAGGAAACAAGCAGTGCTCTGAAGAATAATTCTTCCTAAGTGAAGGGACTGAGGGCACTTTAGACAATGGGTCAGAATTGGAGGCAGAGGTGACTTCTGAGCTCAGAACTTCATTCAGATTGTATTTTGGCCTAATCTCCATTAGATTGAACTATACATAATTGCTCATAAATGATCAGGAGTTTATAATTTCATTTATTTCAACTAATGAGCTGTTTGGTGTAAGAATCTTGAAGTCATTTAAAATACTAGCTAACCTGGTTCTTGGGGTGTGAGCAGTTGTAGTCACAAGAGATCCTGCTAGTCAGTGCAGACTGGTGTTCCTGAATACTCGTTTAGGAACCACTGGTGGCAGTGGATGCAACACTTACTTCTGCTGAATGCTGGCAATGGACATGGAGTTTCTAGTAAAAGTTAGCTACTGTAGGAAGAGAGAAACAAAACGAATCTAAAAAAGTGCCTTGGAAGACTAATCCATGAATGAAATGTAAGCTTTCTCTGAAATATTCAATGGTCCCTGCAGAGCAGATACTTGAGGTCAGAAACATTATTTTATAAGCCTTATTTTCAAGTTTAGAGTTTGCCTTAGATTGTTATGACACAGGAAATATGGTTATACTTGGTACAGTAGGGACATAAGCAGGGCAAAATTAGGATGTGAAGGAATTCAGGAATTCTGTTTTGGTTCAAGACTGTAATTGCTCTTTCACTGGATCTATGCCAACAGATTGTATTCTCAGATGTTGATAGGAGCTGGTTTGGAAAGTTCAGAATGATGGTGGAACCATGGTGGTGGTGTTGTTTACCACGTGTCAATGAGGGAATATTTAGGAAAACACATTGTTAACACATCCTCAAACTAGAGCACTCGGAAAACTAAGAATTCTCAGTTTGGAGGGCCAGTAAAACTTTAAGACTCTTGCATTCTGCAGCCTTAGGTAGAATAAAGCAAAAGAGAGAGGTATGCATATCAGCACACCAGGCTTCCATGTAGACTGTCCCTGTTGCAAACTATGTGTGAATGATATTAATCAACACACTAAATCACTCTGAATCTTCGCTGCCTGAGGTATATAATAACAGAATGGCACCAGATGCTCTTGAATGCTCTTTTCCTAATGTACATTTTATTATACTACTATATTGATACTTTTAATGGACTATTAGATGGTGTTTACATATTTCACTTCAGCAGAGATCAATTTTGTAACTGAAAGAATAAAAGTATCAACAAATACAAATTAACATTAACAATTCCCTCGTGGCTCAGAGAGTTAAGAGTCTGCCTGCAATCAGGAGACCTGGGTTAGATCCCTGGTTGGGAAGATCCCCTGGAGGAGGGCATGGCACCCTACTCCAGTATTCTTGCCTGGAGAAACCTTCCGGACAGAGGAACTTGGCAGGCTACAGTCTATGGAGTTGCAAAGAGTCAGACATAACTGCATGACTAAGCACAGCACCATTTATTGATAATGTATGGTCATTGTGAGTCAGACATTATGCTAAGGATTTTTCATGGATTATCTGATTTAAATACCAAAAAAATTAAGTTTTAGTTAGTCTCCATAATACAGTTTAGAATGACAGAACTGGGAGGGCTAAAATTGATATAACAATTATAAATATATAGGCACCCAACATAGGAGCACCACAATATATAAGACAAATGCTAACAAGTATGAAAGGGGAAATTAAAAATAACACAATAATAGTGGGAGACTTTAACACCCCCCTCACACCTATGGACAGATCAACTAAACAGAAAATTAACAAAGAAGAGCATACTTTAAATGATACAATAGACCAGTTAGACCTAATTGGTATCTATAGGACATTTCACCCCAAAACAATGAATTTCACCTTTTTCTCAAGTGCTCACAGAAACCTCTCCAGGATAGATCACATCCTGGGCCATAAATCTAACCTTGATAAATTCAAAAAAATCGAAATCATTCCAAGCATCTTTTCTGACCATTATGCATTAAGTAAGATTAGATCTCAATTACAGGAGAAAAACTTAAAAATTCTAACATATGGAGGCTGAAAAACACGCTTCTGAATAACCAACAAATCACAGAAAAAAATCAAAAAATAAATCAAAATATGCATAGAAACGAATNTGAACTATACATAATTGCTCATAAATGATCAGGAGTTTATAATTTCATTTATTTCAACTAATGAGCTGTTTGGTGTAAGAATCTTGAAGTCATTTAAAATACTAGCTAACCTGGTTCTTGGGGTGTGAGCAGTTGTAGTCACAAGAGATCCTGCTAGTCAGTGCAGACTGGTGTTCCTGAATACTCGTTTAGGAGCCACTGGTGGCAGTGGATGCAACACTTACTTCTGCTGAATGCTGGCAATGGACATGGAGTTTCTAGTAAAAGTTAGCTATTGTAGGAAGACAGAAACAAAACGAATCTAAAAAAGTGCCTTGGAAGACTAATCCATGAATGAAATGTAAGCTTTCTCTGAAATATTCAATGGTCCCTGCAGAGCAGATACTTGAGGTCAGAAACATTATTTTACAAGCCTTATTTTCAAGTTTAGAGTTTGCCTTAGATTGTTATGACACAGGAAATATGGTTATACTTGGTACAGTAGGGACATAAGCAGGGCAAAATTAGGATGTGAAGGAATTCAGGAATTCTGTTTTGGTTCAAGACTGTAATTGCTCTTTCACTGGATCTATGCCAACAGATTGTATTCTCAGATGTTGATAGGAGCTGGTTTGGAAAGTTCAGAATGATGGTGGAACCATGGTGGTGGTGTTGTTTACCACGTGTCAATGAGGGAATATTTAGGAAAACACATTGTTAACACATCCTCAAACTAGAGCACTCCGAAAACTAAGAATTCTCAGTTTGGAGGGCCAGTAAAACTTTAAGACTCTTGCATTCTGCAGCCTTAGGTAGAATAAAGCAAAAGAGAGAGGTATGCATACCAGCACACCAGGCTTCCATGTAGACTGTCCCTGTTGCAAACTATGTGTGAATGATATTAATCAACACACTAAATCACTCTGAATCTTCGCTGCCTGAGGTATATAATAACAGAATGGCACCAGATGCTCTTGAATGCTCTTTTCCTAATGTACATTTTATTATACTACTATATTGATACTTTTAATGGACTATTAGATGGTGTTTACATATTTCACTTCAGCAGAGATCAATTTTGTAACTGAAAGAATAAAAGTATCAACAAATACAAATTAACATTAACAATTCCCTCGTGGCTCAGAGAG
Organism: Raphicerus campestris; assembly: GCA_006410735.1. NCBI lineage: Eukaryota > Metazoa > Chordata > Mammalia > Artiodactyla > Bovidae > Raphicerus > Raphicerus campestris. The sequence goes on along the minus strand of SJYW01052849.1, from coordinate 474,802 downwards.
TTAAGAGTCTGCCTGCAATCAGGAGACCTGGGTTAGATCCCTGGTTGGGAAGATCCCCTGGAGGAGGGCATGGCACCCTACTCCAGTATTCTTGCCTGGAGAAACCTTCCGGACAGAGGAACTTGGCAGGCTACAGTCTATGGAGTTGCAAAGAGTCAGACATAACTGCATGACTAAGCACAGCACCATTTATTGATAATGTATGGTCATTGTGAGTCAGACATTATGCTAAGGATTTTTCATGGATTATCTGATTTAAATACCAAAAAAATTAAGTTTTAGTTAGTCTCCATAATACAGTTTAGAATGACAGAACTGGGAGGGCTAAAATTGATATAACAATTATAAATATATAGGCACCCAACATAGGAGCACCACAATATATAAGACAAATGCTAACAAGTATGAAAGGGGAAATTAAAAATAACACAATAATAGTGGGAGACTTTAACACCCCCCTCACACCTATGGACAGATCAACTAAACAGAAAATTAACAAAGAAGAGCATACTTTAAATGATACAATAGACCAGTTAGACCTAATTGATAGCTATAGGACATTTCACCCCAAAACAATGAATTTCACCTTTTTCTCAAGTGCTCACAGAAACCTCTCCAGGATAGATCACATCCTGGGCCATAAATCTAACCTTGATAAATTCAAAAAAATCGAAATCATTCCAAGCATCTTTTCTGACCATTATGCATTAAGTAAGATTAGATCTCAATTACAGGAGAAAAACTTAAAAATTCTAACATATGGAGGCTGAAAAACACGCTTCTGAATAACCAACAAATCACAGAAAAAAATCAAAAAATAAATCAAAATATGCATAGAAACGAATGAAAATGAAAACAACCCCNGCATCTTTTCTGACCATTATGCATTAAGTAAGATTAGATCTCAATTACAGGAGAAAAACTTAAAAATTCTAACATATGGAGGCTGAAAAACACGCTTCTGAATAACCAACAAATCACAGAAAAAAATCAAAAAATAAATCAAAATATGCATAGAAACGAATGAAAATGAAAACAACCCAAAACCTATGGGACACTATAAAAGCAGTGCGAAGAGGAAAGTTCATAGCAATACAGGCATACCTCAAGAAACAAGAAAAAAGTCAGATAAATAACCTAACTACATCTAAAGCAATTAGAAAAGGAAGAAAAGGAGATCCCCAGAGTTAGTAGAAGGAAAGAAATCTTAAAAATTAGGGCAGAAATAAATGCAAAAGAAACAAAAGAGACCANGGATGCTTGGGGCTGGTGCACAGGGATAATCCAGAGAGATGATATGGGGTGGGAGGTGGGAGAGGGGTTCAGGATTGGGAACTCGTATACACCCATGGAGGATTCATGTCAATGTATGGCAAAACCAATACAGTATTGTAAAGTAAAATAAAGTAAAAATAAAATTAAAAAAAAATAAAATTGGATAATTTTTGAAGTTATCATTTCTATCACCACCGTCAGTTGTACACAGTGGATTTTTCTGGTATAGAGGAAAGTTTTCCTACCTTTATTTTTCAATTAATAGAAGATACAATGAATAAAATGGAAATAAAAAAGACATATAAGTACAGTACACAAATATAGTCAGTGTGATTGTTTTTAGCAGAAGCATAATATTAGAAATAATGCAGGATGCTGTCTCATGCAACCAAGAAAGTATAACCAACATAATTCTCTTTTTCTGTAAAACTGAAAAGGAAAGAGAGCATAGGTGAATTTTGTCAAGATCCCCATTGCCACTCTATTTCAAAACATTTCTCGAAAGGCTGGTTCCCATGCCATCTTCCTGGCTTCGCATCATGTTTAAATTTATGTTGAACACCTAAGAGAAGCATGCTAGATTAAAGCATTTTTTTCCAGTCTTTATAAAAAAAAAAAAAAACACAACAACAAAGCATAGTGTAGAGGCCATTGATTTTTATCCACATGTTCTCTCTCTAGTATCTCAGAAACTTTATTCAAAGTAGTTGGTAGCTCTAGAGTCATTGTCACAGCTGCCAGGTTTCTCTCACCTGGAGTAAATAGTCAACCATCCTTAATAAATGATTTATAGCAGAACAAAAAGAACTCTTAGACACGTGGAGAGGGGCATAAATGTGCTGTATTGAGCAGCTGAGGACGTTTCTTGACAGATTTTGTTTTAGGTAAAAATGTAAGACATTTTCTTCTACAGATTTCTTAAAACATATATTGTAAGGGAAAGAAAATCCATATGGTATTGATTTATTTAAATATTTTAAAAATTAGATATTGGGAAAGACTTTTATATTTATATTATTCTTAGAGAACAATTTATTTCACCAAAAATCAAGAGAAGGGGGAAAAAAAAAAAACCAACCTTGAAAATTCATGTTTAGTTCCAAATTTAAAGTTAGATTTGACATGGTTTTTAAAACATGACCAAACAAAAATAAGTCTGTGGTTTCAAAGAACAAAGTAAGCTTTAGGGGGAGGCAGGCAAGCTGTTTCTCTGGAAGAGTCCTTATTCCCTTAGTCAAAACAAAGCAGCAAACAAATAAACAAAACCCTCAAGTGGTAGCACCGAATGGTAGCTTGGTATATAATCCTACAGAATTTATAGCTTTAGCAATACAGGACTAGCTACCAATTCATGGTTTCTTTTTCCTTTTTGCTACGAAACCAAGGAACTCTGTTAAAAGAGTAATGAATTGTGTAGGCTGTAATTGCTATTCTGTTGGTAAATGTTACTGGCTTACAATGCTTCAGAGTGAGCTGGAAATAGGTTGTACTGTGTAGTCTGCTAATCCATACTTATTAGTAAACAGATGGGAAAATGAGAAATCACTATCTTCCAGAGTTGTTTTTAAAGATCATCTTTACTCTGAATACACCAGCTAAATGTTTACCTTTTAAAATCCAGTTTGAAGTAATTTTTAAATGACAAAAAATATACTTATATCTCATAATGTGAGTTATAGGGTGATGTTATATGAAGAATAATGCAGAAGTGAAGAAGTCTCTCAGTTGTGTCCGACTCTTTTTCTTTGCAACTCCATGGACTGTAGCCTACCAGGCTTCTCCATCCATGGGATTTTCCAGGCAAGGGTACTGGAGTGGGTTGCCATTTCCTTCTTCAGGGGTTCTTGCTGACCCAGGAATTGAACCGGTGTCTCTTGCATTGCAGGCAGATGCTTTGCCCTCTGAGCCACCAGGGAACTTTTTATTTTTTCTTTCTTCCTCTAGTTTCTATGTATCTCTATGCACATCCATTTAGTTAGATATGTTTTATATGTTATATTCATTTCTAGATTTGTTTCATCCTAGTTAGAGGTGGCCCTGAGACCATAAAAATGCTGATTTCTCTTCCCTGACTCTTTTCCACAAAACTTCTTTCTACTCAAAACCTGATTATTTTATTTCAAGCTGTTTTTCTCTCTCTCTCTCGCTATATATATATATATATATACACACACACACACACACACACACACACACACACACACACAATTTAACAACAACATAGGCTATTTTATGTAGGCTGAGATGATTAAAATGACATCAACAAAAGTCTGTTGTTAGACCAGCAATACATTTTTTTCTTTATTTATTTAAATTTATTGTGATATGCTTTACTGTGTGTTTGTTTCTGCCTTACAACAAAGTGAATCAGCCATATGTATGCAAATAATCCTCCCTCTGGAGCGTCCCTCCCACCCAGTCTAAGTTATCATAGAGCACCAAGCTGAGCTTCCTCTGCTATACAGTAGGTTCCCACTAGCTTTCTATTTTATATATCAATTCCAACCTCCAAATTTCATCCCACCTCTCACTGCTGATCCTGCCTCACTCTCATTATCTCCACACATTTGTTCTCTACATTTGTGTCTCTATTCCTGTCCTGCCAGTAGGTTCATCTGTACTATTTTTCTAGATTCCATATGTATGCATTAATAAACAATATTTGTTTTTCTCTTTCTGACTTACTTCACTCTTAATGACAAACTCTGGGTCTAACCACATCTCTACAAGTGACCCAATTTCTTTCCTTTTTATGGCTGGGTAATATTTCCTTGTATATATGTACTACAGCTTCTTCTCCATTCATTTGTTGATGGATATTTAGATTGCTTCATGTCCTGGATATTGTAAATGGTCCTACAATGAACATTGGGGTGCATATATCTTTTTGAATTATGTTTACCTCAGGATATATGCCCAGTACTGGCATTGCTGGATCATATGGTAGTTCTGTTTTTAGTTCAGTTTTTTTTTTTTTAAGCCGTCTCCATGCTATTCTCTATAATAGCTGTATCAATTTACATTCCCACCAACAGTACAAGAGGGTACCCTTTTCACTACACCGTCTCCATCATTTATTGTTTGTAGATTTTTTGATGATGGCTATTCTGACTGGTGTGAAATGAAACCTCACTGTAGTTTTGATCTGCATTTCTCTAGTAAATAATGATGTTGAGCATCTTCTTGTGTGTCTACTGGCTATCTGTATATCTTCTTTGGAGAGAAATTTATTTAGGTCTTTGCCCTCTTTTTATTGGGTTGTTTGCTTGTTTGTTTGTTTTCGATATTAAGCTGCATGAACTGTTTGTATATTTTGGAGATTAATCCCTGTCAGTTGCTTCATTGGCAAATAATTTCTCCCATTCTGAGGGTTGTGTTTTCATTTTGTTTATGGTTTTCTTTGCTGTGTGACNTAGTAAATAATGATGTTGAGCATCTTCTTGTGTGTCTACTGGCTATCTGTATATCTTCTTTGGAGAGAAGTTTATTTAGGTCTTTGCCCTCTTTTTTATTGGGTTGTTTGCTTGTTTGTTTGTTTGTTTTTGATATTAAGCTGCATGAACTGTTTGTATATTTTGGAGATTAATCCCTGTCAGTTGCTTCACTGGCAAATAATTTCTCCCATTCTGAGGGTTGTGTTTTCATTTTGTTTATGGTTTTCTTTGCTGTGTGACACTTTAAGCTTAATTATATCCCATTTGTTTGTTTTTATATTCATTACTCTAGGAGGTCAAAAAGGATCTTGCTGCAATTTATGTCAGAGTGTTCTGCCTATGTTTCCTCAAAGAGTTTTATTGTGTCCAGTCTTATATTTAGGTCTTTAATCTATTTGAATTTAATTTTGTGTATGGTGTTAGGATATTTCTAATTTCATTCTTTTACATGTAGCTGTTCCATTTCCCCAGTACCACTTCTTGAAGAGACTGTCTTTTCTCCATTGTACATTCTTGCCTCCTCTGTTATAGATTAGGTGGCCATAGGTGCATGAGTTTATCTCTGAGCTTTCTACCCTTTTCCACTGATCTATATTTCTGTTTTTGTTCCAGTACCATACTGTCTTGATTACTGTAGCCTTGTAGTTTATTCTGACGTCAGGGATCCTGATTCCTCAAGCTCTGTTTTTCTTTCTCAAGATTACTTTGGTTATTCAGAGTCTTTGTGTTTCTACAAATTGTAAAAACTTTTTGTTCTAAATCCGCAAAGAATGCTATTGATAGTTTGATAGGAAATGCACTGAATCTGTAGATTGCTTTGGGTTGTATAGTCATTTTCAGAATATTGATTCTTCCAGTCCAAGAACGAGGTGTATATCTCCATCTGTGTTGTTTTTGATTTCTTTCATCAGGTTTTTATAGTTTCCTGAGTACATGTCTTTCACTTCCTTAGGAAGGTTTATTCCTAGATATTTTATACTTTTTATTGTGGTGAATGGGATTTTTTTCCTTGATTTCTCTTTCTGATCTTTCATTGTTAGTGTACTGGAATACAGGAGATTTCTGTGCATTAAATTTTGCATCCTGCAACTTTATCAAATTCATTGATGAGCTCAAATAGTTTTCTGGTGACATCTTTAGGATTTTCTATGTATAGTATCATGTAATCTGCAAATAATGACAATTTTACTTCTTTTCCAATTTGAATATCTTTTATTTCTCCTCAGATTGTTGTTACTGGTGCCATAATTAATTATGTTAAAATAATATAGATCTTTATTAATAACTTTGAATACTTTCCTATTTTTCCCAAATAATTGATTAAATACAAATCACCCTCTTTTTTCATTTCCAGCATAAAAATCTTTGAGAATGGATCAAGTGTGTATTATTAAAATACATACTCATAGTGTCAAGTATTATGGAAAGAAATTAAGTATCCTTAATGTCTCAACTAATAAATGCTAAGAAAGCATAAATGGGACAATATTAAGAAGTATTTTTATTTTTATAAATACTAATTTGCATTCATTTCTTTTATATTTGTCTGAACATATGTAAGTAGGTGTAAACAATAGAGTTAAGGAAAGGAGTAAAAGTAGGAATATAATTAACATTTATCAAGTTTCAGGCATATGTTTGTGCTTTACATACACTAGTTTAATTTTCATGAACATGTTAGGGATTACTATCCCCATGCTACTTTTGAAGAAGACTTTTTATAGATGAAGAAACTTACCCATTATTTTAAAAAGTCATTAAATCTTGAATATGATCCTAGATCTTCTTGGCTCTAAATTCATTCCATTATTTTCTTTACTAAAAAAAAAGAAAAAAAAAAGGAAAACACAGAAAGTCAGAAAGTGGCGGATTACGTACACACACATACACACACGGACATTTTTTTTCAGTGAATTACCTGCACTCTTCAGAAGAAAGTGTAATTGCCCATGTATGTCTGAGGGCATATCCAAGTATTATAAAATCTAGAAAAAATATATATAACCTTATAATCACCTTCTATCAGGAATCATTCCTTATATATTCTCAAACAAATCCAACTGTCAATTTCCTACTGAAATGTACTTATCTCTTAAAAATTCTGTAGGAGTTATAAACCTTTTATTTTCATATTCTAAATAAAAAGCATGTAAATTCTGTCTTTTCATCTGGTGAACCACAATGTAATATATTACAAAGAGGAAATATACATATTCATGTATGTACACAGATATAATAAAGTAAATTAATATGTCATAACTTTTATTATTTGGCTTAACTTTTATCTCTCCTGGAACAGGTTTTAGAAGGGAGTAAGTTGGGCAAAGGAAAAACACCAAAAAACAAACCACAAATTTGATAACAAGTAAATTTGATAACAAATTTGTAAAGCAAGTACAAAAAAGTAGTTTTAATTCTTACATAAGTTTCAAATCCAAGTTTAGTTCCAAAATTAGTCTGAGATTTCCTGGTAAAATATCGGTTTGTGACTAATTTTTAAGTTTGGACTGTTTTTTTTTTTTTTTTAATTGAGTTTTGAAACGTGTTTAGATACTCTGGATATAAACCTTTTATCCATTTTATCAGATATAGGATCTTTAAGTATTTTCACTGTGTTTCTTTTTCCTTTAGTAATACCTTTGAAAGAGCAGAAATTACTAAACTTTCTGAGATCTAGTGTATGCTTTTTGAAAGGAGCATGGTTTAGGAGTCATATTTAAGAAATCTTTGACTAACTCGAGGTGACAAAGACTTTCTCCTATATTCTAGATATTTTTTAAGAAATTTAGGATTTGTACTTTGGACTGTGATCCACTTTGAGGTATATATATATATATATACACACACACACACACACACATATATATATATATATATAATTTTGTGAGTTATCTATCAAAGCAATTATTTTGTAAGATAGGTATCCAGTTGTTTCTGTGGCATCTGTTGAAGAGATAAACATTTCAATACTTTGCACTTTACCCATTGGAAAAAAAGATCAATTGACCATTTGAATATATTTCTAGACTCTGTTATATACTTCATTGATCTATTTGCCTATCTTGATGCCAAGTGCATTATTTGACCATTGTAGCTTTAAATTAAATGTTGAAATTGGTCAGTTTATGTCTTCTGCCTTAGTTCTATTTTCAAACTTGATTTTGCTGTTGTAGATCCTTTGTATTTGCATAAACATTTTATACAGTAAGCTTTCCAGGTTCTATAAAAAAAAATCACTGGTGCTTGGATTGAGATTGTGTTGAAGCTGTAAATCAGTTTAGGGAGAATTGACATCTATATAGTCTAAGTCTTCCAATCCATAAATACATGATATTACTGCATTTATTTAGATGTTTTAAAATCTTTCTAAGCATTATTTTATAATTTTCAGATTAGGCAGATTTATTCATTATTATTTTATATTTGTATACTAGTATAACATATTCTTCAGTTATTATTTTTTCCATTACTAGTAACAAATATATTTGACTTTGTAACATTTAATGATTCTAGTGGTTTTTTTTTACAGATCCCATTGAATTTTCTATATAGACAGTCATATTGTCTGTNTTTATTCATTATTATTTTATATTTGTATACTAGTATAACATATTCTTCAGTTATTATTTTTTCCATTACTAGTAACAAATATATTTGACTTTGTAACATTTAATGATTCTAGTGGTTTTTTTTTACAGATCCCATTGAATTTTCTATATAGACAGTCATATTGTCTGTGAATAATGACAGCTTTAATTCCTCTTTTACTACTTGAATGCTTTTTATTTCTTTTTCTTCCCTTACTATACTGACTAGGTGATTCAGTATGACGTTGAGGGAGAGAAGAGGGGCATCCTTTTTTGTTCCTGATCTTAAACGGAAAGCAATTNAACTGAACTGAACTGAAGAGTAAATTATTTTTGTTAACCCTCAATACAGTTTTTACTTACTTTAATTTTTCTCCCTGACTAGCCAATATATAATAACTTATTTAACTGTTTCATTGCCTTAAGCATTCACTGTAATTCCTGGATTGAGAGTAACATAAAATCGTGTATAGTGAATAGTCAAAATTCTGTTTGTTTGTTTATTTTTTTAATGGGGACAAAATTGTATCAGGTATGTTGAATACATCAGCCATTTCATCTGTGTATATTAAAATTATAAACACCCTTTGGTCATGTTGAATCTATATTAATACTAAAAAAAAAAATCTTTGGCTATCCTGTGCTTTCTTCATTCTGTTAATAAAGGCCTTTTATAATTTGTTACTTCTTTACTTCTCTAAATTACCATTTTTTCCTTAAAAAATTTTTTTTTCCTTTATAAATGGTCTACATACATATTCAGAAAATGACTGCCATAATATACCACTTCCTAACATTTATATATTTATTTTTTATTGAAATGACTTCCCAACTTTTCATCCATGAAAGTCTCATGTTTTGTATAAAGCCTATATTGTATGCCTTATGAAATCAGCACTAATCTATTTTTTTTTCTTAAACTAGCATGACACACATATTCTTAAAAATCATTTGTGTACTTTTACTATTAATATTATATGTACTCTCATTGTATTTGTCTCCAGGTTCCAACTAGATTAAGAGACTTCAAGGGCAAGAGAAAGGATTTGTATCTGTTTAAATCTCTATTCTCTATCACAAAGAAGATCTGAATATATATTACTGCATTTTTAAATAAATCACTTACTTTTAGTTATAATTAATATTTGTGTAAGGATTAAACTGTAGGCAGTTGAACATAGGAAAAAACTGAAAAGACAGCATCCCAAAAGAGAAGGTAAACTGGAGGAAACAGTGTGGGCACTAAATCGAGATAGCTGCCTCACTTCACCTCTGGTTTGAGTAAAGAGTTGTCTGTGCTACCCCATCTCCTCCAAACATGAATGTTTTCAACAGTTTCTCTTTTTATCTCGAGCTTCTGCATACATGTTAAAGCACTTCTATTGTGTCCCACTCTGGGTACAACCCCATGGACTGCAGCCTGCCAGGCTCCCTTGTTCATGAGATTCTCCAGGTACGAATACTAGAGTGGGTTGCCATGCCCTCCTCCAGGAAATCTTCCCAACCCAGGGAATGAACACATGTCTCTTATGTCTCTTGAACTGGTGGGTGGTTTTCTGCCACTAGGACCACCTGGGAAGCCCAGGTAGAGCTTCTACCCTTGCCTATTCCAAAGTAGAAGGGAGTGATCTTGTCTAAAATAAGTCAAATCATTTTGCACCTGTCTTAAAAATTACATTTCCCATTTTACTCAGAATGAAAGCAAAAGTTCTTAGTATGAGTTATGTATGAGTCAGTATACTTTATAAGCTGTGACAAACAACTCAGAATCCTAATGATTTAACCAACCACAGTTCATTTCGTCCTTCTGTTCATTGTGGAGGCAGTGAGTCCTACCCTTCATGGGTATCCAACGACAAACACCAGTGGAGCAGACCTCAAATAGGCTTATTACCATGATGAGGCAACTATATGCTCTTGTCTATAAGAACTGAATCTCACATTTTCATCACAACTCTTTGTCCAGTACTCTTTTAATGGCTACACTGAAATGCTGTTTAGCTGGCTAGTCATGTCTGATTCTTTTGCAACCCCATGAGCTGTAGCCCAGCAGGCTCCTCTGTCCATGGGATTTCATGAGGAGTAGGAAATGGAAATCTACTTAAAAGACTACTGGAAGGTGGGTAGAATCACAGTCCATAAGTCCTTATCCAGTCAACTCACCTCCCTTATCCTCAGTACCTCTCTGATCTCATTGCCTATTACTTTCCCTTGGCTTGATTTTAATTCTGCCACAATAGCTTCCTTGCTGCTACCTGAGTACCCCAAATATATTCTTACCCCATCCTAAAATGCCTTTCCCCTAGCTATCTCCATGGTTATCTTCCTCACCACTTTCCTCCAGTCTGCTCAAATATCTCAATGAGAACTCCCCCTGTTTCCTATGTAACACAAATGCTTCTCCAACACACTACATGCTTTTTTTTCTCCTTAGTCCTTATTATTATGTTACATAGTATATTGTTGATATCTCCTTTAAAAGTAAATTTAATGAAAACTAGGGATTTTAGTTTGTTTTCCTGTGTATCTGCTTACAGTGTCTAGCTGTAGTAAGTGTTTAATAAATATTTGTTGCATAAATTTTAAAATTTATAAAAAGTTAAGCTTATAATTGCAATTATAACTAAAATAACATATTCAGACTTGCAATTTATAGTTATTTGTTGATAGCTACTATATATAATGAATATTTATTTTGTGCAAAGATTTTATTAGTATTTTTCTGATGTAGTAACCCATTTTGTTTCATGATAGGTTTCTACTTTCATAACCCTAGAAAGCAGATGCAGTCATCCTCATTTTACAGGTGTGTTAACAAGCAGTAAGATTTAGTGCACTTATGGTCACATAGGAATAGAAATTTGCTTTAAAATACCAAAATGGTAAACATTTTTATTTGTTCATTTTCACTAAAGAATTCTCAGCAAATTCCTATGATGTAATTATAAGAAAGGCATGATTTGTACTAGTGATCAAACAACGTAAGGAAACTCAGTTAACACTGATGATGTTCAAGTCATAAAAGTACTGCAAAGAATTTCACATTCCCCTTGCAACATCTTTGCATAGAATAACAGTTAACTGTTGCAGGAACCTTTAAAAAATGCTGATGGCCCATTCCTATCCCCAGAAATTCTGATTCAAACTGCTGCAAGTAACTCTAATATGCAGTTGATGTTGAGAATCACAGTTAGAGGGTAAACTTAATCACTTTCTGGCAGTGGTGATTTAAAGATTTATAGATAGTATAATATTTGTCAGAAATAAGGATTGTTTACTGCCATGTTCAGATTAGGTTAGATACAATCGCCCATTTGCTTCCTTGATCAAGGAAAACAGTGATGCAAGCAATAGTTAATTAAAATATTACACACACTTTCACATATACATCTTTCTCATCAATCTTCTGTGGATGTTTATTTTCCTTTATGTTTTCTGAGTTTGGTAAAAAATAAACTGACAAAGTTGTTGGAGAACAGAGAAAAATTATATCAACTACTCTCCAATTTCCTCTTTGTTGACAGATCATTTTGGTTGGCAGAAGCCCAAAAGTTTTGAAAAGTCATTGTTTTTCCCTGGGATTTTTCACTTATTTCTTAACATATCCAGTTCCGGTCCTGTATACTAAAGAAGTCTAATTCTAGTCTGGGGAATTGTTGTACACATATTTTTTATTATTGAATTGGTGGAATTCTGAGTGTAGAGGTACAGGTGTTTCTCTCCTGGTAGCATCTCCACAAAGTTGAGTTGCTTTAACTTTATTTAGATATTAAAATATTCATGATCCTGGTGGTGAAGAATGGCCCATTTTTTCAGTCCAGCTCATGAATTAATTCAATAGCTAGGCTTAGTAACCTGGAAGATGTTGGCTTCTATTTCAGATAAATTATTGTGAGGAAAGAATACAGAAGATTTATTACAAATCACATGAATGATACAGCACCTTTATGGCATGCAGCTTGTACAGTTAAAAGACAGCAGCTCTCCACCTCTGTTAGTGCAACGTATATGCTGCTCAGTGTTTCCAAGGTTGCAAAATGCTTGCAGAACTGTCTCGGAAGAGATTTACTCTTAGGATTCAGTTTTAGAATATATGGGCGGAGGGTAATTTTCATTTCCTATTATTTATGAAGTAGCCTTGGCTTATCATTCAAACTCTCTGTGTCTGCCTCAGACTCCTCACACTTTGTGTCTCAAATACACACCTCAAAGCCTTATACATCACACACACCATGCTTTCTTAAAACAAATCAGAACTCTTTTTGAAGGACTTGGTTTATTTGAACTCTGTTATGTTTCTGGGATTACCATTTCTTGCTCCTAATGCTGTTTTAAGAACATATAGCACAGCCTAATTTAGAAATACTGGCTATTTTGATTCCCCATTGATCTGTTAATTTTGCTTTCTTTCTTTAGGCAGTGTAATTATTTTGAATCAAAGAGCTCTCTAAACCTTTTAAGGGCACAGGGTTGTACAGGAAGCTAGAATTCTCACTGTGTGTAAACAGAGGCTTGCTTTCTGGTCCTGTAAACTTCCTCAATTACTTTCCTTAACCTAGCAAAATGTGGGTTTCAACATTCCACTGCAGCTTCTGTTGTTTTCTTTGTGAAAGGGTTTCATTAGATCTTGGGCTGCACTCTTTACCATATGCATGAACTTCAGTAATGGGTCTCTTTAAAGATTGACACAGAACTCCCTGAGCATCTGTGATTCTTCTAGGCCATTAAAAAATGTGCATAACTGTGAAGATTTATTGGAACTCCATATCTCAAATCCATACTCCAGCTATACATTAACATTTTCAAGACCCAGCATGGAAGAAAAGAGTGTTAAAAGCATCTCTCTAAGCCCTTCAGTTCTTTTACATCTAGATTTATCCAAGTACCCTGAGAAATACTGGGTATGGAATTGGAAGACAGTTTAATTACTGACTCTGTTACCCATATAAATGGACAGTGTTGAGAAACTATAAAAATCTGCAATTTAAAAAACAAAGCAAAACACTCTACTTATCTTTGAAAATGGTTTGAGTTAAATGAGCTTCTGGAAATGGCTGTGGAAAATCTGAAATTGGTATGTAAATGTGTGCTGAAGGGGTCTTTCTCCCAGGCTTCCTCTTTGCCTGTCTGCAGTGTGCCGGCCAACTCTATTTTCCTTTCTTTTTCTCTAGAAATATCTACAACTCCTTTAAATGTTCCTTTGCCTATAGCTATTGGTCATAAGGGGTAAATCTCCTCCCTGGCTCCTTTAGGACCAAGAGAGTTGGTTTCTTCCTGAGGATCAAGGCCTAAGGGTACTTCATGGTACTCTACTTTGATTCTCCCTCCCCCACCACCTCTTCTAAATAGTCCCTTCAGCACATTATTTATTCTGAATGTGTCATGTTTCTCACTGGGACTTTACTTAGTTAAATAATTACATTTATTGTGGCTTAGACAAATAACTATTTATTATGGCTGANCTCTTATTTCTTAACATATCCAGTTCCGGTCCTGTATACTAAAGAAGTCTAATTCTAGTCTGGGGAATTGTTGTACACATATTTTTTATTATTGAATTGGTGGAATTCTGAGCGTAGAGGTACAGGTGTTTCTCTCCTGGTAGCATCTCCACAAAGTTGAGTTGCTTTAACTTTATTTAGATATTAAAATATTCATGATCCTGGTGGTGAAGAATGGCCCATTTTTTCAGTCCAGCTCATGAATTAATTCAATAGCTAGGCTTAGTAACCTGGAAGATGTTGGCTTCTATTTCAGATAAATTATTGTGAGGAAAGAATACAGAAGATTTATTACAAATCACATGAATGATACAGCACCTTTATGGCATGCAGCTTGTAGAGTTAAAAGACAGCAGCTCTCCACCTCTGTTAGTGCAACGTATATGCTGCTCAGTGTTTCCAAGGTTGCAAAATGCTTGCAGAACTGTCTCGGAAGAGATTTACTCTTAGGATTCAGTTTTAGAATATATGGGCGGAGGGTAATTTTCATTTCCTATTATTTATGAAGTAGCCTTGGCTTATCATTCAAACTCTCTGTGTCTGCCTCAGACTCCTCACACTTTGTGTCTCAAATACACACCTCAAAGCCTTATACATCACACACACCATGCTTTCTTAAAACAAATCAGAACTCTTTTTGAAGGACTTGGTTTATTTGAACTCTGTTATGTTTCTGGGATTACCATTTCTTGCTCCTAATGCTGTTTTAAGAACATATAGCACAGCCTAATTTAGAAATACTGGCTATTTTGATTCCCCATTGATCTGTTAATTTTGCTTTCTTTCTTTAGGCAGTGTAATTATTTTGAATCAAAGAGCTCTCTAAACCTTTTAAGGGCACAGGGTTGTACAGGAAGCTAGAATTCTCACTATGTGTAAACAGAGGCTTGCTTTCTGGTCCTGTAAACTTCCTCAATTACTTTCCTTAACCTAGCAAAATGTGGGTTTCAACATTCCACTGCAGCTTCTGTTGTTTTCTTTGTGAAAGGGTTTCATTAGATCTTGGGCTGCACTCTTTACCATATGCATGAACTTCAGTAATGGGTCTCTTTAAAGATTGACACAGAACTCCCTGAGCATCTGTGATTCTTCTAGGCCATTAAAAAATGTGCATAACTGTGAAGATTTATTGGAACTCCATATCTCAAATCCATACTCCAGCTATACATTAACATTTTCAAGACCCAGCATAGAAGAAAAGAGTGTTAAAAGCATCTCTCTAAGCCCTTCAGTTATTTTACATCTAGATTTATCCAAGTACCCTGAGAAATACTGGGTATGGAATTGGAAGACAGTTTAATTACTGACTCTGTTACCCATATAAATGGACAGTGTTGAGAAACTATAAAAATCTGCAATTTAAAAAACAAAGCAAAACACTCTACTTATCTTTGAAAATGGTTTGAGTTAAATGAGCTTCTGGAAATGGCTGTGGAAAATCTGAAATTGGTATGTAAATGTGTGCTGAAGGGGTCTTTCTCCCAGGCTTCCTCTTTGCCTGTCCGCAGTGTGCCGGCCAACTCTATTTTCCTTTCTTTTTCTCTAGAAATATCTACAACTCCTTTGAATGTTCCTTTGCCTATAGCTATTGGTCATAAGGGGTAAATCTCCTCCCTGGCTCCTTTAGGACCAAGAGAGTTGGTTTCTTCCTGAGGATCAAGGCCTAAGGGTACTTCATGGTACTCTACTTTGATTCTCCCTCCCCCACCACCTCTTCTAAATAGTCCCATCAGCACATTATTTATTCTGAATGTGTCATGTTTCTCACTGGGACTTTACTTAGTTAAATAATTACATTTATTGTGGCTTAGACAAATAACTATTTATTATGGCTGATTTATTAAGAGATGCTATACCCCAATATAAATCCACATCTAGAAATTTATATTTTCCTACATTTGCTAAATACATATGCAAGTACACACACACTTATCTAAATATATGGTTTCCCCCCTTTTCCAGAATGGAATTGAGAGCTAGATTAAATTTTAAGGCTATTTTGTGAATTTATATTCAGTTTTACTTAAAATTGTGATCTTAATTCTACTAGTTTTGATTTTTAAATTTTAACTTCTGTTAGCTTTACTTCAGTATTATCAACTTATGTGTATTTAATCAAGGATATTTTTGATTTACAGTTTTAATAGTGTATATCAGTTCAGTTCATTCAATCGCTCATCTGTGTCTGACTCTTTGTGACCCCATGAATTGCAGCACGCCAGGCCTCCCTGTCCATCACCAACTCCCGGAGTTCACACAGACTCACGTCCATCAAGTCAGTGATGCCATCCAGCCATCTCATCCTCTGCCATCCCCTTCTCCTGCCCCCAATCCCTCCCAGCATCAGAGTCTTTTCCAATGAGTCAACTCTTTGCATGAGGTGGCCAAAGTACTGGAGTTTCAGCTTTAGCATCATTCCCTCCAAAGAAATCCCAGGGCTGATCTCCTTCAGAATGAACTGGTGGATCTCTTTGCAGTCCAAGGGACTCTCATTCTCCAATACCACACCTCAAAAACATCAGTTCTTTGGGGCTCAACTTTCTTCACAATCCAAATCTCACATCCATTCATGACCACTGGAAAAAACACAGCCTTGACTAGATGGACTGTACTATCTAGGTTGGTCATAACTTTTCTTCCAAGGAGTAAGCGTCTTTTAATTTCATGGCTGCAGTCACCATCTGCAGTAATTTTGGAGCCTCATAAAATAGTCTAACACTGTTTCCACTGTTTCCTCATCTATTTCCCATGAAGTGATGGGTCCGGATGTCATGATCTTCTTTTTCTGAATGTTGAGTTTTAAGCCAACTTTTTCACTCTCCTCTTTCACTTTCATCAAGAGGCTTTTTAGTTCCTCTTCACTTTCTGCCATAAGGGTGGTGTCATCTGCATATCTGAGGTTATTGATATTTCTCCC
>SJYW01052849.1:431340-458072 GCA_006410735.1 Raphicerus campestris | reverse complement strand
AAGCAAAACTTAAGAGAATTCAGTACCACCAAATCAGCTTTACAGCAAATATTAATGGGACCTATATAGCTGTCTCTTATACACATCTTGATTACAGCTTGTGCTTCTTCCAGCCCAGCGTTTCTCATGATGTACTCTGCATAGAAGTTAAATAAGCAGGGAGACAATATAGAGCCTTGATGTACTCCTTTTCCTGTTTGGAACCAGTCTGTTGTTCCATGTTTCGTTCTAACTGTTGCTCTTGACCTGCATATAGGTTTCTCAAGAGACAGGTCAGGTGGTCTGGTATTCCCATCACTTTCAGAATTTTCCACAGCTTACTGTGATCCACAAGGTCAAAGGCTTTGGCATAGTCAACAAAGCACAATTAGATGTTTTTCTAGAACTCTTGCTTTTTTGATGATCCNCACATTAACTATACAGTTTCCATTTTTCTGAACATTTTTAGTTTAAGAAATTTTATTCTTTTATATAAAGTTGATTTCTTAAGTGAATAATTTAATGATATTTGATTTTATTAAATATAGAGAAGCTAACAAATCAGATGAGGAATTATTAGTCGTACCAATTTCCTCAACCTTTGATTTTAGAAATGTGAATTTAAATTTGAGTGTGTCTATACGTTGTAGACACTAAGTCTACAATCTACACTAAGGTCAGTGGATTAGGGTCTTTCCTTCCCAGTAAGGTCATAATTGATGACTGGTGACTAGGGGAGTGCTGAATCTTTCACTTTTTTTTAGTCACTTGTCTCTGTTCTGACTCTAGGCTTGGATAAAAACATTTTTACTTACATTTTAAGCTNACTAAGGTCAGTGGATTAGGGTCTTTCCTTCCCAGTAAGGTCATAATTGATGACTGGTGACTAGGGGAGTGCTGAATCTTTCACTTTTTTTTAGTCACTTGTCTCTGTTCTGACTCTAGGCTTGGATAAAAACATTTTTACTTACATTTTAAGCTATACTAAAGGTAGTTAAAAACTAATTTCTAAAGTTTTAAATATTTGTTGTTATTATTAGCCACTAAGTTGTGTCTGAATTGTTCTAATATGAATGCTTAATTACATCCTAGTTTTCAATATATATATATGGCCTTTGGGCTGAAAAAATAAGTAAATAACTCAGGAGTTTGGAAGCAATTATTCTTAAATATTATTTATGTGTACTTTTAAACTTAGAAATATGTATAGATTATTTTGATAAGAAAGCATACAGTTTGCTATCTAATAGTCTACAATATAGTTTTAAGTATTAAGCATGCTGATAAACATAAATCATTTAAAACAGTGCTTGACACATAGAAAGTGGTTAAATCTTAGCCATTATTATCATTATTGATATTATTATTATTTGGGGAATTAAGCCAAATGGACAGCAAGTATATTAACCAAATTTATAGCACTGAGTGAATCTCAGAGATATCCTTCACCCATGGTACCTGCTCTATAAAATATTTGCCTCAAACCTGTCTTACAGAAAGTAATGCTAGGATAATCTAGGTTATTTAATTCTACACATGTGAAGTACTTTGGCATCTTAAGACATTTTCTGTACATAGTCCTGGGTTTCTGGGACTTTTTCAAAGAGCAGCAATGAATCTGTAAGTTTTTCAGATTTGAAATATCTTTTTTACTTTGTTATACCTCTTAAAATGAATTATTGTTCTATATTAATATGTGCAGCTGAAAGAGTAAACCTCCAATTTGCTTTCAGGAGACTTAGTACTCAACTTAGAAGTATTAGCTACTTTTTGTTTAAGTAAATAAAGGAGGAGTTGTTGTATTCCTTACTACTGTAAAAGTGCATTTGAGTATGAGGAAAGTGCAGAGTATATTTAAAAATTCCTCTACTGGATTTGATTTGCTATAACAGAATATCACAGACTGAGTGGCTTAAACAGTACACATATGTTTGTCAAGTTCTCTTAGCTGAGAAGTTCAAAAGCAAGTCTTTGGCAGATCCAGTCTGCTTGAGAACTCTTCCTGGTTTGCACCTGGCTTAAAAATTTTAATGTAAAGGTAAAGAATCTAAAATTTTAAAAGTCAATAGTGGAGATTTATTCTTTTTATCTGATGTTAGAAGTATTCTTTTAAAATTCTTTTAAAATAAAATAAAACAAGACCACCAAATACAAACCTGTATGGAAAACAGTTCACAAATTTGATGACCTTAAAATCAAGGATGTCTCTGCATACAGGAAAACCATAAAAAAAGTAATTTAAAAATAAGTTAGAATCTAAAAAATAAGTTGCAGCAACTTCTACTTTTAATACCCAGAATATGTGAGGGATTTGCTCAAAACTGTAAGCAAAAGGTGACCTTCATACCAAAATAGTGGCAAAGTCATGAGAGGGAAGTTCACAAAAGAGATAATATAGATATTGAATATCTTATGAGGAAGTGTCCAACCTTATTAATCTTCAAGAAAATATAAATAAAAACCATACTGAAGAATACTTAATTGGCAAAAGTTAGACGATAGAATGACACTAGGTTTGCCAGGGATGAAAAACAAAGAGAATTCTCATGTGATGCAACGTAATGGGATTCAAATTTTGATTAAAAAAAACCTCTATAAAAAACTTTTATTATGTAATACATTTGTACAGGTATAGACTTGGGATCCCTGTGTTCAAAGACATCCTCATTTGTAATAACATTGAAACAGTGCAACAAACTTTCAAAAATCAATTAAACAGATAAATTATGGTAGATCATACAATAAGACTATATTTGTTGTTTAGTTGCTAAGTCATGTCTTACTCTTTTGTGACCCCATGGCTGTAGCCCACTTGACTCCTCTGCCCATGGGGTTTCCCAGGCAAGAATACTAGAGTGGGTTGCCATTTCTTTTTCCAGGGTCTTCCTGACCCAGGGATTGAACCTGTGTCTCCTGCACTGGCAGGCAGATTCTTTACAACTGAACAACTGGGGAAGCCTCAGTAAGACTACATACAATAAACATAATTAGATCCTAAACCATAAAGTTGAATGAAAATAGCAAAGTAAGTGTATATGTATATGATTAGATTTCATTGGCTAATATCTTGGTTCTGTATGTATTTACAGTTGATAGAAAATCAAACACATGATTAAATCAGAACTCAGGACAGTGGTTATTTTCTCTTGGTGGCATAAAGGGGAAATATTGCCAGGATGGAAAATCCGGGCATCTTCTAATATACCGATATAAGTTCTCTTAAGTTGTTTGGAGTGTTCATGGGTGCTTTGTTTTATTATTATTTTTTAAACTTTTCATGAACATCATTGTATATTTAATACTTTTGCAACATTTTATTTAAAAAATATAAAAGAAAAGCATANATCAAACACATGATTAAATCAGAACTCAGGACAGTGGTTATTTTCTCTTGGTGGCATAAAGGGGAAATATTGCCAGGATGGGAAATCCGGGCATCTTCTAATATATCGATATAAGTTCTCTTAAGTTGTTTGGAGGGTTCATGGGTGCTTTGTTTTATTATTATTTTTTAAACTTTTCATGAACATCATTGTATCTTTAATACTTTTGCAACATTTTATTTAAAAAATATAAAAGAAAAGCATAGAAAAGAATTCAAAAATATATATGTACCAATATGAGCTTCATTGAACTAGAGAAATTAATTTTAAATTGCTTCCATCATCTAACTAATTCTTTTTTCAGGGAGATGAAAATTGAGATGGTTAGATGATTGCATGTAGGCTTTCTCCCTCACCTTCCAAAATCCTGCTCATCCTGATGGATTACCTACAGCACCTTCCTTCTTGTGGACACTGGAATAATCAGTTTATTTCCTTTGAATAGCAGTTCATCATTTTCATTGATTTTCTTTCTGAGACTGAAATATCCTTTATTTTCTTATGTCACTATTCTTTTTTCTTCAAGCTATCCATTTCTTCTCAGGTCTTATAACCTCTGGGGGCTCACATTCTCCCTCTGCTTGTCTGACTAAGGGTGAATTTCTTTCTAAAACTGCTGAGGCATTTTTTTCATCACCCTTACTATATGTGTGTATTCTATGCTGTCAATATCTGCCATAATTTGATGTAGTTGAAGCTTCCTTTTTTTTTCTTGTTCCCATCTGTCATGGCAAGCAACATACACAAAGGATATATGCAATAAGCAATTTTCTTGCTGGACTGCTGTGGGCAGTGACTGGGACTTTTATAGTATGCACTTATGTTGTTAGTGCCAGGAAGATTTAGGAGAGCATTATTCTGAGAACACCAAGCCCTATATTGCACTTCTATATCTGAAGAAATAATTGGACAGTGACATGGAAATATTACTGGCAAAAAGACTACCCTATTTCCCACCAACCAGGTTAAACAATGCTAATGATGTCTGTAATCCACATAATTAGTACATATTACAACTTTCCTATTGCCACTTCTATGCTATGCCAATTATCTCAATTTATCAATGTAAAAGCTTTGATCTGATAATGATAGGCAAAAGTCCAAATTCAAGTTAAAGGGAAAAAAAAAAAAAGATTAAAGAGCTTTTCCCTTAATGAGAACAAGAGAAACATCATGAAAAGAGAAATGTGCCCATTTTGGTATTTATTGTTACCTGTAACTTATACAACTCAATTGGGAAAAAAATTTTGGATGAAGAGAGTGTAAACAACATCTTAATTTATTGTTCTCTCTAAAGATAATGCATTTATACTTGCTTTGATTTTTTTCTTCTACTCCATCAAGGCTAGGAAGTTATCTCACATAAAAGATATAAGGATAAAAATAATTTATCACTTAGATCAGTTCACTTAGAACCAAATTCTGACCCAGAGTTTGTTATCATTTTTAAATAAGATAACTTTATTATTAATTTTTATTTTAAAAGTCAGGAAATGCATAAAATGTAGAAGAGAACACACAAGCATGATGAGACTATAAATGATACTATAATATGTATTTATTTTCTGTGTTATAGATACATTTGGGTTCATAGTCTATCCAAATATGTATAACCAATTACTTAATATATTCATACTATTTAAATTAACATTTAAATATATATACATGTATACCATGTGACAGTGTAATCCTTACTATCTAAGAATATTGACATAACAAAACTTTAATTTTTTATATAGAATTATAATCTATTGTTATGAACAGTGCTGACGTGAAAAGTTATATGCATAATATTTGTACTTTTACTCATAATTTTCTGAACATATTCCTAAAAAGAAGAATTCCTAGAATCAACGTGTATATACTTGGAATAGATGTATTTTTCTAACCAGGCCTTTAGAATTTTAGTATCAATTTAAGCTCACCTTAACTTGATGGCTGTTTTCACATCCTTTATAATACCAGCTCACATTAACCTTGTAACCTTGACACTCTGATAGAAACAAACAATAGGGCTTTTGCATTTTCATGAAGTCATTGAAATAACACCCAAGTTTAGCATCTGTCTTAAGTTGGGAAACCGACTCAGATGACTTGCATGCAGAAAGTTCATGGAGAATGCTTACAGAAGCAACTGTAAGGAAGTGGGTAGAGCTGGATAGAGGGAATAGAACTTCAAAGCTGTTGAAAGTGAGGTTATGAGATGATTGGACATGAGTTTGAGCAAGCTCTGGGAAATGACGAAGGACAGGGAAGCCTACGGTGCTGCAGTCCATGGTGTCACAAAGNGTGTATAAGAGACAGCTTCAAAGCTGTTGAAAGTGAGGCTATGAGATAATTGGACATGAGTTTGAGCAAGCTCTGGGAAATGACGAAGGACAGGGAAGCCTACGGTGCTGCAGTCCATGGTGTCACAAAGAGTCAGACACAGTAAGCTACTGAACTGAACTATGAGATGATTCCCCAGGCTTAGGTACTAGAATGGCCTCTTTGAGTTTTCTTGAATTAAAATATGCAGTCACACACTCAAAACATCCATGTATTCCCCTTTAGCCATAAAATATAACTTGTATATTTAGCTAAGTAAATGGTCATGGGTCCTTTTAGGAAAGGAATAGGGGAGTCCCTGTCATGTATACCTTCTGAAGTTGTGCAGGGCTCTTCTTTCCTTGGACTGTCTTCTCCTTAGTCAATAGTTTCTAGCTAGGAGCTGGAAAAGAGTCAAGGATTGTGTTTATATTGAGACTGCTGCCTTACTTTCTTGGCTGTCTGTCCTTGATTTCTTTTGATTGTATAGAATGAACAGTACCCTGTTGGCTGTCCATCTCTCTTGTCCCTAAGGATGTTGATTTCTTATAATTATCCCCATAGATAGGTCAGATTCCCATGGATATCATTCAGAACTTGCAGCTCCTTTGTAATATTTGAGTCTACCTTGCTTCTAAGAGCTTAGTGACACTGCCTGACCTATATTTTCTGGATTCTAGTGTCCCCTTCTGTCAATGAGCCAAAATTTTCATGTTCAAGTTTATTTTATTCTTTTATGAACTTTGTTCAACCAAATCCTTTAACCTCTGATGTGACATATTTCTCTTATGTAAAATATGAATTAAATGAATTGCTTTTCTCCAATCTCATACTCTTGTTTCCAGGGTAAATGAAAAAACTAAAATGTGTGACTATATTTTATAAAACTGTAGTTCTAAACAAATGTAACATAGTCTTTTTGTTTTCTCATTACAATAGCATGCAATCTTTATGTCATAATAGTAGCATCTTAAAATATCCTGTCTTAAAGGATGGCCTGAGTTGGAAAACCATGTTGGAAAACCANATTTTATAAAACTGTAGTTCTAAACAAATGTAACATAGTCTTTTTGTTTTCTCATTACAAAAGCATGCAATCTTTATGTCATAATAGTAGCATCTTAAAATATCCTGACTTAAAGGATGGCCTGAGTTGGAAAACCATGTTGGAAAACCATTATATCATCTACCATAACTAGATTTTTACAAGAGTTAATATTTATAAACTTGGATCCATTAAGAAAAAAAAAAAAAGATTTTTCCTTTTAGCCACAGGTAAAGAATATAATCCTATTAACACTGTGGGTCCAGATACCTAACTTATGAGAAGGAATCAAGGAACAAGATAGGACCCAAAGTTGCGGGTGGAAAAGACAGTTTGAAAGAGCATTTCTGGGACTTGAGCAGTGGCTACTTTGCTTAACGTTCCATGTTAAGAGAGGCGCATACTCCATGTCTAGATCTAGAGTAGATGTACTTTCGTATTTTTTGAATCAGGTCTAAATGAAAAGCACTTCTCTCTTCCTTTGTCTTAACTATTGAAGATATTCTCCTGTAGGGTAGGACCTAATTTGGCAATTAAGTTGCTGCCCTTCAACTTTTGATTATTTTTAATTGGTGGTTTAATTATCATAGGAACCAATGATTAATATCCTATATACCATAAGAAGAGTTTTACCGAAGCAAAGTTACATTTTCCAAAGCAAAATCTTCAACCTCATCATGATAAATCTTTAAAAAGACAGAGAGTATAATAATGATATTACTTTTTTGGGATTCCTATTAGTATTATTCTTTACATAAAGCAAGGTATTTTTGTTTTTGCATTTTAAATTATTAAATATTTCAATCTTTAAGCAACATTTCAGAGAATTATATAATGGATAATTAAATATACCAACATACATAAACACATCACTTAGATTTGAAAGCTTTTAAATTTTTACCCCATTTCCTACTGTAGTATTTAATTTTTTGGTCTTGTTATATATTCTATTTTAGTAAATGTTATATTAATTAATTGATAACATGTAATTTATATAGTTCAAAATTTTAATATTTTCTGATATAGGCTTGACTTCTAACTATAAGGAATATTTTGACCATCTCAATTTATTAACACACATGAATAAATATTTATAGTGTCTATGTCTAGGAGTCTTTCCGTATGAAATGTAAACCTCTTTTATCTCCTCAAAGCTGTAATTATAGCTTGAGTTGAGACTTCACTGTTACGGAGTTAAAAATTGCATTATATTGCAGGTTTTTAAAATGTGAAATGTGTATCTGGAAAGCTGACAACAAATCTTTATCACAGTTTTTTAAAAATAAGTAATTTATCTCATATTATGTTCTTGATCCTGATGTGTTAATGATTTATTTGAGAGTTATTGAGAATCTGGCAGGAAATATAAAAATAAATGAATGGAAAAGCTATATTAACTAACCCATTAAGACAATTAAAATAAGAACATATGGATGAATTTTTCTTTTTCCAGTTTGCATACTTATCAACATTAGAAGAGCTATTGGATAAAACTGAGTATTAAATCTGGAGGTGTGAACCATCTGACAACTTGAAAATAAAAGTGTGAAATTTGGGATCAAGCTATTGAAATTTGGAAACAAACAGAAATATGAATTTTTATTAAAATAATAGTATGCAAGAAATTATGATTTCAGGAAGCAAAGAACTAAGAGCTATACTTTAATAATGAGAAGTTATCTGTGTTTCTTTATTATGCTTCCTGCATAGTCAGTCAAACATGCCATTTCTGTAGGTAGCTAGGTTTATTTTCCCCACTGTTGTTTTATATTGAAAATCTACAGTAAAACCAACTTTTTCTTATTTCAATCTCTTCTTAAAATAACTATTGAAATATAAAATAGTGGCAACATATTATGTACTTATGTATACATCTAATATACTGAATGACAATTAGAGTATACAACAGTTGGTGGGAGAGTGGAAATATATTACTGTAAGCTTCTCATACTATATGTGAAGTGGTATAATATTGCTTAAAGATAATGATAAGTAAAAATGTACCCCAACAATTAAAAACAGAACAGATAGAGGGAGTTCCCTAGAGGTCTAGTGATTAGGATTCAGTGCTTTCACTGCTGTGACTGGGTTCAGTCCCTGTTAAGGAACATTCTGTTGGTGAGGCAAAAAAAAAAAAAGAGCAAAAGCAGTAGAAAGCAAAGAGTTATATCTAATTAGCTAACAAAGAAGATATGATGGAATCACAAAAATAATCAGAAGGAAAAAGAAACAAATGTGACAAATATACAACAGTAAGATAATAGACATAAAACAAAGCATATCAATCATATGAAACGTAAAAGTAAATTAAAGTGAAAGCCAGATTTTGTGAGTAGATAAAAAGTGGGACAACTATATGATATCTATAAGAAATACTCTTTAAACGAAGACTTAAATGGATTAAAAAGTAAAGTGATGGAAAAGGATACACAATGTTAATATTCATTAAAGAAACGAACACTATACAAGGTACATTTAAAAAAATTTACTAATGATATTTGCTGTATAATATTGTGCTGCTTTCTGCCATATATCAACATGAATCAGCCACTGGTATACATGTGTCCCTTCCTTGTTGAACCTCCCTCCCACCTTCTTCCCCATCGCACAACTTTAGGTTGTCACAGAGCACTGAGTTGGGTTCCCTGCATTACACAGCAAATTCCTACTATCTATTTTACATATGGTAATATATGTTTCCATGCTATTTTTTCAGTTCGTCCCACCCTCTTCCTCCCAAACTGTCCACAAATCTGTTCTCTACATCTGCGTCTCCACTGCTGCCCTGCAAATAGGTTCATCAGTACCATCATCCTAGATTCCATACACTTGAGTTAATATATAATATTTGTCTTTCCCTTTCTAACTTATTGCTTCTCTGGTGCTCAGACAGTAAAGCGTCTGCCTACAATGCGGGAGACCCAGGTTCAATCCCAGGGTCGGGAAGATCTCCTGGAGAAGGAAATGGTACCCCACTCCAGTATTCTTGCCTGGAGAATCCCATGGATGGAGGAACCTGGTAGGCTACAGTCTGAGCGACTTCACTTTCTTTCTGACTTAACTTCGCTCTGTACAATAGGCTCTAGGCTCATCCACCTCGTTAGCACTGTCTCAAATGCATTCTTTTTTTAAAGCTGACCAACACTGCATTGTATGTATGCACCAAATTTCTGTGTCCATTCATCTGTCAATGGACATTTAGGCTGCTTCCATGTCCTAGTGATTGTGAAAAAGGGCTGCAACAACATTGGAACATTGAGGGTACATGTGTTTCTTTCAGTTATGGTTTTATCAGGCAGCATGCCCAGTAGTGGGATTGCTGGGTCTTATGGTAATTCTGTTCCTAGTTTTTTAAGGGATTGCCCTACTGTTCTCCATAGTGCTTCTATCAATTTACATTCCCACCAATAGTGCAAGAGGATTCCCTTTTTTCCACATCCTCTCCAGCAATTATTGTTGGTAGATTATTAAAATGATGGCCATTCTGCCCAGTGTGAGGTAATATCTCATTGTAATTTTGATTTGCATTTCTCTAATAATGACCAATATTGATCATATTTTCATGTATTTGTTGGCCATCTGTGTGCGTTCTTTGGTGAAATGTCTGTTTAGGTCTTCTGTTAATTCATATGTAGTTCCAGAACCATGAATAAATAGAAATCCAGAAAGAAGCAAGTAAATGGATACAGAACAATACCAGGAAATAATATATCATAATATAGTCTGACGGAAGGTGTACTATGCAGTATTCTCCAATTTAAACTATAGCAAACTACTACCTTAACATATTTTAGTCCAGTTATCTTTTGCTTTGAGGACATGGAACAAATGAGGTGGAGCAGCATTCTATAGCAGCATTCTAAGCCTGAGTATTGCTTTCTTCAGTAAAAGAAATTTNACAAAGTAGATACCATTGAGTTATTTTTACTTGGAAAATAAAATAGAAATAATAAAATAATTGCTAAAAAAGGTATAAGCTCAAAATATACATTAATTTGTAGGTAATAATTTGTGAAAGAAATTATGCATAAAATAAGGAGTAACTTCTCTTTAACTAAATTAGACCAAAGACAAAAGTCTTTTAACTGATGTGGCAGAAATAAAAATCATGCTAAAAATTTTCTTACCCAAACTTGAATAAACAGGAAAAAAAACACATCAAAATTAATGAATATTTTATTGGTTTTACACTCTTTTTAAAAAAGTACAGATTTAGACTAATATGAGCAATGAAAAACGTTTTCAGTTTTAAGCACTGATTTTAAAACATTATTAAGGAAAAGTCTATGAAAATGGAGGTAACAAAGTTGATGAAGAAAAAAGTGTGTAAGACAACTTTGTCAAAAAAGTCAGGAGTTCTATGTGTAATATAGAGCATTAATTGAATTTTTACCAAGAGATATGATGGTTTTAATTATGGTGGTAGCAATTGCATCCTACAGACAAGTGGGAAATAATATTCAGTAATTCCTAGATCTTCCTAAAGATGACATTTCTTGATGAAACTTATATAGAATTTGACCTTACAATTACTGTTGGATACTCTATGGGAAATCTAAGTGAATACTGGCAAAGCAATTAGATGTATATTGGGTTTTATGAAATATAATAGAAGAATTAAGGTGAACCACAGCAGATTCTCAGAAGAAGCCAATCATGTTTTTTGACAGAAAAGCAGCATTTTTAAGTGGCATTATTCATTCTTATTTGGCATGAATGTTGTTTATAANTGATGTTGAGCATCTTTTCATGAGATGTGTATAAGAGACAGCCACAGCAGATTCTCAGAAGAAGCCAATCATGTTTTTTGACAGAAAAGCAGCATTTTTAAGTGGCATTATTCATTCTTATTTGGCATGAATGTTGTTTATAATTAATGCTGTGAGAAAACTTCATAACAGTTAAAAAATTGGTTTACTGTTCTACTTTTGAAGAATTAAATGATTGCATGCATGAAGCGCCAGTCTATGTTCAATGCACGGTACAGGATGCTTGGGGCTGGTGTTCGGGATGATCCGGGGAGGTGGGGTGGGGANTCCAGTTCTAATTGTTGCTTCCTGACCTGCATACAGATTTCTCAAGAGGCAGGTCAGGTGGTCTGGTATGCCCATCTCTTTCAGAATTTTCAACAGTTTATTGTGATCTACACAGTCAAAGGCTTTGGCATAGTCAATAAAACAGAAATAGATATTTTTCTGAAACTCTCTTGCTTTTTTGATAATCCAGCGAACATTGGCAATTTGATCTCTGGTTCCTCTGCCTTTTCTAAAACCAGCTTGAACATCTGGAATTTCACCTTGCATGTATTACTGAAGCCTGGCTTGGAGAATTTTGAGCATTACTTTACTAGAGTGTGAGATGAGTGCAATTGTGTGGTTTTTTGAGCATTCTTTGGCATTGTCTTTCTTTGGGATTGGAATGAAAACTGACCTTTTCCAGTCCTGTGGCCACTGCTGAGTTTTCCAAATATGCTGGCATATTGAGTGCAGCACTTTCACAGCATCATCTTTCAGGATTTGAAACAGCTCAACTGGAATTCCACCACCTCCACTAGCTTTGTTCATAGTGATGGTTTATAAGAATCACCTCAGATATTAATAAATAAATTTATGTACTGAGTCTCAAATCTTAAATTTTTGAATCAGAATATTTGGTGGTGATAAGATGGAATCAGCATTTTTAACAAGCAGACATTTCTAGTTATAAGATACATATATATATATATATACACACATACATATATGTGTATGTATATATATATGTATACACACACATATATATGTAGATAAATAAAATGATAAAATGAATTGAGTAAATTCAATAAGTTGAATCTTCCTAAAGAAATTGATTTTTTATTCTTGAGGAAAATATATAATTATCTTAGTAAGTAAGAAATGTTTAATTAAGACACCCTTTCACAAATGTGGGCTTCCCTGGTGGCTCAGAGGTTAAAGCATTGCCTTCAATGCGGGAGACCCAGGTTCGATACCTGGGTTGGGAAGATCCCCTGGAGAAGGAAATGGCAATCCACTCCAGTATTCTTGCCTGGAGAATCCCATGGACGGAGAAGCCTAGTAGGTTATAGTCCACGGGGTTGCAAAGAGTTGGACACGACTGAGCGACTTCACCTCACCTTCACAAATGTAACTAACATATATTTACATCATTTTTTTTTCCACAAACTTCTGTACTGTTGAGCTATAGAAGTTTGTGAAATAACTTCCCAGGTGTTGCTAATGGTAATGAACCCACCTACCAATGCAGGAGACATGAGANTCACCTTCACAAATGTAACTAACATATATTTACATCATTTTTTTTTTCCACAAACTTCTGTACTGTTGAGCTATAGAAGTTTGTGAAATAACTTCCCAGGTGTTGCTAATGGTAATGAACCCACCTACCAATGCAGGAGACATGAGACTCAGGTTTGATCTCTGGGTTGGGAAAGATGAAAGGGCAACACACTCCAGTATTCTTGCCTGGAGAATCCCATGGACAGAGGAGTCTGGCCAGCTATGGTCCATTGGGTCACAAAGAGTCGGACACAAGTGAAGCAACTTCGCACACAGCACACTGGAAGGTAGGTCCAA
This sequence comes from Raphicerus campestris, assembly GCA_006410735.1. NCBI lineage: Eukaryota > Metazoa > Chordata > Mammalia > Artiodactyla > Bovidae > Raphicerus > Raphicerus campestris. Next base: position 444,765 of record SJYW01052849.1, on the reverse strand, counting down.
GCACCAATGAAGTTCAGATATATGACTATCATATGGAATACTACAGACCTAGATTGTAGTAATGGGATCAAGATCTGCATTTCCAACCTTAAATCTGAATCCTGTGATTTATTCCATCAGGTGATTCTACCAAGCTTCCCTCTCTCTGGTCACCATGTCTGAGCATCTTCATCTCTTCCCTATGATCTACTTTTACTTGTCTTAGTGCTAATCATCTGCCCTGCCAGAACCCCAGTGTCGTCTTTTCAGTCTTCTAGTTTGCTATCTGTGATCAACATCATTGTCCATTTTATTGTTTCTGGTAGCCACCTGAGCCCAGAGTAGATGTTAAAGAGAAACAGAGCTATGAAAAATCTCAAATATCCTGTTTTACCAACCATGTATTTCCCAGCTGCTGAATTTACAGAAATTTGATTCTGTGACTTTAATCATCATTTAAGTTACAATCATGATTAAAACTTAGGCTTTATCATTATTGAAAATTCAGTGATGATTGTTTTCTTTCCCCACAATACATGATAAAGTCTTTGAATGAAAAACTATAATCAGTCTTTTGTATCTTTTGTATTATTTTTTAATAATAGCTAGAATAATGCTTGTTTTACAGGACATGAAAATAATTATTGGGAGATGCCTAGGTTTTTACAAAATGCCTATCCCTAAAAGATTTCTTATTCCATTCCTTCTGATCTTAAGCAGTATTTCTGTTGTGGTTTCTTGTTACTCAGCAGTCACATCCCATTCTCTTTAATTCTTGATTCTGGTTCTGGCTTCAGTTAACTTTCTAACCTACTTAGACTTCCTGGTTTACCTATTCAACATTTTTAACCAGGAGTACCTTGTTTACTCCTTGAATTGCCATCAATCTTTCAACAGCCACAACCATAAGAATCATAAGGAAAGTAGCATAATTAGACCTTAATTGAAACAATGCAATTAGAACAAATTGGAATGATTTTAAAAGACCATTTGAAGAGAGTTGAACATCTGATGTTAAAATATAAGGCTTGATTTGATAGGTTTTGGATGTATATGATTGGGAAACTGATACATATTAGTAAAAGATATTGTGATTTTTAGTTTATTGGGAATTTGTGAAAATCCTATAATAAGTCTTTGTAGTTAGCAGCAATTTTACTCTATGGAGAAACAGCCTATATATGTTAGAGGAAGCATAAAGTTGGTCATATTGACAAGTATTTTAGCCAATATTAGTCTGCCTCAATATCTGGAGGATAATAAAGATGATTCTCATGTACAGTTCTTTCCTAGAGTGTGTTTTTCAAATTTAAGATGAGAGATCAACACAGGGAGAGTATGTAACCCATGTCTGCTGGAATTGTCTCCATGAAAGTAAAAGGATACAGAGAACATAGTTAGCATCTAAAGCACTCGACAATCAACACGTGCAGTTTTTCATGCATTATCAAAATGATTAGACTTTGAATAGCAGTTCTTCAGGTTTCCAGTCTCTAATTTCCTTCCTTCACTGCACAGGAGTCTTGGTGATGATGGGATATTAGCTAGTTTTAGATTTGGAAATAGAAATAAAGACAAGCAGTTAGGGCCCTTGGGCTGCTGCCTGTGCAGCATTTAAGGCCCAGGCTCACTGGCTTGCTCTGCATGTTTGCTCTGTTCACTATACATCCTGAGGCCTAGTCACTTAAAGTACACAGGCCACAGCATCTAAGAGCACGCTTATAGCTCTTATATCCCTCGACACTACCCAACACTGGGAAAATCAAAATTTGGCCCCAGTAACAGAGATTGCGATCCCTGCCATTAAAATGAAATTGGATTAGTCACTTCTCTATGAGCCAGCATCTTCCATATGTACAGTTTTGTATTCTTATTTCTGTCTAGACTGTTTGGAGGGAGAAAGCTGCCACTTTTCTGTGGCTTTGGGGTGGCAGTACTGCTGGTTTTGCTGTTTCTCTCTCTCCTAGTATACTAATGTTACTCATATCACTACTAATTTTATGCCCATGTTCCTGTCTGATGTTACAGTAATGAGCTTTCTACTCTTCAGCGGTCATGAGATCACTGACTGTGCACCACNTTTTTAGTTTATTGGGAATTTGTGAAAATCCTATAATAAGTCTTTGTAGTTAGCAGCAATTTTACTCTATGGAGAAACAGCCTATATATGTTAGAGGAAGCATAAAGTTGGTCATATTGACAAGTATTTTAGCCAATATTAGTCTGCCTCAATATCTGGAGGATAATAGAGATGATTCTCATGTACAGTTCCTTCCTAGAGTATGTTTTTCAAATTTAAGATGAGAGATCAACACAGGGAGAGTGTGTAACTCATGTCTGCTGGAATTGTCTCCATGAAAGTAAAAGGATACAGAGAACATAGTTAGCATCTAAAGCACTCGACAATCAACACGTGCAGTTTTTCATGCATTATCAAAATGATTAGACTTTGAATAGCAGTTCTTCAGGTTTCCAGTCTCTAATTTCCTTCCTTCACTGCACAGGAGTCTTGGTGATGATGGGATATTAGCTAGTTTTAGATTTGGAAATAGAAATAAAGACAAGCAGTTAGGGCCCTCGGGCTGCTGCCTGTGCAGCATTTAAGGCCCAGGCTCACTGGCTTGCTCTGCATGTTTGCTCTGTTCACTATACATCCTGAGGCCTAGTCACTTAAAGTACATAGGCCACAGCATCTAAGAGCACGCTTATAGCTCTTATATCCCTCGACACTACCCAACACTGGGAAAATCAAAATTTGGCCCCAATAACAGAGATTGCGATCCCTGCCATTAAAATGAAATTGGATTAGTCACTTCTCTATGAGCCAGCATCCTCCATATATACAGTTTTGTATTCTTATTTCTGTCTAGACTGTTTGGAGGGAGAAAGCTGCCACTTTTCTGTGGCTTTGGGGTGGCAGTACTGCTGGTTTTGCTGTTTCTCTCTCTCCTAGTATACTAATGTTACTCATATCACTACTAATTTTATGCCCATGTTCCTGTCTGATGTTACAGTAATGAGCTTTCTACTCTTCAGCGGTCATGAGATCACTGACTGTGCACCACTTCCTTCACTGGAGGCCACAGTTCTTTTTGCTCCAGAAGAAAAGGAAATTGTTTCCCCTAGCGCTTTCTGCCATTCTACATAGTCTTACTACTGATGACATACTTTCAAACCACTTTCTCATAACCTTCCTAAATTATTTGCTTTTTAGTGGTTCCTTTTGTGAGAAAATTCCTCCTGATTTTTCACAGCTTAGGATATAGGGGAAATTAGTGGCAACTTGTCTTATAACCAGAATTCTTTTTGATAACCATCCCAACCTCGACATATGATTACCCTGCTTTATCTCCGGGGAGGTTTTCTGTTTTCTTAGTGGCACCTTTCCCTACAATTGACTAATCTTTTGGAGATAGTATTTTATTCACCAGTTTAGATGAAGAGCATTGTCCTCAGTTTCCAGGAAATGTAATACCTTTGCACGTTATTTCCTAAGGGATCAAGATGTCCAGACACAAAGAGGATTTCTTTGACTTCCCTTTTTCATTCCCCAAATGTTCATTTGGCTTGTCCTGTACTCCAGCCACTATAGCAGTTACATGGCATTGAAAAACAAAGCAGATACACCCCAAACCACTGTCTGTGCTTTCATTCTAGATGCTTATGGAAGATTCTTCCATATTTCTCAGGCAGTTACTTAAACCATGCCCTATTCATCTTAAATACAGGGGAAAAGGAAGCAAAGTTGGAGCCAGTAACCTAGAGGAATATGCTGGTAACAAATAGGTATATGATCTATGGAAGGTAACTCTAATGCTTTTGTGTGAAAGAGAAATTTTTGTTCTGATATAAAGTACATTTTTTTTAACTGAAAAATTTTAATGTTTAACCAAAATTCATGAGAAATAACACTTGAGGCTGTCAGGATAAATTGTAGAGGGCTTAGAAATGGATAGAGGAGACTATAGGGCATTCTTATTCTTTGAATGACTTTCTGTTGTCCACTTCACTTTAAACTATTTAAGAGTAGAGGGTAAATTGTGGAAAACTGTGGGCAATGCAAATGATTCTTGACCATAGCAAGGAAAATGAATTTTGTCCGGTACAGAATATTAATCTCTGTAAGTCAAATTCTCATTTAAACTAGTTTCAACAGCCTGTTAGTTTTCTTATTTCACTGAAGAAAATCTTTGACTAGTTTCTTTCTATATTTGTACAAGAGTCATGATTTCACTTTTTCATAGTTTGCTAGACTTATAAATGAAGTTTGATTCCTATGTGTATAGGCCCTTTAGACTGCTTTGAAACCACTGTACTTCATTTAAAAAAAAGATGATGATGACTACTTGCACAGTGATGAACACTGTATGAAAACTAAAGAAAAAAATCATTGAAAAAAATTGAATGTAGGTAGTTTGTTCTTGAGTTATTGAGTGTTAACTCTTTATGAACACCATTATGAAACTTCTTATGAACACCATTTACACAGGTAAATTGTGTGTATTTTTCAAACCATATTTTTTAGTTATTACTCTCATAGTCTACATAACTGATCACTTTTCGAAAAGGTATTGGGGAACTTTAATAGATACTTTGATTTAACGAAATGTGACCAGTAAAAATGTGTTTTATAGTATAATCAACTTAGGTGATGGTTATTTTTATTGTGATTTTTTTAATTACTAAGAAGCGTGTTTTCATTGTAGCATAGGAAANCTTTAATAGATACTTTGACTTAACGAAATGTGACCAGTAAAAATGTGTTTTATAGTATAATCAACTTAGGTGATGGTTATTTTTATTGTGATTTTTTTAATTACTAAGAAGTGTGTTTTCATTGTAGCATAGGAAATACTGAAATATTTAAAGAGGAGAATAAGTTTCTCAACCAGATATAAACAGAGTAATTATTTTACATATTTTGGCTTCTGTACTGCTCTCATAAGATACATATGTTTGTATCTGACATTTTATTTAAAATTTTGCTGTATATATTTCTCTGTATACAGTTAAAACTTTGAAAATATAATTTTTAATGATAATGATATTCTATGAACATGTTAAAATTTAATCATTCCTCCTTTGTCAAATATTTTGAGTATTTCCGTAAGTATTGTTATGATAAAAGTCTGTGAAGAACATCTTACTCTAAGATCACTGATGATTTTTCAGAATATTTCTTGGACATTGTAGAATTGCCATCACAAAGAATTTTTGCATCTTTTAGGCTCTTCATATGTACTTTCAAATTATTTTGAGAAGGAGTACACCAGTTTACAGTCCTAGCAGAGACTGCCTGTCTTATAAACATATAATTTTTAAAAGACAATTAGTGTTTTTAAAGACTAAAAGACAATTAGTGTTTTCTATATACACAAAAACCCACATGCATGCATACACATTAGCAGTTATCTTGGTAATCAACAGGTTACTATTTAGAATAAAATTCTAATTAATGCCCTTATAGTGCATTGATGTGTACTTCCTGACGTTGTGTTGTTTTTAAAAAACATTTAGGCGTGGAAGAAATTGGCAAATCTAAGCTAGTATAAAACAAAATTTGCAAAATGCACATAGATGAGCCTAACTTCAATTCTTAGTTATTATCTTCTTAACTCATCTTAGGTAAACATTTCTAAGTTCTATAAGCCTTATCTTTCCTGTAAATGTCACTTAATATATAAAATATTTTTAGTCTTGGCCAGATATAAGATGAAATATGCTACATATAATTCTTAAAGTGCTTGCTGTTTCATATCTGCATGCCTAAATCATTTTATTATCTGCTTAATAGCAGAACAAATTAGTCATCCTCTCTGATTCTGGTGCACATTATGCTGAGACATGCCCACCCTAATATGCTTTCTGATAAAGTAAATGCTCACCCTGTCAGAGCACAAATCTTATTTGGGCTCCAGAAAAGTCAAGGGAGAGAGAGCTGAGTCTGCAGTAGGATTGCTTACTCGAGGATAACTGAGATTTATTAACCAACTTCATTAAATATATGGAAGACCCCAGCTCTCAAGGTTAGCAAATTAGAATTCAAACATGAAACCTCTGTATGAAATTAAACAGATAGGAAAAACAAGAAAGATAGATCTTTGCATTTTACAAAGCAAGGGAGGTAAGCTTACATTAAAGTAACTGTCTAGCTAGCTAAATGAAAAGGTATGCTTTTCAGTTATTTGCTTGGTTTAGTTATTTGTTTGGTTCAGGCATCTGTGACTATAAGATAAATAACAACACTAATTAAATATCAGAGAGATATATGGTTGTCAATAAATATGAAATGAAGTCTCAGCCCAAGTTGCATATTGGTTTATTTATAAGTAAATATAATTATTTAGAATTTGTATTTTAAAGTAAATTTAACATCCCTGATTTTTGTAGGTGAAGCATGTATCTGCACAAAGCTAAATAAGTTTCAATTTGGAATAAAATTATGCATGCTACATTTCAATGAAATGGAAATGAACAGATATTTATAGAAATTGTTTTTGATACTTTGGAAAGAGTTTCAGTCAAGAAGTTGATAGTAATGATGTAGGTAGCTGCAATGATCTGTTTTATGTTTTGTTGTATTTATTGATTTATTGTTGCTGTTTTCCAAGTCTACTGCCTTATATTGTTTATACTCATGAGTCAAGTTTTTCATAGTTTTGGAGAAAACAGGTTGTAGTCTATCATCTAAAAACACTATTATTTTCTGCCCCCTCTTCTGTCATTTAATACTATAATTTGAGTATATAAGAATAATTATGTTGGCAGTTTATAGTATTCATTCACTTTTGACCTAGAGAAAATGACTGAAATGGAGGCAGAGAACAAGACAACTGGAATCAGTAGAGAGAATATCAACATTGTAGCTTTTCATATTGATACATGGAGTTTCTGAAGCTAAGGGAAGTAAGGCAGTATTTCTAAAAAAAACTAAGATATTGGAAAATCCTTGAATTCTGAATCTATTTTCTTTAATTATTATTATTTTTTAAATCAAGAAAGCAGGTGGGGAAACAGTTGAGTTCAATCGCTCAGTTGTTTCTGACTCTGTGACCCCATGGACTGCAGCACGCCAGGCCTCCCTGTCCATCACCAACTCCTGGAATTTACTCAAACTCATGTCCTTTGAGTCGGTGAAGCCATCCAACTATCTCATCCTCTGTCGTCCCCTTCTCCTCCTGCCTTCAATTTTTTCCAGCATCAGGGTCTTTCCCAATGAGTCAGTTCTTTGCATCATGTGGCCAAAGTATTGGAGTTTCAGCTTCAACATAAGTCTTTCCAATGAATATTAAGCACTGATTTCCTTTAGGATGGACTGGTTTGATTTCCTCGAAGTCCAAGGGACTCTCAACAGTTTTCCCAAACACCACAGCCCAAAAACATCAATTATTCAGCCCTCAGCTTTCTTTATAGTCCAACTCTCACATCCATACTGCTGCTAAGTCGCTTCAGTCATGTCCAACTCTGTGTGACCCCATAGACGGTAGCCCACCAGGCTCCCCTGTCCCTGGGATTCTCCAGGCAAGAACACTGGAGTGGGTTGCCATTTCCTTCTCCAATGCATGAAAGTGAAAGTGCAGTTGCTCAGTCGTNAGTTTACAGTCCTAGCAGAGACTGCCTGTCTTATAAACATATAATTTTTAAAAGACAATTAGTGTTTTTAAAGACTAAAAGACAATTAGTGTTTTCTATATACACAGAAACCCACATGCATGCATACACATTAGCAGTTATCTTGGTAATCAACAGGTTACTATTTAGAATAAAATTCTAATTAATGCCCTTATAGTGCATTGATGTGTACTTCCTGACGTTGTGTTGTTTTTAAAAAACATTTAGGCGTGGAAGAAATTGGCAAATCTAAGCTAGTATAAAACAAAATTTGCAAAATGCACATAGATGAGCCTAACTTCAATTCTTAGTTATTATCTTCTTAACTCATCTTAGGTAAACATTTCTAAGTTCTATAAGCCTTATCTTTCCTGTAAATGTCACTTAATATATAAAATATTTTTAGTCTTGGCCAGATATAAGATGAAATATGCTACATATAATTCTTAAAGTGCTTGCTGTTTCATATCTGCATGCCTAAATCATTTTATTATCTGCTTAATAGCAGAACAAATTAGTCATCCTCTCTGATTCTGGTGCACATTATGCTGAGACATGCCCACCCTAATATGCTTTCTGATAAAGTAAATGCTCACCCTGTCAGAGCACAAATCTTATTTGGGCTCCAGAAAAGTCAAGGGAGAGAGAGCTGAGTCTGCAGTAGGATTGCTTACTCGAGGATAACTGAGATTTATTAACCAACTTCATTAAATATATGGAAGACCCCAGCTCTCAAGGTTAGCAAATTAGAATTCAAACATGAAACCTCTGTATGAAATTAAACAGATAGGAAAAACAAGAAAGATAGATCTTTGCATTTTACAAAGCAAGGGAGGTAAGCTTACATTAAAGTAACTGTCTAGCTAGCTAAATGAAAAGGTATGCTTTTCAGTTATTTGCTTGGTTTAGTTATTTGTTTGGTTCAGGCATCTGTGACTATAAGATAAATAACAACACTAATTAAATATCAGAGAGATATATGGTTGTCAATAAATATGAAATGAAGTCTCAGCCCAAGTTGCATATTGGTTTATTTATAAGTAAATATAATTATTTAGAATTTGTATTTTAAAGTAAATTTAACATCCCTGATTTTTGTAGGTGAAGCATGTATCTGCACAAAGCTAAATAAGTTTCAATTTGGAATAAAATTATGCATGCTACATTTCAATGAAATGGAAATGAACAGATATTTATAGAAATTGTTTTTGATACTTTGGAAAGAGTTTCAGTCAAGAAGTTGATAGTAATGATGTAGGTAGCTGCAATGATCTGTTTTATGTTTTGTTATATTTATTGATTTATTGTTGCTGTTTTCCAAGTCTACTGCCTTATATTGTTTATACTCATGAGTCAAGTTTTTCATAGTTTTGGAGAAAACAGGTTGTAGTCTATCATCTAAAAACACTATTATTTTCTGCCCCCTCTTCTGTCATTTAATACTATAATTTGAGTATATAAGAATAATTATGTTGGCAGTTTATAGTATTCATTCACTTTTGACCTAGAGAAAATGACTGAAATGGAGGCAGAGAACAAGACAACTGGAATCAGTAGAGAGAATATCAACATTGTAGCTTTTCATATTGATACATGGAGTTTCTGAAGCTAAGGGAAGTAAGGCAGTATTTCTAAAAAAAACTAAGATATTGGAAAATCCTTGAATTCTGAATCTATTTTCTTTAATTATTATTATTTTTTAAATCAAGAAAGCAGGTGGGGAAACAGTTGAGTTCAATCGCTCAGTTGTTTCTGACTCTGTGACCCCATGGACTGCAGCACGCCAGGCCTCCCTGTCCATCACCAACTCCTGGAATTTACTCAAACTCATGTCCTTTGAGTCGGTGAAGCCATCCAACTATCTCATCCTCTGTCGTCCCCTTCTCCTCCTGCCTTCAATTTTTTCCAGCATCAGGGTCTTTCCCAATGAGTCAGTTCTTTGCATCATGTGGCCAAAGTATTGGAGTTTCAGCTTCAACATAAGTCTTTCCAATGAATATTAAGCACTGATTTCCTTTAGAATGGACTGGTTTGATTTCCTCGAAGTCCAAGGGACTCTCAACAGTTTTCCCAAACACCACAGCCCAAAAACATCAATTATTCAGCCCTCAGCTTTCTTTATAGTCCAACTCTCACATCCATACTGCTGCTAAGTCGCTTCAGTCATGTCCAACTCTGTGTGACCCCATAGACGGTAGCCCACCAGGCTCCCCTGTCCCTGGGATTCTCCAGGCAAGAACACTGGAGTGGGTTGCCATTTCCTTCTCCAATGCATGAAAGTGAAAGTGCAGTTGCTCAGTCGTGCCCGACTCTTCGCGACCCCATGGACTGCAGCCTACCAGGCTCCTCCATCCATGGGATTTTCCAGGCAGGAGTACTGGAGTGGGTTACCATTGCCTTCTCTGCTCACATCCTTACATCCATACATGACTACTAGAAAAACCATAGCTTTGACAAGATGGACCTTTGTTGGCAAAGTAATACCTCTGCTTTTTAATATGCTGTCTAGATTGGTCATAACTTTTATTCCAAGGAGCAAGTGTCTTTTAATTTCATGGCTGCCGTCACCATCTGCAGTGATTTTGGAGCCCCCCAAAATGAAGTCTGTCACTGTTTCCACTGTTTCCCACATATTTGCCATGAAGTGATTGGACCAGATGCTATGATCTTACTTTGCTGAATGTTCAGTTTTAAGCCAGCGTTTTCACTCTCCTCTTTCACTTTTATCAAGAGGCTCTTTAGTTCTTTTTTGCTTTCTGCCATAAGTGTGATGTCATCTGCATATCTGAGGTTATTGATACATCTCCCAGGAATCTTGATTCCAGCTTGTGCTTCGTTCAGCCCAGCATTTCTCACAGTGTTCTCTGCATATAAGTTAAATAAGCAGGATGACAATATACAGTCTTCTCTGTAAGGCAGAGAGTTATAGTTTTTTTTTTAATTGATTACTATAATAAATCAAAAGAATGTCTCAAGGTTGTAAATATCTTACTAGATCCACTGCTGCAATTTACATTTTAAAATGACAGAATTAGAGCTAACAATAGAAAGATCTTACAGGACCTACTCCCATAATACAAAGTTTAAGATAACAGGATTAGTGAAAAAGTTCTCAAAAAGGAGAAACATGTCCTCAAGCAGAATACACTGTTGTTATATAATTCTTACTAAGACAAAGGATTCTTCTCTGTTCTTCCTGGTGGCTCAGTGGGTAAAGAATCTGCCTGTAATGCTGGAGACCCAGGTTTGATCCCTGGGTGGGGAAGATCCCCTGGAGAAGGAAATGGCAACCCACTCCAGTGTTCTTCCCTGGAAAATCCCATAGATGGAGGAACCTGGCAGGCTACAGTCCATGTGGTCGCAAAGAGTCTGACAAGACTGACTTCACTTACTGAAAACAAAGGAATATAGAAAAGAAAATGTCCTTTCCTCCTCCTTGAGAATTCCAGACTCTTAATATTTTCCATATTAAGAACCAGTTGTTCTTACTTCTGACTTCTGTTGTGGAATTGGGTTAAATTGAATGGAGTTCACACAGAATAATCGGTGTTCATTGGCCCTAAATTCTATGCTTCCCTTAGAAATGGTGTTGCAGAGATGTTAAGTCTCCAATACCTCTGAGACTTAGATTGTTCATCACAAAAAATGGAGATAATAGTTCATATTTCTTAGGGTTGTTACATTACTAATATCTGACACATAATTGTTTGTTTCATAAATGCTTGCAGCTGTTGTTTCATTATTCTTGTTACCAACATGATAGCTAAGATATGTGTCCTTGAGTGACGACAGTCTTGCTTACCAGTCATACCTATAGGAAAATGATACAGGCTGAAATAAAAATGGCAAAATAAATGAGCTATAAATGGACTTTATGCTCAAATAATCCATACCCTCTTTATCGTAAACTTAATCAAATTTAAGAGGCTCCTGAAAATAAGGGACAAAGTCTAGATGTACTGGAACAGATTATATTGTATTACAGAAGCTTCTCCCTTCACCTGTGGGAGAATCAAAATCTGTAGTACAAGCCATGGATTCTTAACTCAGTTAAGAATGTCACAATATTTCTTTTTAGGTAGGGTTTGAAATTATAATGTCATTGAATACTAGAACTGAAAAGGGCCTTAGCAATCACCTCACTGATGTCTTAGTTTTATAGATGAAAGAACTGAGACCAGGATCATAGTATGATTTGTTCAGAGTCAATCAAATGGTCAGTGGAAGAGATAAAAAAGAATGCTGGTAGTCTCATAGCCAGTGTAGATATGAAAGTTTTATATCAGCAGACCTTACAAACAGTTTCAGTAAGAAGCAGCTGGAGGCACAAATGCATTTTACTATATTCTGCAAGAAAAATGAATCTGAAAATAGTTTTATTCCAAGAGAACAACATTCCACCAAAATTAGGTTCAAAAACTGTCAACAATAAAATAATTCTATCAGCTATTTATAGTACAATTATTGCTGTGAAGTACTTGGTAGTCTAAAGATGTTTTTATATCACACCAAAACATCTGGACGCTTCAATCAACCAGACATATTTACATTTTATAGACAGAACCCAAGAGATAAAGCAAATTTAGAAATTTTGTTTTTTTAGCCACAGGATTAAGTGTGGCATAAATGTGTGAAACAAGCCTACTTATAACATAGAGAGTACTCAGTTAAAAATGGATTTGCTTATCACTACTCTGATCTATTATTTATCTAGTATTTGTTTTAAGTTTTAATTCCTAGAAGGAAAACTTATTTCCATCTTGTGGAAGTCCTATATTGGGAGGGATAAGAGGGGGATGAGATAGAGAATTGTAATCTTTATATTTTGTCAGTAAAGATATATTACTTAAATTTGCCAGGAGAGCATAACTTGTTATTTTTTTTTTACTAATACTGTGCTAGGTTTTAGGATGTAGTTCTAGAAAAGTAGCCTGCTTCTAAAGAAACAGTCATCTTTCAAGAAATGAAACTTTCTTTCAAGAAAGAAAGAAAGGAAAGAAATCCTTTACTTTTTGTCTTCCAGTACAATTCTCATACATTCTTTAAATGTTAAAGGCTACCTCCTTTAATAGGTAACTTTATTAATTTCATCATTCAGTAACTATTTAATTTATTCAATAAATATTAATTATGTTTGAACTATTTACCAAATGGTGTATTAATTGTTGGATATATAACACTGAACAAGTTAGAAGGCCCTTAGCTTCAGAGATCCTGGCAATTGACATGAGATACAGGGAGGTAATGACACACTGTGTGATAAGGACCAAGAGAGAAGAGCATATGGGATGCTGGGGAACAAGAGAAGCGGCCTCTCACAGAACTTTTTGTGTCTTGGTTGAAGTCAAGTCAAGAGAAAAGGAGGGGAAACAGAAGAGAAAAAGGAAAAAGAGAGGATGGAGGGAGGAAGGATGGAAGCTGGAAAAACATTTTGAGAGGCCAAAGGCAATGTTGAGGTGCCAAACGGAGATGACTTTCAAAAGCCATCTTTAAATAAAACTGGGCTTCTGAAAGAGATGGGCATACCAGACCACCTGACCTGCCTCTTGAGAAACCTGTATGCAGGTCAGGAAGCAACAGTTAGAACTGGACATGGAACAACAGACTGGTTCCAAATAGGAAAAGGAGTCCGTCAAGGCAGTATATTGTCACTCTGCTTATTTAACTTGTATAGAGTACATCATGAGAAATACTGGACTGGATGAAGCACAAGCTGGAATTAAGATTGTTGGGAAAAATATCAATAACTTTAGATATGCAGATGACATCACACTTATAGCAGAAAGTGAAGAAGAACTAAAAGCCTCTTGATGAAAGTGAAAGAGGAGAGTGAAA